>CAIGQW010000259.1:2598788-2617097 GCA_903798125.1 Danio choprae
GAATATTCCTTTTTACTTAAAGTATAAAACTCAAGGTTACTAGAATTTGACTCTAATGGGTTTCTAATGAGAAGTGTCATGTTCTTCACCTTTGGCAGTAATAAGGAGTTTGTCAGATACATCGGGATGTATGTTTGGGACAAGTTTACGATCAGTCTAGTGCACATATATAGTAAGGCAACCTGGAGAAAGAAAACAAAATGAACCCTTAAATGTGATTAAACAGTGAAATATACTGATTATTCTATCAACTGATTATTAGGTGATCAACATGCCTGCAGTGTGCATAATAAGGCATTGAGGGGGTCTGTGTTTATTGTTTATGTCAAAATTAAGAGGTCACCTGATAGAAGGCAGGTTCGACGAGCCAGTGTTTCCATCGGAGCAGGGCTCCAGAGGTTTGAGAAGAGAAGTTGGAAATATCCAATTTTCCAGTCTCTTCACCCTCCTGAGGCTGGACTGCTTCTTTAGTGCCCAGGTGAAAAATGACAGAGGTAACAGTACCAATGGCCCATACTATGAGTGCCAGATACTGTGACAATCAAAGACAAAACAGATATTTTATGAGGACATTTACATAGATGATATGTTGAAGAATGTTGGCAAACAACATTTTGGTTTGCATTGAATTGTATTTTTTCTGTTAGGTTACCAGGATTCTTCAAAAATTCTTCTTTTGTGTTCATACAGGTTTGATCTATCGAGTGAACTGGAGTCAACAACCTATAAAGTATATTTGAGGCTCTGGACTACATGAATCGGACTATGTAAAAGTACAATAAGGTTACATTAGTTAATATTAGATAATGCATGTGCTATCATGAACTAAGAATGAACAATACTTGAACAGCATTTATTAACCATAGTTCAACATTTATTGAAATCTCTCAGATTTCATCTAAAATATCTTAACTTGTGTTCTGAAGTTGAATTAAAGTCTCAGGGGTTTGGAACAAACTGCGGGTGAGTAATTAATAACATAATTTTCATTAATGGGTGAACTAAGCATTTAAAAGCACATGTAAATGTCACATCTTTTTTATTTTCCTATGGAAAAATGTCCCAAAAAGGCATTCACATTAGAAAAATCATTATGCAGATTTTCATAGACAATATAAGAAGTTGTGGAATATCAATAATTGTCCTTTTCATTACAAGCTGTTCACATTAAAAAGCAATTCATATATGTAAATTATATTATAAATTTTGATTTTGATTTTAAAGGCTTCAGCTTGGTATTCATAAAAATTCTAATTTATTTAAATAAATTTATTTATTTATTTATTCTTATAAATTGGCTATGGACATATTTGCATGTACTCACTCTGAATGTGGGAACATCAGCCCAGCTCAGGTTCTGGGATATAGATGGATCTTCTGTCTGTTGGGATTGGAAATTAAACAAGAGCCACGCCACGGCATACACCGTGATGTTTGCCACCACTGTGAAAGCATACCTGTTCAAGAAAGCAAACAAAACTTTCAAATTCTCAATGACAAAGTGGCATAAGACTCAATAGCCAGAGTTTAAACTTGAAAACTCTAAAAATGAAACAGAGACGAAACAGATCTGTTCTTTCTGACTGACATACAGTTAAGTTTAAGTTTTAAAAAAAATAAAAATGCAGGATGTGATTGTTTCTCTTTTAAAAATTGATGCAGATGATTAAAGATTCTGAGGCTAAACAAAAATAATTGGTGCAGCGGCAGCAGTAATGCGGTCAATGTACCGGTCTGTTGTGGTGAAGAAGGAGCTGAGCCGAAAGGCAAAGCTCTCGATTTACCGGTCAATCTACGTTCCTACTCTCACCTATGGTCATGAGCTTGGGTCGTGACCAAAAGGACAAGATCTCAGATACAAGCGGCCGAAATTAGTTTCCTTCGCAGGGTGGCAGGGCGCACCCTTATAGATAGGGTGAGGAGCTCTTTCACCTGGGAGGAGCTCGGAGTAGAGCCGCTGCTCCTCCACACCGAGAGAAGTCAGCTGAGGTGGCTCGGGCATCTATTTCGGATGCCTCCTGGACGCCTACCTAGGGAGGTGTTCCAGGCATGTCCCACTGGGAGGAGGCCTCAGGGAAGACCCAGGACACGCTGGAGGGACTATGTCTCTGAGCTGGCCTGGGAACGCCTCGGGATCCCCCCGGAGGAGCTGGAGGAAGTGTCTGGGGAGATGGAAGTTTCTCTTCTAAGACTGCTGCCCCCATGACCCGGCCCCGGAAAAGTGGTTGAAAATGAATGAATGAATAAATGAATGTCTTGTTAGTACTGTAAATATTCATTATGTATATATTTACAAACAAATACAGTACATGACATACATAAACATATGAAGTAAAATACTTACCTATATAATTAAATTCATATAAAATTGGTATTATATACTACAAGTCAATAGTTTTTGGGAAAAGTAAGATTTTTTCAGGTTTTTTTTTTTAAAGAAGTCCCTTCTGCATCCTGCATTTTTTTGATCTTACATTATTTCATTTTCATACCTGTATGAAGTCAGTTCCACTTTGGCGTGTTCACAGGTGACCAGCTCAGGAATGAGTGACAGGTGGGATATCTGAGTCGCAGCCCAGCCAAACTGGAAGATGATGATGAATGGGATGACGTAAATGAGTCCTGATATCTGTGGGGTTTTCTCATCACATCCGATACAGGGGTTGAATATGAATGGGAATGAGGCAAACACACTTAATGTTCCTGGTAGGAATGGAGAGTGAAGTGAGCAGTGATTGTAGTGAAATTATGATACTAAGGAGGTGCATATTTTTGATCAAATGAAGCACATCACATGGCAGTGAAAAATCTGTATGAATTTGTCATGCCAAGCCGTCCAACTCTGTTACTAAAGTTATTTTGAGAGATAAGAATGTGGGCACACTGATAATGCCAAATAGCTAATACTTAGAGAATAATAGTTAATACAGTAGGCACAGATATACCAATAAGCTACTTATTTGGTGCCTATACTTTAAAAAACTATATTGATATATTATTAAAATTATTATTATTCTGATGTAAAGGAGCAGCTTGTGCATTTGCTTCTCAATAAATACAAACCTACAACTTAAAACTTAGACTAACTTTAAGTAATAATTATGAGAATTGGTAAAACTTCAACAAAATATCCGTATTGTAGTAAATTAAAAGATATGTATTGTACATTCCTATAAGCGACACTAAATTATTTTTATTTATTAACAGGGTAAATGCTGCTGTTATAGGCTAATAACCATAAAACTATTTTCACAAATTAGCTTGCTACCAGCTGAAAGATATCATAATTTACCAAGCCTGTTAACTAATGCAAGTATTGATTTTATATTTCATTTTACCATATACATCTGGGTCTATTTAAAATACTATTTATTGATAGGCTATATAAAAGGTAATAATATCAGGGTTTTAAACAAATGATAGCCTATAATGTTGTCAGAAAAGTAGGCTAGTATAGCAAAAGTAAACAAAACACTATAAAACTGCTTGATTATCTGAACGTCATAAACAATTAATTGACATTTTTAAAGGCAAACACTTTAGGTTTTGTTTTTTGGTTTTATTTAAGGCTCTATTTTCTACCCTTTTGGTGAAAAGTACACCTTACAGCTGCCTGACGACAGCTGACGAGCTTCCGTTTATTTTTCCGGTTGAAGGGGAATCCTGTCAGAGGGCATGTATACTGCTTCACCTACTTCGTTAATATGCAGGGAGTTATAGTATTTCAGGTTGAACATAGATTACTGTAAAGGAACTAATCAAACCCTTACGTCTTTCTAACTTATAATGAAAATGAGAAAATCAGACAATTTCAATTTACGGCGCGCTCCATCAGTTTCGAGCAGGTACTCGCTTACCCACTAAATGCCAAGTCTTTCTTTTCCCATATTTTCGACATCCCGACGTCCGATCAGATTCATAGCCGATAAGCGGAGTGGAGATGCCATCAGCTATCTGTCCGACCAGCAGCAGTGCACCTGCGTTTGTGTCCTTAAAACCGAGAACCGAGTGATAAAACACCAGCAAATAGGTGAACCACATAGACGCGCAGAGATCATTGAAGAAATGTCCCACAGCGTACATCAGTCTCCTGCACAAGGGTAAAGTCACCGGCTGATCCGACATACTCAATGAACTATGAACGAAAAATAAAGGTAAAATAGACGCTTTTACTCGCAGTCACCAAAGAGTCCGCGGAAAGAACTGAACCCTGAATCCCACTGAATGGTGCTTTATTCCCGAAGTAAAAGTGAAATAATTCCTGTCAGCGATTGTCTGCATCCAGCAGTGCCCGTTTTCGGTTTTATTTCTTCGTCTGACGCCCACGCTACAACTCGGAAAAAGGGGATGTTACCATTAAATGAATTTCATAGACAGCGCATGCCCTCTTTAAAACAGGAAAAGATGCCAGCGTCTCATTTAACAGTCAAAACAAAACATTATCACGTGCTGATAAACCAGTGTGAGAATTTAATATAAAGCTCTGAAGCTACCAAAACAAAATATATCTTAATACTTTACAAAAATGCTAATTCAAGTGCAATCAACTGAACACTGCTTATATGATTATTCTTTACCAAAAAATGAAAATTGTTTACTCACCCTCCACCTATTCCAAACCTGTTTATATTGTTAATCTGTTGAACACAAAAGATGTTTTGAAGCCAAAAGCCATGACTTCTAGTAGCCTAATTTTTGCTGCTTATAAGAAGTCAATGATGGTTATCAACACTCCTCAAAATATCTTCTTTTGCCTCTGAATAAAGAGACTTATAAAGGTTTGGAACCACCTGAGGGTAGTGTTAATGATCCCTTAAAGATCCCTTTAAGATAAAGAAATACATTAATGGTTGCATTTATTGCTGCATATCTTGAATACGTTGTTACATTTTAGTCTTGGAAGTAAATATTTTTCCACACTACACGTTTGTACCTAAAGGTTTCGAAGAATGTCGAAACTATGATCACTAATGTACATTTTTGTAAAGATTTGCATAAGACCACACAAATGTTTTTGTATTAATATAACTTTTGTTTGGCACAAATGAAATGCATGGATTTAAGCTGACAAATAAAAACTAAGATTAAAAACTAGAAACTTAATTATCTTGCAAAATGGATATTTTACAAAAGACAAGTGTAAATATTTTATGCCAGATGTTACACTGTGTAGATGAATGAACCTGATATTACCAGATAACTGTTCTTTTTCATAAACCTCATACGATCTAATACACTCCCAGATGTCTGCTATGACCATAAGACATTAATATGACAGACACGTCCAGAAGTCATTCATCATAAAGTTATGATGTCACAATGCATTTAAAACAATAGTTCGCCAACAATTAAAAATCTGTCATTTATTCACCCCTCACTTGTTCAAAACCTATTTAAGTTTCCTTCTTCTTCCTCTTTGAAGAAAGCTAGTTATGCTAGTTTGATTTCTCTGGTAATTTATTTTCTATTTTTGAAGTTGATGGGTCCCAGAAACAACATTTTTCAAATGATCTGCTTTTGTGTTTAACAGAAGAAAGAAACACGTGAAGGAGAACATGAAGGAGGATAAATGATGAGGCAACTTTCATTTTTGGGTGAACTATCCCTTTAAAGTATGGAGGCTATTTGCATGTAAAGACCTCATTGTCAAGAAACCAGTTTAAGATGATTTGAGCTTAGCGACATGGGGTGCTATCCTGCTGGAAGTGGCATCACATTGTGGCCACTGTGTTTAAACAATGGAAAGTTTGTACTAAGATGATAAAAAACAAAAACAAAACACTGCATCACTTTTATCCAGGACAGCTTATACAAGACAGATTGATGCTCTCGTGTTAATTGCACATCAATGTTGTCGAAGAAATCGAATCTCATCAGACCGGGAAACCCCTCTCCAATTTTCCATTGACAAATTTTTAGTGAGGCTCTGTGAACTACAGCCAGACCTCATCTGAAACTCAACACTAACTTTTTGATTTAGTAGCTAATAGGGCTGCACAATATTGGTAAAACTTGACATTGTGATATTTTGTTTTCCTGCTATTTACATTGGAATATGAATACAAATTCACCAGATAGCTTAAATGGCTCTCTTTGGAAATAATTCATTAATTTAGACTGATTGGGATTATTCTGGAAGATTATGGGGATTATTCAAGATTATTATTGGGAAGATAGAAAGGTCTCACAGTATTCAGGAACATAAATTGCATAGTTGAATGTAAAATAACACAATATAGTCTTCATCATATAAATACTTCAATAAATGCATTTTACAAACAGTACAATTTCATGTGCCTGAATGCGTACACAGTCACAGGCCTTAAAAACACATGCAAATGATAAACTTTCACTCCAATATGGTTAAACTCTTCAGTGAATCCCAAAAATCTTCTCTGTGTTCTGAACTGTGGCTCCTGGAAAAACTAAAATCCCAACATATAAACTCAACATTGCACTTCATGCGATGTGACTACTGCAGATGTGCACATTGCGATATCTTTACTGAAACGATATATTGTGCAGCCCTAGTAGCTAATTCGTATTAGGCACTAATTGTGAGCTCATCTTCTGATGAAGCTCATCTGCTGACAATTTGTGCTCTCAGAGATGCTCTTCCAAGAGTTTCTGTTATTTGAGTTTCTGTCTTTGAGTCAACCTGTTCATTATTCTCTGACCTCCGGCATCAACGTGGCTTTTTCACCCACAGAACAGCTGCTCAATGGATATTGTCTTATTTTTGGACCGTTCTCCGCAAAACCCTGAAGATGGTTGTGAGTGTGAAGATACCAGTAGATCAGACGTGTCTGAAAAACCCAGACCAGCCTGTCTGGCACCATCAACCATGTTGAAAGTCACTTAAATAAACTTTGTTCCCCATTCTGACGCTCATTTTGAACTTCAGCAGATCATCTTAGTCAACTTTAACATGCCTAATTGTAATGATTTGCTGTCATGTGATTGGAGATTAAATATTTGCGTTAAATTTGATCAGGTGCACCCAATGAAGTAAGTTACCATCACCATGGCAGTATCCGAATTACCCCTGTACAATCATTCACTATTCCCTACATTAGTCCACTTAAAGGAATGAATGAAAACAAGTCAGAGAATTCCAGCACCAAGCCACCTTTTTAAAGATTATTTAAAGATGATGACTATTTTGGAAAGAATTTGTTATGCCATGGGAATTATTGACGAAAATACATGGATTATAAAATGTGAGTTATAAAAATACAAATATTACAAATAGTAATATATAAAAATATAGTACAAATATAAAAGTACCTGAGGTATACCGTGCCAGTTTCAACAACATTGCCAGTTTCAGCCTTCTTTAAAAATGCTGTCGAAAATAATTCATTTTTGTGTGTGTGTGTGTGTGTGTGTGTGTGTGTGTGTGTGTGTGTGTGTGTGTTAGTGGTCACAAAATTCACTGTTTGATTAGATTGACTAGATGTCACGAGCTGGATTCACTGGTCAGACGCGGTAACGACAAACTGACGTTATCTGCTTGTCACAAGGGGGTAATGTCAAGTGAAACTGATCATTATTATCGTTTGTCAGTGTGGACAGCACACAAAATATATATTTAGTGTTATATTTATGTTATTGTGCTTCGTGTGAATTGGCCTTAGCACCTGCATGGACACCTACTTCCCGTTTGTTTGTTTTTTGCGAACTTCGAAAAGATTTGCTCCACATTAAGATGGAAACCCAGCTAGTGAGATTACATCATTTCAACAATAACAAATTATACATACTATACAAAATATTTTAAACCAATAATGAAACTTAGAATTGTCCATTTATAAGCCATCAGGCAGATTCAGAATATTCATTTGGTAAATTAGAGGTGAAAATAATGGAGTTATACAAAACAACACCCATAGTTATTATGCCACAAAGCAAAAATAAAAAAGTCAGTGCAGGAGACTTGCTTAAATTTTAAACATTTTACTTGGAAAGGCACAAACTATGATTTCCTGGTAAATAAATTTTGATGTGAGAAATAAAACTGAAGTACATTTCTTCTTCTTTTTTTTAACGGTCCTTGAACAGATATCAGCCCTGTTGCGGGAGCGCTCCCACATCAGTTCACGTAGTCTGACATTTATCTCATCATTTTAATTCAAACCCACAGTTGTTGTCTTCTTTTTTTTCCAAAAGTGCAATAACAACAATGACAAGAGAATAATATCCATTTGTATCTCCGTCCCCCACAGTACCTGAGGCCAGTAACTGTGCTACAGAGTCCACAATGACAGAAGAAGAAAAAAAAAAAATGGGAGAATTCATATGAAAGGAGAAAAAAAAAAAAAAGACAAAAATAAAGCATTTCCAGGACACTACAACTGCTTTACAACTGAAGGATTCCTGTAAATCATAAAAAAATAATAATAATTACAGTGGGGGAAAGAAAAAAAAAAGACTCCAGAGTCTGGTTGAGATGAAATGCGTCCTGTTACTTTGTAATTTGGTGGGTCTTTCCCAGTGCAGAGGCGACTCCTGCCCTCACGTTTTTGTCACAAATAAGAACTATTTCTAAGAAAACTTAAATCATCCATTGTCCCCTGATCAATGAACAATAAACACTCTGCATGGAATCTAGAAATACATCAGCTGTTTCAAACAGCCTCTTTTTTTTTCTTCTCTTTTTTAAGTTCACACCACTGTGGTCTTATATCATTAATTACTCTCGTATCATCTCATTCTTTTTGAGCAATTATGTGCGATTTCATTTTTACACATCTTATGCATCTTCATTTATTCGTCTTTTTTTAAGGAAGGAACCAGAGTCTGTTGGACAGTCAACAACATTCCTTTGCACTCCAATAAGTGGTGAAGCATCTATGAAAGAAAGTGTGGTGGGAAGAGAGAGAGAAAGATATAGAGAAAGACAGAGAGAGATTTGTGTATTTGCTTGCATTTTAAACTTAACAGTGACCAGAATGTTTCAAGTTCTTTTTCAACGAGCGCTTCACTTGTGCCTCTGAAGAGCTTTCCTCTTTCTCCGCTTAAAAAAGCAACAGCACCTGAAAGAAAATCAGAGCAAAATTTACTTCAGACATAAAAATATATATTTAAAAAAAAAAAGAAAAACACAAAAAAAACCCACAAAAGTCTTGATGAGTGAAATTAGGTTATAAATTGAAGAGCTCTGAGGCACAACAAGGAACATTAAATCAGTGAAGGGACAATTTGCAGCAGCAAAATAAACAGAAGAAATTTGTTTTCAATTAAAGTTGATGAGCTTCAGCAATAGAAAAAAAATGGACTATCTGGGATTGTGAAATATTTATGCAAATGTGCAGTGACAAGATGGCATTCGGCAGTTGATTCATTTATGATTCATCTCCACCAACATACCAGGATGATATATACAATCTAATATAATGTCTCTGTACATTTGTTTTGACCTTATTCTTCATGTATGCGCAAAAGCAGCCATTGGAATCTATTTGGCTCGAGACTCTAGATTACACTTATTTTACCAAAATAAAATATGATCATGCCTTGATTTTTAATTATTTATTTAGGACAGTAAGGTCTGACTTTGCTTAGACAAAAGTCTTGTCACTTAACAGAAATAATGTACAGTACAGTTTATAGTCATGGTGCAGTGGAAAAAAAAATTTATATTGTCTATGACTCCCATAAGCTTAGAGGACTGCATCCATACATCTCTGCAATGACTCAAATAGCTTATTAATGAACATATTAAAGAATGAGTTCATCAAGATTCTTTGGATTCATCTTCAATGCCTCCTCAATTCATCTTAACCCCAAACATGCTTAATAATGTTCATGTCTGGTGACTGGGCTGGTCAATCCTGGAGCAGCTTGACCTTCTTTGCTTTCAGGAACTTTGATGTGGAGGCTAAAGTATGAGAAGGAGCGCTATTCTGCTAAAGAATTTGCCCTCTCCTTTGGTTTGTAATGTAATGGGTAGCACAAATGTCTTGATACCTCAGGCTGTTGATGTTGCCATCCTTTCTGCAGATCTCTCGCATGCCCCCATACTGAATGTAACCCCAAACCATGATTTTTCCTTCACCAAACCTGACTGATTTCTGTGAGAATCTTGGATCCATGAGGGTTCCAATAGGTCTTTTGCAGTATTTGTGATGATTGGGATGCAGTTCAACAGATGATTCAATGGAAAAATCTACCTTCTGCCACTTTTCCAAATGAATAGAATAGAAGTCAAGTTATTATTTGTTCCTCTTACAACTGGGATCGACGAAAAGAATTTTGTCAGGTAGTGTATATTTATACAACAGTTCTGTCTGGGTCATGATTCTAATTGGCTGATAGTCGTGCAATATTCTACCAGTATCAGCACTTTTCCAGCCTCTTTACCCGGTTGTTTATCACTGCGCCCACATCGATTGCCAAGTAGAGGACTAAATTCACTAGAGATTACTGCAGTCGTTAGACCACATATATTTCAGATGAGTGCAGTAGTAGCCCACCTGTGCTGATATAATGCTATATCGCAGTGCTACTTGTGTGATATTGCTTGTGTGTGTGTGTGTGTGTGTGTGTGTGTGTGTGTGTGTGTGTGTGTTTAGGCTTAGCTTTTAAAATGACAGTACTAGGACTGTGATTGCTTGAACGTCCAGTGATGTAGCACTTACTTTGTGTCGTCTGCCACCTCTACCTCAGCAGGTGCAGTGATGGGGGCGTTGGAGTGTCCTGCAGTCGGGTCGTCTGTGTTAAGCTCTCCATTTGTGGAGCTCATGACCTTAGGATCACACAGAGAGACCATATAAAAACACAATTCCACCACCACGACCACCAGGACTGAAACACTATACTAAATAACTCTGTGTTTAATATAATAGAAAACTGAAACTTTTAATTTAAATACTGACTGTGAGATTTAGATGACTAAACATCTTTCGGGGAATGTCATTTTCTCTAAAAAAACACATGAACTGATTCAAAAATATATAAGACACATAACACGCACACAGGTTCTCCCTATAAAGTTTAAAGATCATACTACATTATTCCATTATTCATATGTTGTTTTATGAAGAAAGTGTATTTATGGAAATCCCATTTTCTACTCAGATGTGAACAAGCCTATGGCAATATAGAAAAATGTGTAATCATTTTCTTTAGTCTTTAATGAGTCATGTTTTTGGCAGAAAACATGTGACTATGGTTGCAAAAGAAACAGGAAAAACATTACATTTAGACATTCGACAGCCATGTAAACAAACTATTGTTGCTACGTAAAAATGAAAACTTGAAGAAAAGAAATTATTACTTTTACTCAGCCAATACTGATCAAAAATATCAGTGAAGACACTATTACAAAACCATCTATCTGAAATGAATGAACAGCATTTAAATCCACAAAAAACACAAGCATATATAAGCAGCACATTTAACATTATAATAGTAAGTAGAACACCAAGATCAGCATTTTTTTAACACCAAATTAGCATTAAAAACTGATTTCTAACGGATCATTTGACAATAAATAGAATTATCGACTAGGGATAATTCAGTTTTGCCGATCACAGGAATAATTTACATTTTAAGATATACAAAAATAGAGAACGTTTATGTCAAATTGTAATAATATTTTACTATATTATGCGATAATACAACTTCTGAACAATATATTAGTACACAACTAGTAAAACCAAACTACATTATTATTTTCCTTTTATTCAGACACATAGCTTATACTTTAATCCTTTACAAGCCTGCATTCAAAAAGAAAATACCTGTAGATAACAGTAGGTAATAACAGTAACACTAGAATATCCAAATATTTGCTAGTGCTGTAAAATGACATAAAATAAACTTACATTTCTGCAATAACTATACTAATTTTACCTAAACTAATTTTAAAAAACAAACTGGAAATAAAATGGAAATTAAGATTATTGCATTATAAGTTAACCACAATAACTCTGTTCTGAGAATGATCATATTTATAAAATTCTATTATCTTAAAATGAGGTGACCAGTGTTGGTGTAATTACTTACAAAATAACTAGTTACTGAAACTAAATTACTTTTCTGTAAGGGATTACTAGTCATTTTTAGGAAACTTACAGTTACTTACAATGTTCTTGCCTTAAATACTGTCAATTAAACAGCATTGTATAAAACAATTCAGAGAAGCAGAGTAATCTGTTTTATTATACCAATATATTTAGCAGAATAATACTATTTTTCAAGTAAATGTTTATTAAAACATGTCTCTATCTATCTACTATAAAGATCCTTTACATAAATCAATTTATTTAACTCAATTTTTTAAGAAACTGTGAATCAAGTAAGAATTAATGAGAATATTTGGTATTGATGAGGGCGTATTTGCCTCAATTTTAAAGAATTAAAAGTTTAATTTCTATTGTGTATGCGTTGAGATTAATTTCTATTGTCTATGGGATTTTCAGTACCACTGAGTCAAGTAATTAAAGTACACTTCAGACAAAGTAATTACATAAGTAATGTAAATAAAATAGTAATAAATGTAACTAGTAACTAGTTACTTTTTTGACGTAACTTGCCCAACACTGGAAGTGACAAACCATCAGACCTGTATTTATACCATTGGATAACGTTCCAAAAACCAACACTAGGTGGCACCTATGTTTCACCAAGTCCAAACGCACCACATAAAGAGTTTCAAATGTACCAGCATCCATTAGATCCCATCACACCATGAACAGCTCAACTAAACCACTTGATGGCTTCTATTTAAAACATAGGGTATCTCCAAGAATGACACTGCCGCCATCTGCAAGCCAAGCTGATAAATACAAGCACAAAAGACAGATAGAGAAGCAGTCACGCTCACTCAAAAAGCCACATCACGCGCAAGCAAGCAGTACCTGAACGGAGCCCCCGAGCCTCTCGGCTGTCACCTGAGACCCCAGAGTCTCCTTATTGGTCACCGGAGTGGGCTGAGACTCGCTTCGTTTGGGCTCGGGTGACTGATCGACAGCGGAAGAGCATTTTTTGGGGGGAGAAAGGAGTGAAGAGTGGGACGGGGATGGAGATTTAGAGGTGTGGTGGGAAGAGGCCGGTGGGTGAGTGAACAAACAAACAAACCAAAAATGAAACATTAAAATGAAGACATTTGACATGCAGAAGCTTGCTCAATTACTAAATGACAAACAAATTTAGAATAAAAACAAAACAAAGTATGGGGGTGGGGATTAACTATTTTGCAAACATGCAGAATTACGAAAAGCTGCTATTTAGACATCAAAGTGATTTCTTACAAGGGCTGTGCAGTATATTGAAATAATTGAACTATCGCAAATGTGCATATCACAATATACAGTATATATCGCAATGGTTTGCAATAAATGAGTGATCTTTGTGTATCCTTGTGTGCCTGCCATTAAAACATCACCTGTAAAACTTGCAGCACATGGGGAAATGCAGTTACGTGTCATTGCGCATCTCTGAAACCAAGCAGAGTGGTGCTGGTTTTCCAAAAAAAAAACCATTTAATTTTACAATCGAGCCATGTTGTGAAACAGGTGTTTTGTTTTCCTGATTTTTCTTGATGTTTTCAGGCTTATAAACATATAATCAAATTATTTGATTTAACTGATAAAAAAAAAAAAAAAAAAGATTAAATTTGTAGTAATTGACGCTTCGTTTAAAAGCAATTATAAATTTAATGCATCCCTTCCTGTCTGTATAACATTTATTTGATTTGCTCTTTATATTTATTTTTATGCAGCTTGTTTTTATTTGATCCTGTAATTATATTATTAGTTAATGTAATTTCTGGTTAAATAAATAAATAAAAAATGACATTGTTTAAATTCAGAATATAGTGCAATAGCTGCAAATTGAGTTGAATACATATGCGCATTTATGTTTCTATGTGTGTGTGATTGGCTTTTATTCACTTTTTACTGCTCTGTTGCATTTATCGATTAAATAGTAGATTTTGGTAGAATAATGGATTATTTTATTAAAACAATAGCTGCAGCCCTAAAAACTATAGATGTGCAGTAAAGTGGTGGTGATTTAATGTATTTTTGTTTGTTTTACACTGTTAAACACATTTGATTTGTTTTAAGCAACAGTAAATCATGGCTGTTCGCATTGAGAAGTTGCAGTTGTTGCTTTTCTTTCCCTGAAATAATAAGAAACATGTTGGTTGTAACATTTTATAGAATATCATATCACATGTTGAATATCGCATTATTTAGCTATTTGTTCAATATCGCACAGCCCCACTTCTTACAAATAATGACATCGATGCTACCATTAAACATTAAAACATGAGCACTAGCAGAGAGATGCATACATGTACACTGATCATTTTACGCTCATGCGGCGTCAAATGAATGGAAAAAAATTGGCAGGGGTTATATTGACATTTTAGAGGCGATGCAAGAAATAAACCAAGACAAATGCAACTGTATATTAGCGGATGAACATCAGGACACATTTGATACAATTACCCTACATGGAGCAATAATGAAATCAAAACATTTCAAGGGGAGCTTCCTCGATTGAGCAAAAGACCACTGTCTGTTTGTTAGTTCATGTATATTAGGAATGAGGACACATTCAGGCTATTTAGAGATTGCACTGGAACATGGATGAGTGACAAGGAAAATGGTGCATGTGCCAGTGTGTAAGTTGCTTAAAGGCTGTGACACAACGAGATGACGTCAAAGAACTAGCTGTGACCAAATCCTACTATGCTGCCTTGCGTCCACGGTGGCCAAAAAGCAATGCTTGAACACACAAGAGTATCAAGAGTCTATATTGCTCATTCAAAACAGGAATTGTAAACTTTCTCCATTCAAAAATAAATACTCAGATCAAAATACTCCGATCAAATGACAGCCTTCTGTTTGTGCCATCTTGAATT
Organism: Danio choprae; assembly: GCA_903798125.1. Lineage (NCBI taxonomy): Eukaryota > Metazoa > Chordata > Actinopteri > Cypriniformes > Danionidae > Danio > Danio choprae. Next base: position 2,613,664 of record CAIGQW010000259.1, read on the forward strand.
CTTAGCTCACTTTTATTTATATTCTTGAGCACTGACTTGATTGTTGAACTGAACATTTAATCAGAGCTACTACGCTCACTGATGGCAATTCAGCATGTTAAATCTCAAACTAGCCCAAAAGATGTTCCCTGAAAGCATTAATTGATCCCTGACCACTGGCTTAGTGTCACGGCCCTCATGAAGGACAGAGTGTAATCTGAATAGTACACAAATAGTTTTTGTTTGTTTGAAGAAATGTATACCTAATCTTTGAGTTCTTATAATTTTACAAAAGATTTAGATTTGTGAAAAAACTGAAAAAAATCATTACAGTTTCCACCAACACATCTGCAAAACTGCAGCACAACTGTTTTCGATATTCAGATGATAATAAGAAATGTTTTTGCAGTGTCAAATTAGCATATCAGAATCATTTCTGATAGATAATGTGGCACAGAAGATGATGCTGAAATGATGCCGAATGATGATGCTGAAATACTGAAATAAATTAAATGTTAAAAATAAAAATAGAAAGCAGCTGTTTTAAATTGTAATAACATTACTGTTATTACTGTGGTAATTCTGATGTAACCATTGTAAGAACAAAATGCTTTTCAAAAACTTATTACTTTTAAACCAAGACCAAACTAATTTTGGGGGGAAAAATCCAGGCATTCCCTCTGTGTTCACAAATGCAGAAGTCTCTAAATTTAAGGATTTTCAGCATCTCCATCTAAAACTTTCATGCTCTACGGAAAGTGAAGACAGCGCCGATACCGCAGCTGAACCGAAAGCATTTTAGTTGAGCAGCAGGGAACTTTGTCTCCAAGCAACTGGCCACTAAAACAGATTTGTTTACACCAAGCAAGGCCCAACTAACCAGCCTTCCAATCCACTAATTAATCACACGAATGATGTTCAGAGAAGTGCATTGCACAACAGTAACATCATGCAAAACTTGAGCAACTCCTCTGACAACTTTTAGTTCGTACAGCCAAAAGTAGCAGAGCCTTTTCTGATTGGTCCAAAAAAGGAAGAGGATGGAGCTTCCACTTAGAGTGAATTTCTTACCACAAATATGAGCAAATAAGGCATAGCTTGAACTCATCAACACTGTTCAGAAGCCAATTATGAGCTTGCATATATCAAGTGCACAAAAACTAATCAGAAAACTAACTCCAATGACCAAGAAATGGGTGTTCTCGACTTAATTTATTAGTTATCATCACCTTTTGACATTAAAATGACCAACATTTGTCTGGCTGTTGCAAAACCTTTAGCAGCATTCTACAAGAAGAATATAAAAGATCCATCCACTGAGCATTGGTTGAAAGATTTGATGTGCAGTATGGCAGTGGAAAGAATAACCTATAGTACAAAAGACAAACTAAAAGAATATCATAAAATATGTTTTCTGCAAAATAACCAAATTTCAACACAAGCAAAGTCCAAAATCTGTCACTCAACTGACTGATGTGCATATACAGTTGAAGTCAAATATATTAGCCCTGCCTTGTTTTTTTTAAGATTTTTCCAAATATTTCCCAAATGATGTTTAACAGAGCAAGGAAGTTTTCACAATATTTTCTATAATATTTTATCTTCTGGAGAAAGTCTTATTTGTTTTATTTTGCCTAAAATAAAAGCAGTCTTTTAAAGATAAAAGATAATAAAAGCAACATTTTAAAGTCAATATTTATAGCCCCCTTAAACAATACTTTTTTCAATTGTTTAAAGAACAAATCACTGTTATATAATGACTTGCCAAATTACCCTAACTTTCCTAGTTAACCTAATTAACCTAGTCAAGCCTTTAAACTGCACTTTAAGCTAAATACTAGTATCTTGAAAAATATCTAGTAAATTATTATATCAGGAGGGCTTAAAATTCCGACTTCAACTGTATGTTGTGCTTTTATCTTTGAAAATATGTGTATATGTCTGTATTAGCCTTTGTATAATAACTTTTTTACCTGTGCAATTGAATTTTTTAGATGTCTTGGGAATAAGGGAGGTAGTACAGAAAATAGCCGTATTTTCTTATTTTCTTGTCATCTTCCAAGCCTTTTTTTTTAATATGCTTTTAAAAGATATACATGTGCAGTAGTTTATTTGTGCCTCCAACTCACCTGGTTTTTAGTCTGCAGTTGTGCTTTGTCTCTGCTAGGCTGGGGTGTGTCTGTGGGGATTGGGCCTATAGGTGTAGGCTGTGAAAGACAACAATGATCACACCATTGAGAACGTCTCTCTCGTGCGTTAACAAATAAACCCAACGCAGCATGACAATGCCATTTTAACAGCATTGAGAAAGTGTCTTTGGAGGAAGCAAACACTCACGAGAGGCTTGCCGACCCAGTCGTACTCGTAATCGAAGACAAAGCTGTTCCTGTCGAAGAGGTCTTTGAAGAGATTCCTTAAGTATTCGTAGTCCGGTCTCTCGAAGAAGTCCAGTCGGCGCACATATCTCAGATAGGTGGCCATCTCTTCTGCAAAAAAGCAAAAACAGCACTACTTTTAAACATTCAAATCCCATGGTCACAACAGCTTTTCATTTATAAAGCTGTAAAGTGTTACAGACTGATTTTTTTCATCAAAAAAAATAATAATAATATGTGCTGTCACATTGTTAGTGCAAATGGTCACATGACCAGAACAGTTTAACTTCTGTTTGCACCATGAGAAGATGATGGGTGCATCGAAACTCCAGAACTAAAAGTTAGTAAAAGTAAGTTATGGTAAAGATGTGATGGATATATTTTTTGCATATTATCTTTAAAGTGTCTAGAATTCATATATGTTACAAATAAACTACAATATTGATGTTTTAATGCTGATTACACTATAGTAACAATGTAATGATGTACACTGATGTACTTTTATCTCAGTATTCCTAGGAGTTTTTTTATGATAAGCAATAACTCTAGTATGTGATTGAACAGAATGTAAAATGTGTAATTGAATTTTGAATACAGCATACACATGATCAAATATGCCTGAGCATAAAAACTATTTTCCACACAAAAACATACCAAAATATAAACAGCAAAATTATAAGTACTCGAGGAAAAAAAATATGAAAAAATTATTTGTAAAGCCTTTATTAACATGGCTATTCCATAAAACTGCACCTACGTGTTTCGGCAAACACTTGCCTTCATCAGGGTACCATTCAAAAATATATTAGTTATAGATTATTTCAAGGGGTTACTAATGATATATAAATCATATTTCAGTCTCATTAGGTTCACATAATAAGAATTAGACTAAAAAGTTAACAAAAAAGTTATTTAAAAAAAAAAAAACGCCATCTTATAACAACATCCAAACAAGCTGCAATGCATCTGACATATAATATGCTACATAAAAAATACTAAATAAAAAAAAAAATTATATAAAAAAAATTAAATATCATCCAAACGAGTTACAATATATCAGACAGATAATCTAATAGGAAA
>CAIGQW010000259.1:2623426-2641331 GCA_903798125.1 Danio choprae
ATATATATATATATATATATATATATATATATATATATACACAATTTTATTATATATTTTTTTATTAATTAGTATAAATAAATTAATACGTACAAAATAAATAAAGAAATGAATGCAATCATAAATAAGCAAATGCAAAAATAAATAAATAAAACATTACATTAAACAACAAAACCATATGGTGGCAAGATGGCAGCAGTAGCCATACATAAAAATAAAAATTATATATAAAATATTATTTATTATTATTGTTTTGGAATTAATACATTTTTTTTTTTAATCAAAAGGGGTTTAAACTAGGGCTGCATGAATTTGGAAAAATCTAACATTATGGTATTTTGTTATTCTGCGATACGACTACAATTTCAACAAATGGCTTAATTATCTCCATTTGGAAAGAACTGCTTCTGTAGGGGAGTACATCTGCATAAAATCTAATAAACAAATTAAAAGCATAAATAAATACAATAAGGAAAAGGTTACAATCGTGCATACAAACAGTGTTTTATCGTTTTCCATGTCTAACAGTATTTAGGCAGAGTAATTGAACAATAAAAATAAAAATAACTAATCACTATTAAAGTTACTAACGGTACAATTTCTTATGGCTGAATGCTTTTAAAATACAGTCACAGGCTTCAAAAACATATACAAATGATACATTATAATACAGACTCAACATTGCAAATCCTGCAATGTGAATATTGCGAATGATAGCATTGCGATATGGATGCTGAATATATTGTGTAGCTCTTGTTTAAATATGATTTTGAGTTAAATATTTTAAATATGGTTTTGAGTGCACACATATTTCAGGCCCACTCTATGCAAGCAGTCATTAACACAACGTCAACTACCCTTTTGTCAGGTTCTGTGCAGCGACACTAAAGTTCAACAAGGAGATTTTTCTACCATCTCTAAACCCCACTCGCTCACATCACTAACAGGGCCTGATAGAAAACAACACAACTCATTGTTCATCAAACACATGTCTTCTCAGACGCACTGGAATGTCAAAGTTTAGCACACGAAGGCTGGCGTATTAAAGATTCAGCATGCAGCCGGAGAACAACAAGGCCCTGATTCCATTAGAGGGACAGTAGAGAAGAATCAGAGGCTGAAACGTGATCGTTCCCAGTGTGATTCAGGAGATGAGAAGCCTTGCGTTATCCGCCCTGCTGCATAAAACATCCTCAGCTTACACTGCAGAGAGAGAGAGCCATGAGCCTCCCCCCCTAAATGTCAGAGATTGAACACAACGATTGAAAAGCCACTAACCAAGTCACACCATGCTAAAAATAACCAGAAAGCTTTAATCAGAAGTACAATAACAATTAAACATTTAAACACAAGCTATTTTAGCAGCAATCAGCACCAGCATTTTTTTTCAGTTTGTTGCCCTTTTAAATGGCGCATGCTTTAAATAATTGACAGCGTTTATGACATTTAAAGTGCAAAACATTTAAGGCTAATGGGCAAAAGCAAAGATTGCATTTGTGATCAAATCAGCAATGTTGCATTAAAATATGGGCCCGAAATTGTGCTGAGATGGTGTGGAAATGCACCAGAGAGGTATCCTAGCATGACCTGGGCTCTTTTTCCAGCATGGTAGAGAATTAACACTACTCTTTAGCTGCAGGTTTAAGGAGCAGAGGTTCTCCGGTGGCTTAAGATGAGTCTCACAATGGCAGATCCTCTCAAAGGATTCTCTGCTGGGAAAGCTGGAGGCTCTGGTTTGGTTGTCGCCTTTTAAGCTTCATGAAACATTTAGATCTAGATTTCACAACTGTGAATCACTGGAGCCCCCGCTAGCATGTTTGGAAAGCGATGTTCACTTTGAAGTGATGGATACGCATTACAAGAAGGTAAGGTTGTGTAAGATCCAGTGTCACGTTGAAGATTTAAAATAAGAACTATATAGGACAAACAGGAAAGCGGTCTGGAAAATCTAAGTACATCAACTTTCAAGATGCACACTCTGAACCGCAAGACATGATCATTTGTATACCAGACAAAGAAAAGGGAAGTTATATTTAAAGGTCAAGGTTTGACTTTTAGGGCAATTTTAGTGAAATTTCCTCTTTTTTTTGTCACACTATATCACTATCACAGCTCGACAAATAAAACAACTCATGAAAAGTATGTGGATACTAGTGGTAGAAAGAGTACTGAAAAATCATACTCAAGTACCATTACTTGCTAAAATATGTAGTGCACAGAGTAAAAGTGTTTGTTCTAAATACTACTCAAAAAATGAATTAAATGTAGAGAACTGAAAAGTAGAGAGTACTACGTTGTAAAATGATTCCACCTTATATCTTGCAAAATAAAAATCTAGCTTACATCAGTGCCACTTTGTTTGCAAGTTCAAGTTAATTTATTTACCATTCATGGACTATAAATGTGAAAACACATTACATTAATATGCAACTTCAGTATAAGAAGACAACAGAAAGCAGATTACATCTTACAGATGAGTTTCATGCGTTTACATGCTTTTAAATCTAGCTGATGATGTTAATGCTTTTTATGCACTTTGAACTCTGACTGACAAGCTATGAGTGTCCAGCAGTTAGCGCCGCAAACCTAGACCTTGCAGCATCAATAGAATGCATGCAATTTGTGTATGTATTTTTGAAAACATAACATTCTAAAGCGCCTTTAGTTTTGGTTTAAGACCCTTTCGCGAATTCAGGCATCATACAGTAGGCATCCTTCATCTTCTCATCAGTGTCATGCAGTCTAAACAGTCATTGCGTGTAACAATAATGCATCCTGTGCATGCGTTATGTGCATTTAGAAAGCATCCATGTCTTGAGGTCGATCTGTCTGATGTGATTTTTCGATGCACGACTTGACTGGACGAGAATCACAGGACTGAATATTCTACTTGATCAATCACCGTAAACAAAAAAAGAAAAGTAGTGACTGCAGGTTGAAAATAGCGCAGTAAATGTACTCAAGTAAAAGTAAAAGTACACATTTTTTAAACAACTTAGTAAAGTACAATTTCAGAGAGAAAATGAGGCCCTGTTTACACCAATACGTTTTAGTTTCAAAACGCATATGTTTTGCTGCGGTTACGCCATCCGTCCACACTACGCCAGAGTTTTCGAGCGCCGAAAACAGAGCTTTTTGAAAACGATAAAGAGGTTGTTTTCATTTTAAAATGCTGCTGCACCGTGTTAGCGTGGATGGGGGAAAACGGAGACGGTGCTGCAGACAATCTGATTGTTTTTTTTCCCCTCAATTATTAAGTAACCTACACAAAGTTCAGTCTTGCATCCTTAACTTGTAAGTTCAGACTTCGCAAGTTTGATATGGAAAACAAACTCCTGAGAACAGGTCTTCAAAGGGAACAGTGTACTTTATAACCTCATTCACATCACCAAGGCTACGTTGTTTCACTTTCTTAACAATAAAGTGAAAACATGATATAAGGAACTGCCTATGTTCATTTTGATATTAGCAACTTAGCAGACACCAAAAATGTTGTTGCGTCCAGCTACATATTATATGACTGTCATCTTCACTGTATGCAAATTTGTAACAAAACAGAGCCTATAACTTAATTGCCTCTTTTCATTTTCATTGAAAATACGAAACATACCCTTTCTTTTTTTGAATATCAGTTTTTATAATCAATAATGGCCATTATAAAAGTATAACGTGCAATAAGTTTATAATAAATGCAAGCAATCAGTCAAATGTGCAGAATCAGTGTACGCGGTTACATTAACAAATATATTAACCTAACTTTGCGCTCAGCCAAAACACGTTACCTGAGAACAAGTAATAGATTCAAAAGACCAAAGTCGGGGAATATGTTGTTAGATATAGACAACAAGATGAGTTAAATATCATGTTTAACAAATATAGTGAGATTAGATCCAGCGGTAGATGAACAGTCAGACGTGCACAGCTCTCATCTGGGTAAATGTGCTCAAAGCACCCGCTAACTGCCTGGAGCTCAGACACGCGCCGGCGCTGCAGTGCATGCCAGAGTGTGTGTGTGTGTGTGTGGTTACGTTATGTGCGTTTTCAGCGGTATAGTGTGGACGGAGAACAGTTCAGAAACGCTGGGTGAAACGCCAGTGTGAACGCAGACCGTTTTTATTCTAAAACGCGGTTTTGAAACTGAAACGTTTCAGTTATTGTAAGTTGAGTATTTGTAATTCATTACTTTACACCACTGGTGGATGGCAACTGAATACCTCATAACAATCAATTGGTCATTCACAGATCTTCGTTTGCATTGTCACTCATAAAGAGAGCACTAAAGAGACCAACACACAACAACCCAAGTAATTGACTTGCATTTGCGACTCAATTTCACACTAGGACGACTAAGTAGAGTCTACTGTTAGGCACTGGCTAATAAATTGTTAGAGTTAGAGGCTCAGAATAGCACAGATATATTTTTACTCCCTGACTATTGAACATAATGGCTGAGTGTATGAGTTTCACTCTCCATGTCTTGTGAGCACAGTAAATGCAGGATTCCTATTATTATCAATGCATGCGCAGCGTATTTGGCACATTGTAAACGCACCATAAAAATAGTGTAATCTCCCAATTCACTGGCTGGCTCCAGTTGCTTGGCTAGAGTTTTACCAAAAGCTAGAACTGTTCATTTATATAAATCATAGTCTATGTTGTTTTTGGGGGTTTTTTGTAAAGATGACACACTTTATTTAGAATTAATAAGCATTTAAGAAGCTAAAAACACTACTGGTTCATGTGGTTATGACGATTATTACTTTTGTTGAATTATTCTTTTAAATACAGACAATAATAAAAAAAGAAAAGAAAAAAAGATAAATGCCACTTAAATTACACTTCCTTCGGCTTCATGAAAGATTTGGACCAAAAACAATGGTAGAAAACTAAACACGATAGCAGCATTGTTTATTTTGCTCTTCGCGTACTGCTGGAAATATGGCTTTCTTCTCGAGAGGAATCAGTCACGTGCTGGACATTCGATAATGGCAACCCAGCCACGAGGAGTCGTGTAGATATAAATATAGCAGGTCTGCCCTGCACGCCTGCACTTTCACTGGCTATTAATGTTGCAGGGGCGGCAGCAGAGGCTCCGGTGAGCTGGCAGGGGATCAGATCCCCGCTCTGGAGACGGCCGTTCACGGAATGAGATCATTGCTTTGCAGGGTGGCTATGAGTCGATGTGAATAAGAGCAGCACTTCATGTCAGTCAACCTTCCGGTTCAGTGATCAAATGGATGGCTGTATCAAGGATTTGTACAAGCTGCTCATCCTTTTCATTGTAAGGCCTAATAGGATCAAAGTTCAGCCTTCTGGCTTCGCAACATGTATGGTAATTACAATCAAAATGGCCATGGTGTAGCGCTCCAATCACACAGCTCTGAGATTTAATCCATTATAACCTCATTCATAGAGCAAACAACCATTTAAATCTGTGAGGCAGACAAACTGGGTCACAAATAAATAAAAACACAGCACTGTCTAATAGTGGGCTTCAAACTGGCTAATTCTCATCTTATAACCCCCACCACCCCAAATTCAATCCGACCCTCCTTTTCACCATCAATTGCTGTCGATAACTGAAGCAGCCACAACAAAAGTCCGAAGCTCGCCGCCCCCATGATTCTCAGCACACAACTGAGGCATGATCAGTCTCACACAGGATGAGGAGGTGGCGACTTTTCACAAAACATAAAACACATGATTCTAGAAAGGATGTGGGTCTTACCTGAATTTCCCAGCTGTTTATAAAATCTATACTCCAAATGGAGTTGAGGCGCTCTTGATTTGATTGGCTCCTGAAATTTAAGAAAAAGAGTAAGCATTAGAGCAAAGCAACAGTGAGATTTAGCCATGCATATGTGATAAGAAGAGTCATGGGTTATACATTTTATGGATTCTTGACAAATAAAAGCATTCATGTCTTTTAGAAAAATAAATAGGATAAATACCCAAGGAATCAAAATGTAGGTGACTTTTTCTTCAGATTTTTTGCTGAAACTGTGGATGTTGGTGATTCATAAAAATCATGTCAATAGCTATTGGCACTTTGAGAGTAGAGTTAAAAAAAACATACAGGGAAAACTAAAAATTAATACGGGCTCCTGGAAACACATTATAAAGAAAAATGATCATCCTTGCGAGAAAGTTTTGTTGAGGCTGTTTAATAAATGTAACAATGTTGCAAACATTGTTCAAAACTGACTTCAGAGCTTTATAAGACCTTAATGCATCCTCAGTAGCAACGGGTAATAATTTTGACTTGCCTGCACATATTTTTCCGTGTAACTGCAGACTTGCATTTTATGAACCGTCAAGGACCACAGTTTCAGCTAAAAACTTTTTTTAAGTTCTATTAATAAAAAACAATAAATCACCTACACTTTCGGAAGGCCTGCGTGAATTAGTAAATCAACATTCTATTTTCACTTTTAGTTGTACTATCCCTTTAATACACAAGTCACATATTTCATTTGTTCATATATTGTTGTTTAAAATAAATCATCAAAATCTGAATACAGATGGTGTATGTGCTGCTCTAAAAACTAAAGCAGAAAGGGGGAAAAAAAGAAATAAACACTAACAACATTACTGTATCAGTTCTCACAACCAAACCAGCAGCTTGTGTTTAGCCACCCTCCCACATTTGCTTTGTTATAAAGAATCCATCCCTGCTCTCTTTATACAAGTCAAGAGAGGCTGGCTGGAAAAAAATAACTTTCCAGTGGTTAATGGCCTGTAACAGAGAACACACTGAGCGAGTCCTCAATCAGGTATCGGGTTACAGTTCAGCAGCCTGGCCTCTTCATCTCCCAGCTAAGGGTTTTTGCAGCATCAATCCACCTGACCACAGATGTGCAAACATATTCCAGACCAGTGCCAGAAACACGACCTTAATGGTGCAGCAGCAGCAGCCGGGTGATTAAAGCTCTTTGGCTGCTAATGTAAAAATTATATGCACGATATCAGGTGTGTTAGTGGATGAACCCAATAACACAAATATCCCCATGTAATGCACTTAACCTCAGGCAGCTCCAGGTGGACTTCACATGCAATTTAGAGTACTGTTAAATAATTAGGATGAAAACATCTGCAAAGAATATATTACGTAATTATATTATATAATACTTTGAGTGGGAAAATAATTGTTTATTATTTCCCCTCATATATATTTTAATGCTCAGACTCTTATCTTTTCTGTCTATTTTATAGGATCTTCTCACACAAACAGTCCTTTTTGTATTGTATTTTTTTTTTCTTTAAAAAAAATTATATACTTGCATGAATAAAATTATATACATGCAAATAAAATAACATTCAAAAATATGTTTAGACAGTTGTTTTTTTTTACTATTATTGCAAGTCTTTTATGTTCATCAAGGCGGCATTTTATTTATCACAGATTCAGTAAAAACTGCAATATTGTTAAATGTTTACATTACATTTTAAAATGACCAAATTACACAATTAATTTCTGTGATAGCAAAAATCATTACTACAGACTTAAGTGTCTCAATGATCATTCCAAAAAAAGCATTCTAATTTGCTGATGCTCAAGAAACATTATCAATGCTGTGCTTAATTTTTTTTTTGTAAAAAATATGATGCAGTTCTCAAGATTCTTTAATCATTGAAAATCTTTTTTACCATTAAAAAAAAAAAAAAAAAAGTCTCAAGCAAATGCATCCTTGCACAATAAAAAAAAACAGGCTCATATTGGCTTTGGAATGTAAATTCAGTAGAGCAGTGGCTGAGGCTGATAAAACACTACAGACTAAAAGGGCCCTAATGGTTCAATACAGCTCATGTTACTTGCTCAGAGAACAGGCAGACACAGCGGTGCGGAGCTGCATCTGTTGAGCTGTGATGTAACAGTGGTCAGGCAAACACGCTCTTTCCTGGAAGAATAGTGAAGGGATCGGACAGATTAAGCACATCAGAAAGTCCATCCAAATCTCTCAGTTAAGGGGAAAGTGTGGGAGGAAAAACATTATTGACATAACGCAAAGATGTAAGCCTCTGGTAAACATCTAAACATGCTTGAAATGAAACATTAAGAATTATAAATAAATAAATTCCACAAAATATGCATTAGAATCTCTGGGAACCTCTTCACAGTTTTTACAGGCCTCGCTAACTGCATTTCCAGTATCAGATTTAATGACATGGAAATGATCTGAAGCAGTTAGTGGATTTAATGCAAACGTTTGACACGCAGCCTCTGTTCATGCAAATGGGCATCGTCATGAATCACTGCTATAAACAGGATGCCTAAGGCACTGGCACAGGTTCGTGTTTTAAACGCTGTGCCCTGTGTAAATACAATCAGAGCCCTGTCCCAAAACCAATGGACAACTCCACCCAAAACCACAGACGTTCCCAAAGAGCATTTATTACATTAGTAAGTCCAAAGCACTCTGAGCTTTGCACTCTGAGCACAAAATAAATATGAGCAAACTATTAAATACTGAAAATGAAAGTATGTGTGTGCTAATTCAACTATCAGATACATTCATAACTAATTTTACTGTTGCAATATTGTGCATGTTCAAGAGAAACAGGAAACCCAGCAAAATGTATGAGGAATTAAATGGATCATGAAAGGGCTAGTTCACCCGAACATTTTAATTGATCATTTACCTTCACTTGTTCAAAACCTAATTGAGTTCCTTTCATTAACACAAATTAAGATTTTAGGAATAATGGTAGCTGGCACCCATTGACTTTCTATGAATGTCAGTGGGTGCCAGCAAACAACATTCTTCAAATTATCTTTTGTGTTCATAAAATATCTCATAAAGGATTAAAGCCATGAGGGAAAATAAATGATGCAGGAATTTTTGTGTGAACTCTCCATTGAAATTTGGTTGCTCCTAAAAGTAAGAGGTCTAGGAACATTCATTAATTATTAATTAATCATTCATAATAAAACCAGGAATGTGTATTTTAATGAAAATTTGCTGTTTACTTACTCACCCTCAGGCCATCAAAGTTGAGTTTTCACTTTAGCACAAGGTTTTTAGCTGAAACTGTGGTCCTTGGTGATTCAGAAAGTGCAAGTCAGTGGCTACAGGCACTTTAAAAGTAAAAAAATGACAGCTAAATAAATGAATACTTGTAGCTCCTGTCAATAAACTGAGATCTTGTGAAGCTAACAGGCTTGGAAGTATTCACAAGAGCCTTGCATCAGCTTACCTGTGTGCGACCTGTGAAGCTAGATGTGTCGTAAACACATCCAGCTTCCTGCACAGATCAATTGTTTCACTTCATAGGACCTTAGTTCATTGTAAGGTATACATGTTTGGACTCTCAAAGTTCCATGAGTTATTGACTTGCATTTTATGAATCACCACAGAGCAGTTTCAACTAAAAACCTTGTTCTGTTGAAGAAAATACATTGAATGACCTGAGGGTGAGTAAATGAACAGCAGATTTTTATTTTTGAGTGACCAACCTCTTTAATGTGGGCGCATGTACTGCTGCTTTGCCCAATTTTGCAGACAAAATGGGAATCCAAGCATGAGGGGGAAAAGTTCACCTCATTCATTCTATTTGTGTATAAGTTGGCCATACATTAACTAAAGCCCGGGGACACACCAAGCTCATGCCAAAAAACTAGTTGCGATAAAAACTGTTTACGTCGAAAGTCTGCAGCATCTGCAAAAAAACTGCATGAACACACCAAACAGATGACAGCCCAAACTGAAACAAGAACGTACATTATTTGCCTACGTGAGAGAAGGTATCTTTCTATACCTGCATATGCCAGTAGTCTGTATTGCAACTCCAGAAACAAAACTAGTGTTTCACAGATAAAAAAAAACATAAACCCAGCAGCGTTTACATACCATTTCCAAACACTTCTCAACACAGAGGGATTCGCTCATGAAAATATGTCGGATAATCTGATAATTCATATCCTTTGCAAATATTTAAGAAATGCAACGTTGCCAAATGCCGATTTCTTTGTGTTCCCTTTTGATTTACGCCATTTGCTTCAATTTTTGTTACTTCAGTTTTTGTTCTTGCACTATGATTTGTAGCTGAACAGCTGATCCAAGGGCTCTCTTTTACCGATGTTGATATACAAAATCAGGCAAACTCCATCTGATGTGAGCCCCCCTGAGAGGAGACATGTGGAGCACACCAAATAAACTAGCCTGATAGACAATTTAGTGACAACCCGATGTGGCCCAGCGGTTGACCAGTGGCTCGGTGTGTAAAAAAAAAAAAAAAAAAGTGAAAGATTTGATTTGAAAGTGACATATCTTACAATTAAGGCCATTTCACACCAATAATGTTACATAAAAATTTGTATATTAGCATCTAATACACCAGTAATCAATAAAATTCTGTTTATTATTGAAACATGCCGCAGATTTGTTACTGGCCACTTTATTGATCTTATTCTTCACGTACGAGCGGGTGCATCTTTTTGGCTTAAAAATTCTGGTCTCATTCACTTTCATTGATTTTTAGATGCTAAAAACAGCTTGTTATGCTGCTTGATGTTGCAAACAGAAATTGTCTTATTTTATTCTTGGTTTTTTTTATCTATAGCCATAAACACACTTGTTTTTAGAGCAAGTAGTTTAACTGATTTCTGCCGTCAAATATTCCTACTCATTTCTCCAATAGGCAAGTGAATCTGAAGTTATAAAACAATCACAGAAACGAGCGCACTTCTGCAATACAGAATAAGTAATAATAAGAATAAGAATAATAAGAATAATAAGAATACTTTCTCTCTGCCATCATTGTTACAAGTGTTGTGATTTGACTGCTATTCTATCAAATTTAGCATTTTTTGTTACTGTTTTTAATTTTGTGTGTGAAAATACATTTACAACCCTATTTGCTTCAGTCACCCTTGATTGTATTGTTATATAACAACAAACAGTCTATATATATATGCTGTAACTAGACATCAACAAGTCAAAATCAGTTTCTCTTCAACTTTCCAAATGACTTACTCGAAGCGAGTGTCTAGGCGCAAAAAAATCTAGGCACGCAAGAGAGAGAGGGGGTAACCACAAAAAACATTTGAACAAATTGAAGCTTTAATGTCATTACAAACCTTGAGTGATGATACTAAGCAAATCCACTGCGCTAAAATAATTCAAGAGTCCATGATGTAATTTTAATGCGACACTCTGTCTTTACACTCATGCCATTATGAAACACACATAATCCAAAAAAATAAAATAAAAAAAGACTGTAAGAGGTTGAGTTAATCCTTTGTCAGTCAGTTGTAATCGATGATATCTGCTGCATTAGAGGACGTTATTACTTTATAACATGGAGGATAAAGTATCACTGGCTACAGACATTACTCAATTATAAATACATTTGACGCAAGTTGTTTTATGACGAGCTAAAAAAAAAATGTATGTCATGTTTTCAGCTTTGCAATTATCCAAAGATCAGTAATGGGTGGTCTATGACCTTGCATATTTATAGTTTTTAATATCAAAGATTAAACAAGTCCAGTGGAGTGATTTGACAGAAGTTAGTTATTTACTGTTCTGAAACACCCTACAATTTGTGAGAAAATCCACATAATGACCTTCAAAAAAGAAGATCATGTGTAATCTGTGCCCTGGTAACAAGCCTCACTGTTTACATGTGTTTACATTTTCAAGGAACTTATCATGTGGAATAAAAATTGGTAACTCTGAAATTTTCTGGAATTAACTGGAGGCAAGAATTTGAGCAGGAGATGCTTGAGAAGGTGCAAAAACAAAACAAAAAACATTCGCTAAAATGTGCCAGCAAACTAAATGAACTAGCACACTCAGGCCCCAAGGAGAATCCGCGATGCCAATTGTTCATGCATGTTTTGATGAGGTGTTAGAAAAGCCAGGTGGGGATCCATCATTATTGCTGACATGAACTAAAGAGGGCAGGTTGCACAGCCAGCAATCCACAGACAGAGAATGCTATAGATACATAAAAATCTAATTTAGACTGCACTTTATTTCCTGGAATACTGCATCACCATCTTATCCTATTAGAAATGCACAAAACTACATATTCTCAAAACCTAAATTACCAGTATAATTTTCGACTTGGTGCAGTATTCATTTATTTACCTATGAATTGTTTACTTATTTTAATTACATTTTGCATGTCCATGTAATCTTATTTTTATTCATTTGTTTTATCCTTTTCTATTTGTAACTTAAATATTTTCTATTTTTTATTACATTCTTTTGTTTCAATTTAATTATCTGCTTGTTTCTTTTTTTATAAAAAAGTGTTTATCTTATTTTTTGCCTTCTGCCTTTTTTAAATGAAATTATTTAGCAATTGTTTTAAACTTATTTTTTTACATTTTATGCTTTTTACACACTTCTGGCTGTGAAAACCCCCTGCTAACATTTCTAACACTGATGACCCTCAAACAATAACAAAACATTTAAATACAGTTAAAATTACAATGTTTTAAAGACAAAACAGCCAAGAAAATATGTTCCATTCCAAATACTCAAAACTAAAGAAAATCATGATACTACAGTCACAAACAGCGCCTTTGGTCTGAAGCAATTACGGGCAAAAGGTGTCGAGGAGTCTGGGTAGGACAGAAACAGCTGGTCTGTGTCCCAGTCCTTCAAGCCCTTGATTTCAGCTCAGATTTCACAGTCCCAGATGGAGGGAGAACAGCTGCAGAGGCCATACAGCAGAGCTTCATACACAGACTGGTACCACTGTCACTAGTGTGAGCAGCCAGAGGGAGATGAGCAAGGATTCCAGTGCAGGCCGTCATTCACACTGCGCTTGAGGAGCAGATGTGACAGGCCTAATCTACTCTGATTAAATCAATCTTCTGCTTACTGACAGGACATTACGGTCAACTCGGTGCAGATTCTTCCTGATACATCTACTATCAACATCTTATTTGATTCTTCAAAGACAAATGCGTGCAAGGACTTGAAATTAAATGGAATGATTATCAAACCAAAAACATGACTAAACAAGCATGTTTAGAACAAGGGACAAAAAGGTTCATCAAAACATCTATTTTAAATGTATTTGTTAATCATATTCTCTACAAATAACAAGAGATGTAGGGCTGGGCAATAGCAAATTCTAATTTCCTTAAAGGTGCCCAATAAAGAAAATATAATAATTCCTTACATTTATATAGCGCTTTTCTGGACACTCGAAGCACTTTGCACGTTAGGGGGAATCTCCTTATCCACCACCAGTATGCAGCATCCACCTGGATAATGATATGGGGATTATGATATGGGGATGGTTAGGAGGCCATGATGGACAGAGGCCAGTGGGCAAATTTGGCCAGGATGCCAGGGTTAAAACCCTACTCTTTTATGAAGGACATCCTGGGATTTTTAACAACCACAGAGAGTCAGGACGTCGATTTAACGTCTCATCCGAAATATGGCGCTCACTGAGCAGTATAGAGTATAGAGACTCTTTGCAGTACCTCTCAAGCTCTATTAGGTTGGATGGGAAGTGATGGTGTACAGCCATTTGCAGATCTCTACAGAGATGTTCAATAGGATTTAGGACTAGGCTCTGGCTGGGCCACTCAAGGACATTCACCAAGTTGTTGTAAAGCCACTCCATTGATATTTTGGCGGTGTGCTTTGGGTCATTGTCCTGCTGGAAGATGAACCGTCGCCCCAGTCTGAGGTCAAGAGCACTCTGAAGCACGTTTTCATTCAGGATGTCTCTGTACATTGCTGCATTCATCTTTCCCTCTATCCTGACTAGTCTTCCAATTCCTGCTGCTGAAAAACATCCATGATGCTGCCACCAACATGCTTCACTGTAGGGATGGTATTAGCCTGGTGATGAGTGGTGCCTGGTTTTCTCCAAACGTAATGCCTGGCATTCATTCCAAAGAGACCAGAGAATTAGTTTTTTTTATGGTCTGAGAGTCCTTCAGATGCCTTTTGGCAAATTCCAGGTGGGCTGCTATGTGCCCTTTATTAAGGAGTGGCTTCCGTCTGGCCACTCTACCATACAGGCCTGATTGGTGGATTGCTGCACAGATGGTTGTCCTTCCGTAAGGTTCTCCTCTCTCCACAGAAGAACGTTGGAGCTGAGACAGAGTGACCATCGGGTTATTGGTCACCTCCCTGACTAAGGCCCTTCTCCCCCGATCACTCAGCTTAGATGGCCAGCCAGCTCTAGGAAGAGTCCTGGTGGTTAAACATCTTCCACTTACGGATGATAGAGGCCACTGTGCTTATTGGAACTTTCAGAGCAACAGAAATTTTTCTGTAACCTTCACCAGTCTTGTGCCTCAAGACAATCCTGTCTCCGAGGTCTACAGACCATTCCTTTGTCTTCATGCTTGGTTTGTGCTTTGACATCCAATCAACTCCAATGAAGCTGCTGAAACATCTCAAGAATGATCAGTGGAAACAGAATGTACCTGAGCTCAATTTAGAGCTTCACAACAGAGGCTGTGAATACTTATGTACATATAATTTTTTTCAGTTTTTTTTTTTTTATAAATTTGCAACAATTTCAAAAAATCTTTTTTCACATTGTCATTATAGGCTATTGTGTGTAGAATTTTAATCAAATAAATAAATTTAATCCATTTTGGAATAAGGCTGTAACAAAAAATTGTGGAAAAAGTGAAGCGCTATGAATACTTTCCGGATGCACTGTATGTGGTACTCTAACTGTAAGTTCACACCAAAAGCGATGAGAGCGTCAAAGTAGCCGGAAGTCATTCATTTTCAATGGGAGCCGGCGGCGAGGAGCAATACAAGTGATTTGCTGATATGCTGCAACAGCTCCTTTAATACGAGATCAATGTAGCAAATTTTGATGCCTTTGCCGCCAGAGCTGTGAAAGCAGACAGCGTTGTCGCCAGGGCGGCTAGAGTGAACATGGACGCTCTCGCCGTCTTCGGTGTGAACGCACAGTTACTTTAAAAATGGAAAACACAGCAAAGTCAAAGCCAGCCTCACAAAATAGTTTTCTATACATTGCAACGACTCCACCAGCCATTTAGAGCTCGTCAAAATCAAAAATGCAGGATATACAGATTATACATTTATTCAGCGATAACCCAAAGAGGCATAAGGTTTGTTTAATTGTATTATTTGTAAAAATTTTTGTGTTTGATGTGAATTTCACAACAAACACATGTAGACTGCTGAGTATTGTGTTTATTGCACTTTTAAGTCACTAAGCTCCTACTGTCATATTTCTTGAGTATAAAACCAGCAATACACTTTCTTAAATCACATGTTTATGTAGAGGTTGATATTAATTTAAGCTATGTTTTCATTTGTTATTATAGCTTCAGAACACAACACAATACATCTCCGTATGCCTCTTTTCTTGAGTTTATATCAAAAATGTTGTTTGACAAATGAGTTTGTTCAAAAAGTAAATCATTAAGGGCAGTAGGCCAAATCAGGCCAGCACATTAACAAACGCACATCAATCTAACAGACACAGTGGTTTTCAACTTCAGTACTCAAACCCCAGCACTGAGTATTTTGCCTAGTTCTCTTATTTAACACAACCAATTCAGATAACTAGCTCAGTTGATGAGAGCTCCATGTATGAACTGTGTTCCCATTGAAAATTTCCCATTTGTTGCTCCCTCAGCACAGGAAATCTTTACTTTACCTCAGAATGATCATTCAGGGATTTGTGCTATGCTGCAAATTGCGGCATCTTCACAGACGAAACTCACTAGAGAAGTGTGAAATAATATATCTTTGTAAGTAAACACGATTTAAACTGACATTTTGCACATATTGAGAGGCAAATTTAAATGTGATGTGATGCACACTGCTCATGCTGGTTATTTTAGCATAAAAATAACAATGATTATTTTATAATATAACAAATATATTAAATAATAAGTCAATTAAAAATACTGACGTCAACTATCCGCGTTGAATAGGGGCAGCCCTAATCCAAACTTAGTGAAACAGAAAAAACAAATATGTGCAAAAGTGTTTTCTAGTCTAGTTTTTAAAACTTAATTAATGCTGGTTAATTAATGCACCCAATTATGCTCTTGGATTTTACATTTCATTTAATATAATATAACCTTTTTGAAAGTAAAAGGTCTGCAAATTTCAAAGATCAAAGTGCGCAATGAAAGGAGTGTGCCAATATAAAGAACTGATTCTGAGCCTGGAATGAGTCAACTGTATGTCCAGTCTTATTTCCTGCGCAAACCAATGTAGGTTTGTAAATATTTGCATAATGTCAGCCTATAGTCTTAGACATACACAGACAGATGATTTGGGCACTGCATAAAGACACAAAAAGATGATGATGTGTGTTTGAGTACATTAAGAAAACAACAATGTATATGCACATTTATTTTTTTATATAGTTGTGTAGTTTATTATATTAACTTTTGCTTTATTTTCATCCATTTAACAATTTTCTTTCATTTACTTTAAAGTTTATTCTGGTGGCTTCATGGGAAAGAGGAAAAACTGGAAAAAAGGTTGGTGGGGTTCGTTGGTGGGGTTCATTGTGTGTGTGTGTGTGTGTGTGTGTGTGTGTGTGTGTGTGTGTGTGTTAAAACGTCGTGTTTGATGGTGCTTTTTTAATCAGGAAGCACATTTAATTTTATAGCTGTTGTAATACTTTTTTTGTAATACGTTTTTAGTAAGAAAACCTAATAAAAACAAAGAAAAAAATCCTTGTTTTGTTTGTCAGGCAGTGTAATTCCTCAAGGTTTTAGAGAAATCAGATAACTGAATTAACAATTATCATTTACAATTATAATGCACAACATAAATGGGGGTATTTAAATAAACCTTGTTTATATTTTTTGAACAGGGGGAGCAGTATGGTTAGCTGACTAGTTTCTGGCATTTCCAGCACCAACTAATATTACTATTCTAACTATTCATTACCATGCTTTTCGAACTTAAGCAACCATTCTGTTTATTCACACTGTGAAATAACTGTTTGGTCAGAACCCTAGAAGAACGAATATCTCCTTCAGCTGTTAGTTTCACTTTTTCGTAGCACCCCGGTTATTGTCAATCATGTGACTGAAGCCATCAATCACAGCAAAATGATCCAGTAGTTCATTATTAAGTGCTAATGGACACAATGACAAAACCAATGTTCTTGCCTAGAGAACAATTATCATACCAATTTATCGGTTTCCTCTGCTAACATGCTAACCGTTTCGCACATTTTCAAGCTCTCATCTTGAACCATAAATGGACAAATAAGGATGAAATGAGATGAAAGAGAATGAATATGGGTGGGGCTCGGGACTCCTATTACAGAAAGAAAAAGAAATCAACCAACCGTCACAAATATCTGTGGAAACATGTAGCCAGAGCTCTTGTACTACAACAAGGTAGCTGTTTGGAAGCTGTCATACATGTATTACACAACTGGAATCCCCAGCACAAATGTGTGCGAGGAAGAGAGAGAGAAAGAGAGAAACTACGTAGTGTTTCCACTCCTCTGTTCTGGGTCCCTGGTGAGCCTCTCAGTGCGGACTGACTGGAGCACTGTGTCGACAAGAACCAGGGAACAAAGAGAACCTTTCATCAGCTTTATTCTCTCTCTCCAACTACTGTT
This sequence comes from Danio choprae, assembly GCA_903798125.1. NCBI lineage: Eukaryota > Metazoa > Chordata > Actinopteri > Cypriniformes > Danionidae > Danio > Danio choprae. Next base: position 2,640,986 of record CAIGQW010000259.1, read on the forward strand.
GTTTCTTCAACTCTCCTCCTCTCTTTTTTCCCCTTCTCCCACTCTTGCTGTTCGAGTGATTTTGTCAGAGGGCAAAGCCTGACTGTGACTCTTTTCTTTCTCGTATGCTAGAAAACTGCAACAGAGGAGTTCACCTTTGCCCCAGGTGCAACTGCCACAGGGGAAAAAAATGTGCAAACTGTACTCAAGGAACTTTTTGGCACTGATTATCTGGCAACACATGGTGAATGTCAGGTAAATAAAAAACAACATAGCTGGCACTGGAGTGGGTCAGCGGGGCTCTTTTTTTTGTGAGGGTGTGTGTGAGGGAAATGTGGTACAAACGCACAAGACTAAAAGCTTAGCA
>CAIGQW010000259.1:2641731-2659488 GCA_903798125.1 Danio choprae
GAGAGAGAGAGAGAGAGAGAGAGAGAGAGAGAGAGAGAGAGAGAGAATTTTGAGTTTATTGCCATATCAGCTTCTATGGCTAAGTCATGGCAAAAAAAAATTTGATTTTACAAATACCACGTTTCTATAATTATAAAAATATGCTAACAATTAAAAGTCATCAACAGCAACAAATACACAAGATAAAAATACATAAATAATAATAATGATAATATATAAGATAAAAATCTAAAGTTTTAAAAGATAAAGGTTTACTTTTCTTTTGGGAACAGAAATGCAAGGTGTTAGTAAGTAATATTGAATAGTTAATATTATAGTAATATATAGCTATACTACCCAGCCCTTTTCAAGTCATGACATAGCTGAAAAACAAACAAACAAAAGAACAGAAATGCAGTGGCATTGGGTGCATCGTTTCAGTAAATAATTTTAGCCCTAAAATGACAGTGCTTGACTTCACATGGAGCAGTTAAAAGGCACTTTGATAGGCAACAATGCAAAGATCATGAAGCCTTATGACGTTACTAATGCAAAGATAATCACATCCTTCACCAGAGGATCCGGGGAGGAGGGCGACTAAGTGTGCAAACGCCATCTATGACAATCCCTCTTCTCATGGTGCCAAGTTACTCGACGGTCATTTCCCAGCAAAGAGGACCTCCCATCGACAGCTTAAAATGATCCCTATAAAACTCCCATCAAACAATAAAGCACAACATTTACTTTAAATAGCACCGGACTTTGAGCTTCTGTTTGGGTGTAGCACGAACTAGATTTTCATATATCTTTTGTGAAGTCTATAAATTAGGGACAGCTACACAAACAAAAAAATATTTGCAGAAATCCAGTTTGCTATGACAGTCCCTGGGGTGGAAAAATCTCTTCACACATCTGAGAGAAGCGTCCAAGGATAAAAATGGATTTTTGGATGCCAATTTCCTCAAAGGCCCTTGTCATGTTTACTCATGTTTTCGAGGCCAAACTGAGCCCACAGAGAGCGTGAGGAGCTACGTCATAATGATCACTCATTGCAAGGTCAGCCAATAGATTTCTGCAAGGTATGGATAAACAATTTGCTTGTTTAGGAAGCCTAAACTCATTTATATTTATCATAGTGGCCTCAAAAAAAGCGCTAAATGTACCTCAGGTTAACTTACTTTTTCTCTGCATGGAGAAAAGGCTTTTAACCTTACACTGACAGCCAGCCAAAGGTAGCAAAACGTAAAAAAATATAATTGGTATCATCTTTCTTGCAAATGAAAACTTCATAATGCCAGCCATCAATAAACGTCTTATTTGCTCATTAAGAGGAAATAAAAATCGAGTAAATGTCAACAAACAGTCATAATGATTTATTGCACTTTCTGAATGTTGAACAGGGTACGTCTGTGTGCTTTCCGCATTAGCTATTATCCAAATATATTTCTGAAGTTATAGTAGCTACATTAAAAGTAACTTGTAAAGATATGGGAAGACCGATCATCCAATGTGGACTGCAATATGCGATTTGCAAAAGAGACGATGGCAAAAGGATAGTCTGCACAAAAACTAAAGTTTGTAGTTACTTTACAAACCCTCAGTCCATCAAAGGTGTAAATGACATTTTTACATTCAGTAGTACATTATACATTTTGAAATATATTCAAAATACAAGTAATAATGTTTCATTTCCTGCAAAAATGAATAATATAGCTTTATCAGACTTCAACGTATTCTTAGTAGCCACTGGTAGATTTTTTTATTGCTTGTATGGCCTTTGAAACTCAAAGTGCCAGTAGCCGCTGACTCCGATTTTATGAATCACCAAAGATCTACTGATGAAAAACGTCACCTTCATCTAAATGGCCTGAGAGTAAATAAATTAAAGGCATAGTTCACCCAAAACTGAAAATTCTGTCACCCTTTACTTGTTACTCTAAACCGGTTTGTCTTTCTTTCTTCTGTTGAACACAAAAGAAGATATTTTGACAGAATCTTCCATTGACAGCATTTGTTTTACTATTGAAGTCAATGGTTACAGTTTTTCTACTTTCTTCAAAATATCTTCTTCAGTGTGTTCAGCAAGATAAACTCATAGAATTTGGAACCATGAGGTATGTAGCAAACTTACATTTTAGGGTGAACTATCTCTTTAACTGCTAATTGTTATTTTGGCAAGACCCATTTAATCGATGGCCCACCTATTGAAATAACTCATTGTATGAACAGCAAATATACATATCTATTGGCAAAAGTCTAGAAAAATTTTTTGCCTAGAATAATATTTTAATAATCATAATTAAAAAGAGGCCATTTTAAGATGAACGTTGACCAAAACAAATATTATTCCCATAAACACATTTTCACTACTCCTCTACTCACCAGTTTGATGGCCACATATTCATTTGTATAGAGGTTTTTTCCCAGCCGCAGTTCACCAAAGTTTCCACAGCCAATTTTCTTCCCAACCCTGAAGTTGGGGCCGACCATGAGGACCCCAGAGTTCCCTGTTCCCCGGCCCCCAGTCCTACTACCGGTTGGTTTCGACATCTTTTTTACTTCCTCTGTCTCTCCCTTCCCACCTCGCTTCTCAAAATCCATAAGCTTGTGATACCCTGGCCTCTCCACGGTTACTCCCCTGCCATGCAAAACAGAGAAGGTTCAAAACAACCCCCAGGGAATGTGTGGGGACGGTGGCCAGAAGACAATGGGTGAAGGGGTTTCAAAGTATCTATATACTGGTGATTTCTACGGAACAGGAAACGATGTCTTCTGCAGATGCGGTGGGTATCACCGAAAGTGTCGACCCTGCATTAATCCTTGGGTGGATGGGAATCCTTTACTGTACAGCTGTCCTCAGAGTAGCATGTCACTGCCTGAAGCAGGCAGGTGATGCTAGCATACGCACACATACAGACGGACACGCACGCACACACACATCCACCCACACAGACTCCTCAACACTGACATACACAATTCCTGCTAGTGGAACCTAACAAGTGAACGTCCCCTTGTGCTCCTCATGGTTTCCTTGAAGTCAGTCCTGGGTAATACTGAGAACATTCTTCATTATCTAACACTGCTTTGTGCAGACTTGGAGAGAACCAGCAGTTTGAGCAGGTTTGAGCAGTTGTCCTCTTGATACCTGAAAGACATTAAAAAAAGAAAAGCACAATACTAATTAATATAAATTAAAATTAATCAATCATACTCTTTTATCTACCAGTGATTTATTTTTAAAAAGCCTGATCAGTGCAAGATTGTATATTTATACAATACTCCCACTATATTATTATTATTTGGTTAAACATGTATTTTAAATGTATTAATTTTAATTTCATTGACAATTCGGCAAAGGAAAAAACATACCATTTACAATTAAACAACTTAATTTTACATGTTTGTTGTAAATAAAAATTAAAACTTTTTTTTATTAAAAATTAAAAAAAAAAACAATACAAATTTAAAAATAAAAACATTATAGTATTTAATATTAAAAAAGCACATGATGCCAATTAGATCCATTATGGGATACTCTAAAACACAGATAGTAATCCTGACTAATCAACCAGCAACAATGCCTATAATCTGGCAAATAATTAAATAATTTATTAATTTATTTATTAATTTATTTATTTAATTTAATTAAACAAAAGTAACTCAAATAATATACAACTAAACAAATCTCTATGCAATCTTTTAATACGAGACAGGAAATCTAACTTTTCAATGCATAATTTTAAAGTGAGCCATACACTTCAAATAGATAGAGCACGCTGCAAATAATAATGGACAGAGGCATGATGGGATATTTTAAAGCACAGACACTAATCCTGGTTGTCAATGTTCATGGAATCCATTTTCAGATTACCTCAAGGTCCAATAAACCTAATCAATAATAACAAAAGACAAAGTACTGCATACTAGCCAATGCCATGATGGGAATCACTAGCTGAGGAGAGTCAAATGTATGTTACTTAAAAAAAAAATAAAAATAAACACCAATAAGTGTAAAATAAGTTTTGGCAATAAGAGTTTAGGACTCTATACTGACACATTTTGAAGGACTGCCTCCAAGTGATGGGATTTTTTTTTCAGAGTGTGGAGAACAGAACGGTTGAGAATTACAAGCCTAACAGAGCCCGTATCAGATTCCAATTCCAACAGGAACTTTACCGACACCTGTGCGTTTGATAATGGAGAGGGGAAGCGATGTAGAAGGTCAGGGATCTCTGTTATAAACAACCCCCCTTTCCTATCCAGGGTCAGCACTACTGTTAATGTAAATGGAAAGAGTTGGTGCAGGTAATGCAAGAACTATTGGAAAGACGGCTGCGCTTTCCTCCAGAAAATGCACTTAAAACGATCAATGGCTGCCTGACTGGCTGTAAAAGGATACCAGACAAGAACTGATGAGAAATAGACAATCAGCTCACAGAAGAACAAAAAAAAAAATGTAAGGGGTGGGGGGTTGAATTCACTATTTAATTTCAACATCCAAGGCAGGGTTTGTTCAGCAAGTGACAAATGAATCAGAAATTCAGTGCATTAGATTATTAATACACGGCTCATTTTTCTAGACTGAGGAAATTATAATATTTTAGCCAGAGCAAAAAAGAATTATGAAAAATGATGTCATGTCAGTCAGGAAAATAAATGCATCAGCAATCACGTCAGCTTAGCTTCCGTCTCAGTTACAGAGGTGTTGGCCATTCCTTTAGGAAAGAGACTGAATTTCCATACATCAATTCTTAATATGAAATCAATCACAGGACACATTGGATCTTAACTGCTTGCTGTAGAAGCTGCACAAAGGTGAATAATAAGCAGAGGGTTATATAATCCATTGAACAAGCAGGGAATTAAGGCCTCACTAAACTTCAACCGTGAGCAAAAACTCATCCAACGAAGAGCTTTTTTAATAGTAGAAAAGCAGAGCTCATACAAACACAGATATTACTAGTGTCAGAAGCTTTCTTCATTTCTGTTCTTATCACTATTCTCTATCATTTTAAATGTTTACTTTGTAAAAATGCATAGCACATATTTACATATTATTCTAAACTTCACTTGAGGCTAGCACTGGGATGTTCGCTAAGGCCTCTTACACACTAAGCGCTAAATCTTAATTGATTTTAAAACCATGGAAGAACACGGCTCAGCTGTAACATTATAATCTTCCACATGATCAAACATGACATTATAAGATAAACAAATGCCAAACATGATTGACATTTTCAGCTGGCCCTGTCGTATTGCAGTTTTTGCATGACAATACAAACATCCTTGATATTTACGATATGGGATTGGGGTGGCTTGATAGGGAGCAGTAAATTATTAAGAATTAAGAATTTCCTTGGACAAAAAAGTAGGCAAATGATGATTGTCTTAAAATTTCTTGTAGTGATAATTGCTGAAGCTTTTATCATGATGAAATATGCTATTATCACAATATTAACATAATCTGCAAAAACATTTTTACTTTAATAGGCATAATCACAACAAGCACTCACAAATGTATGTGGCCACAAATGTAAACAAATGTTTAAGCAAATTAAACTGCAAAAATAAATTAAGGTCTTATTTTATGGTAGTTAATTCATTAAAAATGAGATACAGCTACATTTTCACAGAAGTTATGTTAATGTTAGTTCAACTTTTTATTTTAAAGTTATTTCCTCAATTGAATAGAACAGTTACAACTTTTGATTCAAATTAGTTTATTAAACATTAACTAAGCAATGAACATCATCTAAGATTAATAAATGCACATAATCATTGTCAATTTAGTTTAATCAACTAATGTTTACAAACGGAGCCTTTTGTAAACTGATGCATGTCCTCCAGATTAACAAGATGTGTAATTTCCAACCACTGAAATACAGCAATCTGAATGTTTTTAAAGGCATTCTAAGTCTAAATAATAAATGATTATTTATAGCATTTTGAAGTGCACATAATAACAATATCACGCATATTAAATAAATATCTGTATACAGCAAGATACAATATATTTCAAATCATACAAGTTATACAACTGTGCACATAATGCGGGTCAAGTTTGAAATGTTTTCTGACAGTCTGCAGGTCACAACCCCACGTTACCATAAAAACGCTTATTACAAGCTCATACAAGTGCAAAATGGAAAGCCATGCCACAAGGCAACAGTCAGCTAGTGATCAGATGTAATTACAATACATGTAGACAAGAACTAGAAGTACTAATTATGAGCCATGTTTTCATCTACTTGGATCACAAACAACTTATCACTGCCTGAAAACGAGTCGGCAAACTACATCATTAAAAGAAAATCTGAACTCTAGCTTCAGTTTCCAATTCAGCGAAAGATATGTAACAGATTAAGAGATGAACCTTTCAGATAACACAGAAACGTCACCATAAAAAAAAAACACCTGATGTAAAAGTGCATCAGATAAAGGCAAAAAATGATGAGCATAATACCACATAATCTGGCATTAAAATTGCTTGACTAATAGTGATTGCCAAGTAAAAGCTCACAGCTGTTTTGAGTCACTCTGCCTACAAGAAAACAAGACAAGCCAGCAAACAACCCATTTACGACTTATTTCTGCTTATTTGGAAAAAGACCAAGTGAAAATAAAGTAGGTTTCAGCACAACAAGCAAGGCATCACCGTTCAGCTGTTGTAGCTTGCAAACAGGAAATATGCAAGTGCTAGAGGCTGTGTAAAAACCGAGAAGTCGACCTCTACTTTCTCAGATGGCAAAAGAGAAGCTGGTGCCTGAGAAACGGCTTCTGTGTTGATCTACAAGGCCTTTAGTGTGGAGCTAGTTGGGGCTTGAGAGACAAAAGAGAGCTCCCTGGTCAATTATTTCCTTAAGCACAGTCTGATTTTCCATGCTAATTTGTTTAGCCTCTATGTGAAACTGAGAGACACAGTTTAACACTGCTCTTTTTTGCTGACAACTTTCTAGTCTGATAACTTCAGAGTAGAAGCTTATTTTGAAATCTAAACCTAATCTAAGATTTATAATGTCACATTATACTTCACTTCCTTAAGCTTAATACATAAATGTTTTCAAATTCCACAGATGATTTCTAATAGCTGATACCACACTTCACAGAGGGCATTTTTAAATCAGCTGTCAAATGTAGCATATTTATATCAACCCTGTACCTCATACGTCCATAAAACTATTTATTTCACCACGAAGAGTACATTTTTAAAAAGCTTCTCTATCACGGGCTAGCAAAACTATTCATACTAAAAATGTATTTAAAAATTAATGCGTTTAAAAATATTCAGAATATTTATTTGAGCCGTCTTCTTAGGTTATAAACGTCCTTAAAATGAGTGACTGTCTAGCTGAGCCGTCAAATATCACCACTACACGTCGAAATGGATTTCATTTCACATCTGAAGCTAAATATGTTCCCTTTCATATCCGAAAAGTAAATGAAATATCGACAAACCAGCTAAACAACTCCAAGCCTTGTTAGACAAACATGACAATAATCCTCCACCAAATGAACTAGCTTAGCAACCCACCGGCTAGGCTAACATCACATTAGCCGTTTAGCAGCGAACCTTTCAGTCTTTCGATTAAAACGAAGGAGGAGTGATTTTTTTGAGGAAACGGAAAGGTGTTTTTACCTGCGCGTGAGTCCCCTATGTAGTATGCCGCGACATGGTCCTTTATTTAGGCTATGAAAAGTGATTTAATTATCCACTAAAGACTAGCCCGGCTTCGCTGTTGTCTCTTTAAGCCTACCGTTTCGGTGAGCGAAGCTCCGGCGTCACCCGACACTCCCATTGCTGTGGATACGTCCTCAAAAGTGCGTAGATGGATTGGAGAATATGCGGCGGCTATGTGGAGCGCAACTGAAGCTCCCTACCGTCCCCAGCTGGCCAAAAACTCAATTGGTTGCCTGGATCAACAGTTGAAGGAGGTTGTAAACTGGAAATACCAGAGTCATCTTTTGGGAAACAGGGGCTGGTTGTGTAAATGTTTGGAGTGTTATTTAAGGGGAAAGCCGGAGATGAGATTAAGCTTCGGAGATGAGTTTATAGCCAAAATATAAGTAAATGAAAGGAAATTATATTTTTAAATAAACATTATATTACATTTTCTGAACTGGATAATAGTTTAACAATTATATACTGGATAATTTAAATAATAATTATACACACCAAGCTTGTCGTGAACACAGACAGTCATGAACACACTGTATGGTGGATTAATAATGTTGTAAATAATGTTTAGGTTATTTTTTTTTTTTTTTGCACATTCAGATTCAGATGTTTTTCTTCATGAAACTGTCGTAAACATAGCCATACGTAGGCTATTAATTTTGTTTTGCCTGTAAATTTGTTTTTCCTCTAAAAGTGCTGATAGGTGTTGACTTGCATATTATGAATCACATAAGGATCATGGTTCAGGTAAACGATTTAATGTTCTACATCTGGGATGGCCTGAGGGTTGAGTAAATTAGTGAGTAAATTTGAACGAACTATCCATTTAAAATGTAATTGTGGACTTCATATTAACATCAGAATATTGTTTTTGCATGTAAACACACTGAATTACGACTTATGAGTAACATTTATGACATTTTATACTCTATCCTTCAGACCACTGGGCTTTACCCATTTGTCAAAGAGAACTGTTTTAAAGAGAATTTTAATTTTAGCAGATGTTATGTGAAATATAAAGACATACTTGTGTTTAATGTTTTCTATGTACAATTGCTTTTGTAAATGTAATTTGTACAATCACTAAAATGGGATGTCTAGTATTTACCCTAATACATTTAGTGTGACAATGAATATAATTGTGCAGACAAAAAAATAACGTAAAAGGTAATGCTGACAATAATGAAGACCAAATGTGCAATCCACAATTGGGTTACTCAAAAGTCATGATGCAAGCTCACAGTAACATTCAGGAGTTTTTCATGTTTATTTGTATTCTAATTTTCATAAAAATCTACAAAGTGCTCAAATATGTGTGTGCAACACAATCGTTCTCTCAACAATGCTCTAAGCTATGTAAAGCAGAGCCTGAAAGGCAACAAAATAAGTCAATCAAACACAATAAAAAACACTTATAAAAATACAAAAAAAGATACAAATCCAAACCTTTCTGTTATTCCGAGGGTATGCTTACATGAAAAAAATGTACTAAAAGCAGATAGAGATGTCATTTGCATTTTGAAAGGTTATCCATTCACACTGATCAGCACAAATAGTAAAATGATGTATTATGTTAATGCATATCATGACAGGCCTAGTTACCAATGACACTTTTTTTTAAAACACTAGGCATATGTGCACATGTTCAAATAGTCCACCATTGCTGTTTTGGTTGTCAAGTACTCTAAGCATTGTACAAATAATATGTGTACACATGACATAACCATTTGCACAAATCTGTGTTTTTATTGTTTACATGAACATGTGTATAAAAACTTAAACCTTAAAACCATACATAAAATGAGTTGGTAGCACTTTATTTTACAGTCCTGTTTTCCATGTACATACTATGTGCTTATCATAGTCATTACATAAAGTGGGTAATACCTAGGTACTATCCCTAAACCTACCCCTAAACCCAACCTTAACCTTATATAACCCAGTAATTTCGTAGGTAATACACATGCTATAAAATAAAGTGCACCCTATAAGTTTGCAGTGTTTAGGTTAAAAAATGTTGTTGTGTATATGCCTCTCAAAAACTGTTGTGAAAACATGAACGCATGTCCCCTTTTCACATCCCAGTGAGCATTTTTCGGAGATACGACTATATGTCCAAATGGCGGTGAACCATTGATTTCGATTGACAGGCAGACTGAAGCATGAGATTGCTGCATTTCCCCAATGGCACAAGACCGATGCCTGTGTTGTGCTGCTGTTGCATTATAGGTACATATGTAGGGGAGAAAGGCAGACCTGCAGACAAAAGGCCGAGTGCATGAGGCATTGGTTGTTGGAAATGTTCAGCAGTGATGAATGGAAGAACAGCAGAGGAGTGCAGTCTGGAGTGGGAATGAAGCTGAACAGAGTCTGCTGATAAAGGAATAGGGTTGTTTTCCCTAATAGAGGACTGAGGTTTAGAATTGGAGGTTTTCTCTTGATCCTTCACTGGTTCTTTCCGTTGTTTAGTTGCAGAGCGATGCACTTGGCTTTCTTGTTTGGGTATAGGTGCAAAGCGCTGACCTTTTCTAAATTTGGCACGTCTGTTTTTGAACCACACCTGAAGAAACAAGTTTTGTTAATTTAAGATGTCATATTTAATATTCTTGTTTGGATGTTGGTGATGTTCGTGTGGCTCTCACCTGGATTCGGGCCTCTGGGAGGTTGATGCAGACCGCTAGTCTCTCTCTCATGCCCACATCTGGATACTGGGTTTGCTGAAAAGCCTTTTCAAGGGCTTGTAACTGGGACACGCTGAAAGCTGTGCGACTGCGTCGCTGCTTTTGCTGGTTCCCGTAGCGTGCCTCGAGGATGAGTTCTACAACAAGAAGATATTTTATTAGTTGCTTGTAATTCATGATACATAGCACTGATACTTAACTACTGGTTTTCACCTTTATTTGTATCAGATGCTCAGAGTAATACATAAATTATGATTTAAATAAAATAAATCATGGAAACATGAAACAACAGAAAGTTTAACAATATGGAAGAATAGTTTAAAAAGTAGCATAAACAAGTATTATAATTTAACTTTGTACAACTTCGTTCATGCTAAAACGTTTCGTTCAACTAAATTTATAAATAATATATAATATTGCATTTTAAACAGATGCATGCATTATTTTGTATTTTTCACAATAGTTATACATATATATTACAATATTTTTCAATAGTAGTCAGTAAAAATTGTGGTAAATCTATAAAATAGGGTTTTATATGTAATCATTAGTTTAACATTACTATGAATATTAGTTAACATTGGTCAAACTGTGAACATTAACTCTTTACTGTGGTTAACAGATTAATACATGCTGTAAAAATACTGCTCTTTGTTATAGTTTATTATCACTAATATTAACAAACTCTATCATAAAGTGTTTCCAAATGTATAATATTAATATTAAACGCATTTGTGATCATAATAGAATTCAAAAAAACCTTATTATTTGTAGGTTTTTTAATTTTATATTTATGGTTGAAGATTTTACAAGAAAATGCAAAATGCCGATCTACTTCAGAATTTCACACTTAGTGCATTAGGGACTTTGTGTCACTTTTTCTTTCTTTTTTTATATTATTAATTGTTTAATATACTAGACATGTATCAAAACTGTATCAAAGCCTATATCGTTTCCTTTTACGCGTAGGGCCTATATTTGAACGCTGTAGTTTCACCAATTATTAAAAAGCTCTACGCAGCTGCCGCTTGTTGAATGTGTTAAATGCAGCATTGATGTATAAATACGTTCATCGTGTAACTCATTCTTATAATATGCTGGTTTCCGTCTCACCTGCCAGCCGCTCCGCCACTGTGAAGGTTTGCACGGACGCCGGACTGGCCGCTGAGTGAACCTGATACCGCTGCGCCATCTGCTGGTGAGACTCCTGAAACAACGAGCCGACGCGCTGCAACGGAAAAGCCCCCTGGCCATTTCTTGCTCCACAGAAATACACAGAATTCATTCTGCTGACTGAGAGGATACACGTCTGAGTGTGAGCATACTAAAACAGTCAGTCTCTATAGGTAAACAACACAATGAACACTCACCACTTCCAACGAACTGTGGACGTTAGCAAGTTGAGCTAAAGTAGATGCAGGCAACAGCTAGTTGATTTTGATGCTCCTATCCGAAACAAACATTTCAAAGAGGCTGGTAAAATCCACAAAATATTACAATGAAGTTTCTTTGACTAAAGCCAGACCTGTAATGCTCCACGTTGACTGTGGTTTAGGTCCTCCAGCTCAGTTTCCACTATTTAAGAGGCATTAACTTCAGCTTCCTCCAACCATTAGCCAATAGAAAGAAAGGTATTAGCCTGGATTAAGTGGGATGAGGGAGAGAAAGGGGGGTTTGCGGGGGCTCAAGTTTTTGAAACTATTGAACTTGGGAGATTTAGGCAAAGCATCTCCCTTCAATGAGCGGGCGAGCTGCACTCCCCCCTTTAAAACAATTAAAACAATGTGGCCAGCTAATCTCTGGGGTTGGGCAGATTAAAATAACAGCCTTTGATTGTCCGTTGTTCTCTTCCTTCTCTCTCCGCCGGTCCCCAGCTTTTGTTAGTATTAACTCTGAGGGGGGTGTTTGCTCGGCTGGTTTGTTTTGCTAACTGGGCCCATATTTTGCCCAGAAAATGTCAATTTGAGAATGCACTCTGGAAGTGGCCTATTAGGGTGTTTTCTTGGGGCTAACCGTACCAGAAATCTGCTCAAAAAAGAAGGATTTAAGCTATTAGCATCTGAAAATAAATAAAATACTCAGTCAAATGAAAGACACATAAGCCGAGCAATGTGCAGTCTACATCTAAAGTGGTCGTAATTATGCAGTAAGTCAACAAGACGTTTATAAAGCAAACGTATCAAGCAATCTGCACGTCATCCCCTGTCATTATCCCATCATGCATCTCTCAACACCCTCTCTCATTGAGCTCGAGCTGCAGTTTAGCTCCAGCTGAAACCTCAGTCACCTCACATCAGATCATCCGAGCGGCTGGGAGCGGCTCAGGAGGTTCAGAGATGTAAATTCTGCTAAATCCTGACACTGTGCAGCTCAGGGCCAGGAAGGCGAGGCATGTGGAGAGCTAGATTATGTTTCCCACGAGTATCAGGGCCGCTGCGCACTCCTCAGTGTGTGCGTGTGTGTACACAGGAGCTGGACTATACTGGCATGAGACTGGCACACATACACAAGCTTCACCTCACATTTGGCTCACTTTTATATCCACTTTGCTGCTGGAATGGTTTGTTTGTTTGGATCTAGTCAGGGAATTCATTAGAAAAGTAGATTTGCACAGTAAGATCTCTACATCTTCACAACAGCATTTCAGAGTGTAGATTATTGTGTGATCATTAATGATATGGAAGTAAATGCTACACTGTAAAAGCATTAGCCTAATAAGAATAAATAAAAATGGAAAATGATCTACTAATGATCTACTTTTAACATTCAACATTCATTGAACATTCATGTCTGTTAACCTTAATGCACAGTTTAATGCAGTGCAAAATTTAAAATACAGACAAAACACTTAAAACAGAAAACTTTAAACCTTTTATGGCCAACATTTTCAAACATTTTTATAGTGTTCATTTAGAGTGTACTAAATTAATTTTCTATTTTTAATATTTACATTGTTACACAAAAATAATATAAATTCAGTACTTTTAACTCTCTATTCATCAATGGATTTCACAAAACTATTTAGGAGCAAAACTGTTAATTAATAATATATTTTAATTGTTTCTTACAAATTTGCATCATTAGAGTGATATTCAAAGACCTGTGTGACACTGAAGACTGATGAAAATGTATTTTAAAATATATTTAAACAGAAATGATATTTTATTTTTACAAAAGAGAAAGCCATTTAGCACTGAAACTCTTTCAATATTGATAATATAAAGAAATGTTTCTTGAAAATCAGCATTGTAAGAGTGGTTTTTGAAGGGCTGTGACCATTTCGTTTTAAATTATATTTTATTTTGTTTCAATTTAATGCAGCCTTTGTGAGCATACGAGACCACACATTTCCCAATGGTTATTTTAAAAAAATAAATCAAATATTGCTCAATTTAATGTTTAGTAATTTGCTTTTATTACAATTAAATGTGAACATCATTTTACTTTGACTCAAGTATGTTTTAAGGTTAGACCATTTAAGTTTTATCGCAGAAAAGTTTTGATACAGTGCCCATCTTTTTCAGTGCCCATACACAATTTCCCCATCCCAGAATATTTTACATCTCATCTCCAGTTGATTCCAATCTGTCGTCTATAAAAAGAGTGAAATTAGTTTCCATACAGGAGCCAAAAACTGTTTAAAAATAAAAATTCGGTGAAACAGAGCCAATTGTAAAATATCTTGGAGATTTCACATTTTACATCACATTGACTTGTTTTTTTTTGGGGGGGGGAGGGGGGGGGGGGGTCAGCAGCAGCTCATCAACACCACCACTTTCCTCCATTTCTGATATTTTCACACCTGACTGACCTTTCAGCCCATCACAGAATAATTGTGCTGAACTTTTTCTTCCTGCCTTCAAGCCTCTGCTTTTTTCTTCCTTTGCGATGTTCTTGCCTGTCAAGCTGTATTAGTGTCCGCTCAAAATAAGTCATTTAGAAGAACCTTAGCTGAGCAGCCTCTGAACCCCATTAAAAGCTTGGAGCTCAGAGCCCAGAAGCCTTTGTCTCTTCAGCCTGCAGGATTAGTGGAGATTTGCTGCTAAGAAAAAAAAAGTAGTTATTTCATGGCACTTTCATGATGAAACCTAGCCAAAGCTGTGTTGGCTGGGAGGATTAGAGCCACACAAAGACGCTGGTTGTGTGTGACCCCCCTCCCCGACAAAAAAAAAACAGTGCCCCCTCCAAACCCCAAACACACACCGCCATCCCCACCTCATAACTTCAGCTCAGACCGTAATGAGAGCTGCTTTTTCATCTCCAGCCCACTGAAATTGCGTTTGGGCTTTTCTCTGACCCACTCAACGGTGGATGCATCTGGAATTTTCTCATTCTAATGTTTATTTACATTTGTGTAATTGGATGCAAACCCATTAGTCTTTTAGCGGCCTGCTGTAGCCTAGGAGTCCTGGAGGGTTAGACCCTGTCTGTAGAGTTTAAGGGGTTTAGAGGATGTGTGCTGGTGGATCCACTTACAAAGACACAGATTAGCAGTATTAAAAACACCAGGCCGGGGTGGTTTAAACTCATTATGGTTTCAAATCACGCATTTTGATAAAAAAAATTTTTTTATAAATAAACATACAAAGATGACAAGCACATGGAAGTGGTACAGTATTTAAAAATGCTCATTTTCAATGCACCTAAAAGAGTTTCAAACTTTTAAAAAGCTGTTTGTGTTAATTGCTTTGGCAAAGTTGAAACAATGCAGTCTAAGAGGCCGTTTTTGCATTCCGTTGATTTGCTTTTTATTTTTGTTGTATGTAAATATATGCTAGAGAGACAACTAATTTTCACGAAGACACTGGAAAGGTGTTTCTTGGACACTGATGAATCTACAATTCAGTTTGTTTCTTGAAAAAAGAACATTGAGTCCAATGGGAGCATCCAGAATTTCATGAGCAACAGATGAAAAAGCAAACGTCAGTCATGGTCAAAAGAGCAGCCGAGCAAACAGTAACAGTGACCTTTCAGATGTGTTCAAAGATGCCATTGACATGAAGGCTTAGATTGGTAGAGTACAGAGACATATACTGCCATCAAGATTGCGACTTTCATGGTAAGTTTACGGTTGTTGGATTAAGTCATTCTGCATGTGATACAACAGCAAGCGAATGTGCTTGACTGGCCTTCGAAGTTCAGATCTCTCTCTTCTATTGAAAAGGAGAATCAGACAATGATGACCACAGACTGTTGAGTTGCTGAAGCAGCTGATATTATGTCAGATCGGGCGACATTTGGCAAATTTTTTTGTACATTTGTGAACTAAATAAAGTTGAATAGAATCAGCAAATCACACATTCACGGTTTTGTTGCATTTTACGAAACCTTTTTTGAATTGGGGTTGTACTGCTAGGAAGTCTGGTCTACACCTTTTTGAATGTGGAGTTAAGATGGAACCAAAATGGAATAAAGCCATGTATGCCAATACAAGATCAAATTTGTATTGCAAACCCTGCACTCTGAAATTGACGAAAAAGGTTTTCTTAACGGCATTGATAGTTCCATGAAGAACCTTTAACATCCTTGGAACCATTGCATAAAAGGTTCTTTATAGTTGAAATGGGTCTTTAGACTTTTAAAATATTTATCACTTACACACACAACTGTGCACTTTAAGGTTCTTTAGGGACTCCGAAACAGTTCTTCTATAGCAACATTGCGTAAGTCAAAATAAGCTAAACTTAAAATAAAAAGTAAAGCTGAATAAGATTAACTTAATCAGTGCATCCCAAGATATTGTGGTTTTAGGCCTTTTATTGTGGGTTTAGGGCTCTTTCGTACATTAAAATACTTTTACACTTAAAAACACTAAAAAGCATTTCAAAAACATGAACTCTGAAATCCATAAAAATTATGGTAAAAAAAACTAAAAACGGAAGCTGTGGTTCCCAGTATGTTACTGTTAAAAATACGGTAGAAGCTGTAAAATGAAATAAATTTATGGTAAACAATCATATTTCAATAATTTATAATGTAAATACACCAATGTTTTGAAGTACTAACATCTACACATCATAATTTGTTACACAGACAAAAACACAACCATATGGTTATGTTAAAAAAAGAAGAAGCATAAAACATCAAGTGTCAACCATGGGAATTCTGGGAAAAGTCCATTTACGGTTTTTCACTGTATATATTAAGGAAACTTACTGACAACCAGGTTTTTACAGTAACATTTTGCAGTTTTTTTCACCATAAAAATCACAGCCAATTTCTTGTGTAATGTTGTGTGAAAGACACAGATGGTTGTAATGGTCAAACTAATTGTGTAAACATGAAAAAGCAGTGCAGCCGCAATCCAAAGATGCATACTGTGTTTTGCTTTCTTACATGTAAAAAGACCTGTTCACACATAGGCCTAATTTAAAGACCTTTTTTTTTAAAACCGTGCAATCATTATATTGACCTCACTTGCTGTGCTCAATTCTGAGTTTAAGCAAACTTGTGCTCTTTCTGTACCATCTATGAACACCATCAGACCTTTTATCTCCACGGACTCTCACAAGCTGCAGAAACGCCAAACGCGCTTTAATATGATTTGGATTGCTTTAAAACTACAGGGGGGCTCTAGTGAAGGACAGAGGGGGTTCATTTAGCCTTTTGAGCGGTTTTGTTTACAGCTCCTGTTTAACAGATGTTGGAGCGAGGCGCAGAATGCGCTCGCTTTCTTTAATTACTTATCAATAGTGGAAATTTGTATTGACAAGCACCTGTCAAGAGGAGAGCTTTGTAGTTGTCAGTTATCTGAGAGAGAGCCGCTTAACCAAGAGGCCCCTCGGACACTCGCCCAATCGATTCCAGCTCCGCACAATCGGCTCTCCGGGCAGCTCTGCGTGTGGAGGGGGGCCTCTGGAGAAGAGCCATGGGACTAAAGAGTACTTCATAGGGGGAAATCGATGTGGCTAAAGCGTGGCCTCTGACCCTGCGCAGTGCGGCTCCAGAAACGTGAGGTCAGAAGCACAGTTTAAGCTCCAGTAAGAGGCGCGCACAGATATTCTCTAAAGAACCGACAAACAAGCAAACACAAAAGCTCCTATCGAACTATCAAGGGGGTAAAAAAACAAGCGCTGCAGGAGTAAAACGTGCACCAGATGTTTGCGCAGATGATGGACTGCATGATTCTCACTTATCAACTGTTTGTTAACATGAACTCATGGCGAAATACCTTAAAAAAGGCATGGATAAGCAGTTTTAAATGTCAAAAAGTCATGACAGCAAATGTTGGTTTTAGCAAAAATAAATGCTTTTAAATGGAAGTTTAGTGAGCAAATTACAATAATCGATCTATTAATATATGCATGATGAATACCTGGTTGTTTTAAAAGCGTTTATGTTAATTGACATGTTTATTAACATGTTTATTGGGCCAAACTGCATATGGTTTCAGCAGAATATCTCAATTTAAATAATAAATAA
>CAIGQW010000259.1:2677305-2716990 GCA_903798125.1 Danio choprae
TATATATATATATATATATACATAAATAATATTAAGTTATAATAATTAATAATGAATAACATAAGTATTTAAGTAATTCACACTATTAATAAAAAAAATACAATACTAAAAAGATACAAAAATGACCCTGACATTTCACACTCGTGCTGCTAAACACATTTTACAGTTCACACACTCTATTTCTAGTCATGACCAAAGTGCTCACACTGTTGATTCATGGGCATTTGGTTATGTTACCTTCATAGTGGGTGTGTGTGCCACTCTCTTCTGCACTGTAGTGGATATGGTCTTTGACAGGATACCCGCTGACGTTTGAGCTTTTACTGAAAGCTGATCTGTCACCACCCTTGTGGGTGACAACACCCGACTGCTGGCATCAGCTAGTAAAACATCAACACAAAGATAAATGTGTTTACTTCCTACCACTTACTCCTTCTGTAGAAGATCGAGATCCTTCATACCAGGCTTTGAGGAGGGCAGGGAGGCATTTGGCCGGTGTGCCACCCGTCGTTTCTCTCCAGAGATTCCCAGCACTGGGTTGCTGGATGCGGATGCAGATGCAGTCTTTACAGCCTCCGCCAGCTGTGCCGCCTGCTGCTGTGCTTTCTGCATGCGCTGGTAACAGATCTCCTGTGCCGTCATCCTCCGCTGCGGCATCGGCACCGAGTTCATCGTCGTCTCTGACTGAACCGACACAATTATTCAAGCCATTACTTAACTGCAACTTCTCAACACAAGTATGGTTTTGTTTTTAATAGTACGTTTGTTATTAACTTTATTTATCCATACATTTTTTTCTTTGACTTCTTTATTGATAAAATTATTTAAAGCAGTACAACAACAACAACAGTATTTTCAAAACAGGAAAGTTTAATCCAGATGAGCTACTTTTTTCAACAAAATTCCAGCAAACAAGCTATTTTTTTCTGTCCACATCAGACATGATACAACTATGAGATGTTAAAAAAAATCTATTAAAAATCACATCTAATCAAATCATAGTGCTTATAATTATGCTAATATTATAGCTATAGAAATTATAAGTTGGCGGTTCATTCTGCTGTGGTGACCCCAGATTAATAAAGGGACTAAGCCGAAATGAAAATGAATGAATGAATGAATGTAGTGTCGAGTTGTAATATGCTTAGTATGCAATTTCAAAAATAAAATATAAATATTCCTAAAGGTAACAAATTAGTTATTTATTTTAAAAGACCTGTCATATTTTATCTTGTATATTTAGTATATATTTAATATACAAAATCGACATTTTATTCGATTAATCGATGGAATTATCAGTAAAATACTCAATTACTAAAATAATTGAGAGCTACAGCCCTATATAGGTCACATGAAATATGTTATAAGTTATAAATACATTTTTAATTATTTATACATAGTTTTTTATTTATACATTCAAATAGAACATAACTACTTCTGTAGAGTATGATTGTAATAGCTTGCATGCTGTTGTTTCAGCTAAGACGTAAATAAAAGTCATTTCTAATTTCTAACATACAATGCCCTGTTCTTTGTTGTGTAGCGCTAGCATGTGAAAGTAAAAAACTGTGTAAATGTACATTTACTAGTACAATAGTTTTTCCCTTTTAGAATTAATACTGTAAATTAAATTAACAGCCTTTGAAGTTTTATTTGTAGTATATTTTCAGTAAATAGTTCAGTATCAAATTGCTAATGTTTTTTGTTCCAGAAACATACTGCTTTTAAGAAAATATATCTACACACCTCTTGTCAGAACTCTTAGATGAACAGAAAATTAAAACGAATATATTTAAATTCAGCTGTTCAATAATCAGTGGAAAAAATGATACAGATTCAAGAGAACATCTCGATCTTCATTCCAACTCTCACCTTTCCTTGAGCTTTAAAATGTGACACCCTCTTCTTCTGGCCAGGAAAGAGAGTAGTTAAAGTGCTTTCTGCTTCTTCGTCTTCCTCCTCCTGTTCCCTTGAAGGCTAAAAACACACACACACATGAAAGTGAAAGTGAAACTGAAAATGTCAGCTGCACAAACATTCCCCAAGAAATTTGCATTATATCCTCAATAACACATGAAGGCATTTTGACTCTCAGTTGCAGGCTGTATGAAACTTCACATCAGCAAATGATTAATTCTGATTGATTGTCATTATTATCAGACTTGGAAAGAACTACCTGCTTAGCTTGTCTTCCTTTGTCCTCAGTCTTAACTTCTTTGGATTCATTAAATATCCGCAGACACTCCTCCATGGGGTCCGAGTCGTACTCCATCACATCCTGAAGACAGGAGAAGTCCACTGCATCCGCACCACCATCATCATCATCAATATCATCCACTTCAGAATGATCTTCTGACGACGAAGAGCTTTTCCTCTTATTATTGACGAGGCCTCCCCGTTTAAAAGCAGAAGCTGACTTCCTCACGATCCTCTCGTCTTCCTCATCTTCCTCTTCAGCACTGTCAGCGCCGAACAAGTCCACATGGCTCAGATTCCTCTGTTTGGTCTTCTTTGCCTCTTTGTGGTCAAGAACTGAGCTGATTTTCTTACTTTTATCCTTAGTGTTGCTGCTGCTGTTCTTCTTTTTGCATTTCTCCTTTGAGCCACTCTCAAGTTTCCCGTTCTTCTGGTCTTTGATTTTGGATGACACCTTATCGGTTTTGACAGGCTTGTCCATTTTAGGCTTCTTGATGCAGTCACTTGCTTTATTTTTTTCCTTGTGGCTACTTTCACTCTTTATTTTACCTACCTTCTTGTTTTTTTCCTCAGCACTCTTCGATGCTGATTTGTCTTTATGCGGCTTTTCCTTGGATTTACTGCTTCCCTCAATGTTCTTACTTTGACTGTTTTTACTTGAACTCTTTGATGTCTTGTCCACACTCAAACTGCCCCGTTGTTCTTTTTGACTCTTCTTATTGGAGTCTTTATTCTCTTTTTTAACTTTATCAGTTTTAATATTTTTTGTCTGACTCACAGACATCTTTTTGTCTGTCTTTTTGTTTGTCCTGTTCACATCCTGAGACTCTGTATCATTCGATTCGCAAGGTGATAAGTAAGCGTCTGTTTTAGATATTTGTTTTCTCTGTTGTGCTGTTGCACTTGACTTTTGCAAGCCACTATTGATCCTGTTGTGCTTTAGGCGACTTAAAGTCATCGGGCGATACTCTGTCCCAGAACTTTCCTCATCAGATTCAGAGAAGCTTGCAGTGTATTTTGGGACCTCTGCTTTAGGATATGATGACTTCGGTTTCTTCACAGTTGGGACATATTCCTCAGCTTCCCCTTGTTTTTCAGAGTACAATCTCTTTCTCCTCAGTCCCTCTGAAGCCAGAGTCTTTTGTTCTTTAATGATTGGCTTAGCCGAATAGTTCGACAGAGGGTCATACTCCATATCTGTTGTTGGTTTGGAAGTATCCAGGGTGTATTTACACTTGGCGTGGGACGGTGGCCGAGGTGCAACCTTCTTAATATTTGATTTGGAGACAGCAGTGGGCACATACTCCAATGCATTGGCATTGCTACTGGTGTTCTCTGAATCCAAAGTGTATTTACTGGAGTGAGGGGATGGGGTGTATTCACTCGCCTGGTCCATTTGATAGCTCCCAGGATCGTAGCCCTCATGGGATGGTACTGGGGGTCTCTGTCTCTTAACAGAGCTTGTGGTGGGCTCATATTCCTGATCTCCAATTTGAGATAGCTTCTTCTTGTCCCTTTCTAACTCACTGCGAACAGCCTCAATGGCCCGATTGACCAACTCCAGCTCCACTGTACCCAGGTCCACATCCTGACCCGTCGACGGTGGCTTGCCATTATACTGCTCTCCTGGTCTTACAACCTCTGGACTGAATGGATCATATTCTTGATCTGCACACAAAAGTCAATAGATTAGTATGAGATACAGTTAGTCAGAGATACGAGATACATAAAGTCAGAATAACACACGAAACATTCTATATAGAAAAATGAAGATGAATAACCGTATAAACATATACACACACATCCACGCTTATCCAAAGTAACTTACAAATAAGTACAATACAAACAATTACACCTACACAAAAAGCAACGATATGTGCATATGTATAAATAATGTGAAAAAAACAGCAATGCATGCATCTAGCCTCATCAAAAAAAGTGGTGATCTGAAAAGCCATGTTTCTGAATGACAGATTCTAGTGGCGCCATTTAGATGGAGAAGAGAAATGGTCCAAGAACTGATCCCTGAGGCACCCCAGTAGCTACATTTTGCATCTTGGACACTTTATTCCTCTAAAACAAGGTGTTACCAGACTTAAACAACCAACTAACACAAATAATCTGTGTTACTACCTAGATTTAAAGAATAGCATGTTTCTTAAAACAGTAAAAACAATTCCAACAAGCTAGAAATAGTGTTTATTATTGACAGATAACTAGGACTGTCTGACATATGGCATGACAGATCCCGAAATTAATTCGGGGGTTGCTTTTGTTTCTTTGTGTCGGCAGTAGTAAGCTTCTGTGCGTTTAAAAGTAACGTAACGTTACAGAAAGAGAAAAATCCATACAAACAAAAGAAAACTTGAGACCACGAAGACATTTTAATTCACCGTTTAGATTCGAGGAAAGCGCTTTAGTCTTTTTGATGTCGTATATCCCAGAGGAGCCTCGTCTTTGTCTGCTGTGCCTGAAGTGACAGTATGGTCTGCTGCACCCATCAGCACCTGAATTTCCATTATTATTCTGACAGTAAAACGGGCAGTCAATCCCACGAAAGAACCCTGTTGATCTCAACATCGCGGTTCATAACCACTGTCAGTCTATCTGCCCTTTAACCGGTAGGTTTTGTCACTACACGCGTGGTTACTTGCATATCCGTATGTTGCCACTTTCTTTCGGACAACAACAGACTTCCTACGACGCCATATTTTATGAGCGACAGACGAACGCGAAGCCCCCCAATGAACGTCGCGTTCGTTACGTAACATAGTCGTCCAATCAGCTGCCTGTGGAAATAAGCGTCGCGCTTCTGTTTGAGGACCAGCTGTTTGAGCTTTAATTAGTTCAACATACACCACTTATAAATAGTTCTTGAGGCTTTACAATTAAGCCACTGTTGTTTTTATCTCGCTGTTAAATGAGAAACGTTCTTATTAAAAGTCTAGTGAGACATTAGTTCGACATTTTAAAAGCTTGACGTAATGTCAGTGTGAGGTTGTGCGTCAGGTGAGTGTGAGAATAGTGCACACACGAGACAATATTTATAATAATTGAGACAACACAAGTTTGCTTTATTTAAGATGATTAAAAAAAAATCCTCTTTTATTTAAAATTTCGTTTATTCATCTCCAGAGTAAACTTCCTCTGTGGTCGACTACCTGAAAATAACCTGGTTTAAGAGAAAGAGGTCAGAGAGAGTCCACCCACAAGAGAAAACTTAATGTACTCACACCGAAATTGTTTTAAATTATGAATGTTTTGTTTTATTAAAATACTATAGAAGGTAATGGCTCTCTTTTCTGTGGTAGATCTTCCTTTGTGTTCACCAGAAAAAACGCAAACGAGTAGTAACCGATTTCTTTTTGAGTAAACAATCACTTTAAGAAATTGAGGAGTCTTGCAGATGCACATAGAAGGGTAATTATAAATGCAGGTCCAGTTAAAACAAAACTGGATTGCAAATTGTACAAGAAATTCATTGGTGCTGTAAGCAAAGCTAGATAGAATTTGCAGACTTTTGCCATTTCAGAGCAGAATGTTGTAAATTCTGCCTTTTTGAGTGCAAACTTTAAAGTTTGATGCAAATCCAATTAGAACCACTTGTATGGTAAACCGTCTCATCTACTAAAGACAAAAAAAAAAGAAAAAAAAAAAAAAGGGTTACTTTACAAACGTACAGAAGACAAACATTTAGCATATTCAATATTCCTGAAATTAGTTTTCATAGTTATGATTTAACAAATATACTATTTTCCTTGGATTTACTATCCAAGTTATACTATGGATAGTAAACTAAAATATACTATGATTTAACAAATGCACAGATTTGAACATTATTGTAATAAAAATGAATTAAATTAATTTAAAAAAAAAATAAAAAAAAAGGAGGAAATACTTAACCTGCATGTCATATGACCACTAATCACTTATAGCTGGTAAACTGTCCTCCAAACTGGCCCTGTACGGTTTATGAATACCCTTTAAGAAAACTCTGCTCAGCAGGTAGAAGTTAGGAAAACGATTACTCGCTACACTTTGGAAAATACTTTGTATTAAGACAACACACAAATTGCTTTAACATGTCACTCTTTGTAAGGGAAATAATACTCACCTTAGACATAAAAACAAATGTACAAAGTCCAATAACACAAGCTATTTTACCAACATGTTCTTCTCATCCAGACAACAGCAGCCAGGGATTTTACGTTTCTATCTCCTCTATAAAGCTTTTGGTCTCACTTATATAAAGTGCTCATACCTGAATGCACTCTTTTCTCTTAATTAGCATAACTTATCAGCCTGTCAGAAACAGGGATTAATTAGAATCCAATTGAAATCCTGATTTATCATTGGCTCTTTTAAATGTGTGAATTATCTTAATTAGTCAGTTACCTCCTGTATCAAGCGGGAGAGTTGATGTTTCGTTGAAAGAAAATGTTCATCTGCAACACTAGAGGGAGACACACCATAGTAAATGTGGGAAATATGACCCTCTCTAGTCTAATGCAGTTGCAAAGTAAAGGAATTAGTGATATGCTTCTTTTAAACAATAATAATACAATTAATTATTAATATAATTATATTATAATTCATCTGAATATCATAATCATACATTTTCTAATTATTATACAAGAGTTTATGTGGTTTCACTTTAGTTGAGAGACTACATGAAATGTTTTTATTTAATATATGTTAAGCATTCATTTGTCACCCTCCAGAGCCATTTAGATGAACTGAAACCAGCTAAAATAATGAAAAAGAAAGAAAGAAACGATGAAAATACTTGTAAGAAGTGGTGTAAAGTGTTTGAAAACCTGGAACCCTTTTAATTTAAAGAATATAAATTATTTGTAATTAAAGTATTAAAAGTGCCATTCTGTATGGCCAAATACATGTTTTAAATGACTGAAAACTTACAGATAGTGTTTAGCTGCAGCATCTACCCCTCTCGTTGTGCATTTTTACACACAGTGCTCAGCATATATGAGTACACCCCCACAAATCTCTCATGTAAATGAATATTTTCTATAGGATGCTTTACAATATTATATTTGTGCATATACATTAGTTTAGTCAGTACTGAAGCCAAATCTGGAGCTAATCTAACAAAATAACTTATGATAATGGTTCAAAAATTAGTAGCCCAAATTTATGTTTGGGAAAAATATTAATATTTATATAATATAATATATTAATATTTTCAAAATCAGCAAAAATCAAAAGAAACAAAAAATATATACAATTATGTTGAAATGTTGTAGTCTGTAATTGTTTTTGCAATATTTTGCATGAATTTAAATGTATTATCTGTCAATTTCTAAAGATGTTCTGTGACTAAAATATTATTTTAATAAAATATCTGTTTAATAAACCTGTTTTGTTCAAATGCACCAATATATATTTCCCATATTCACTGAGAAATGGGGTGTACTCATATATGCCGAGCACTGTAGATCAAAATATTCAAAATGAAAATGGACCTGTTTATTTAATAATATATTAATATATAATTTTATAATAATATTTATATAATAATAATATATATTATACCCGTTTATTAATATTTAATGCGTATTCTAGATTTTTTGTTTTCTACAGTGCAATATTTTAATAGTGTCAAATAAATAAAAGCTAAATAATGTCCCACAACTTTTCTGAGCTCACTTGAGCATCTGAGAACACTGAACAGTGTGATCTAAACAGTTTGTTGACTCCCTGCCTCTGCATGTTCCTGTTTAACCCACACTTTTACAGTAGGCTGATAAGCAGAGTTCCATGGTAACGGTGAACAGACTTTAACAGTGTTTGCATCAGCCGCATTCATCAGTCCTCAAAAGCACAAGTGAAAAATCAGCAGATCTATGTCTATGCAGCTCTGCAATGTTTACTTACTGAGGTGACACACCATGTGACTTGCTCAGGTGACAGCGATGGCCACGATTATGTCAACAATACAGTTAATCTGGGAAAAAAAATGAAAAAGTCTAAGAGATTGATCTTTATTAGAAGTGTCAATGTTTGCGGTTTCAGCATGTGATACGAGGCTCATGATTCTGTGTGAACTCCAGGAAAGTTTAACTCTACAGAGACGCTGAAAGAAAGACAAAACAAAAAGATCTTTGTTCAAAGAATTTTATTGCATTTTTTGTTGGTTTGCTTTGTATAAAACGATACAAAATTCTGCCACAACAGTCATAAATTTAGCTTTGAGTGAACTGCAGTCAGCCACATGGTACAGTAAAGTGCTTTTTTTTTTTGTTTTCTTTTTTTTCTCCTTTAAATCAATATCCTATCTTGCTGCAACTGATGACCAATTTCAGAATTGTTCCCCCAATTATTTGACAAAATGTAGAATTAGGAAATGGACAAACAGTGCTCTTAAGAAGCGTTCTCAACAACACCCCAAAAATAAAAGCCTTCAGACTAGAGGGTCACATTTGCTCATATATATATATGAAAAAATAAAAATAAAAACAATAACATTATAATAAAAAAAAAAAAAAAACAATTGTGCATCTGAATACTTTTATCCCAAAAACCTTTGGGATGGGGAACAAAATTAAAGAAAAATAAAAGAAACTTCATTTTTCCAGACGTTTCATTTGTTTGCATTGGCTAATATTGGGCTGTGTACAATAGGAACATTAAATGAGAACTTTCTACATCCCCCTCCATACTTTTTTTTTTTTTTTTTGAAAATCCAAGTCAGATTTGTTAATACAAGGCAACCCATAACTACCATATGGGTAAAACAGTGGTGAATCTTTAGTCAGAGGCACAGGGGCTTTTAGAGGACCAGCCAAGCGCCACAGACACTTTAGAAAATACAAACCCAAACTCTTGGGATATCTGCAATATACCAAAGCCTAGAAGAAAGACAAAATACTGAATAGAAGTGGTGGAAATGATACTTTCCAGACCAAAGATTGCTTTAAATCTCAGCTTATGAACGTTTTTTTTTTTTCTTTGCCATTTGTACATTATAGCAAATAAAGTTTCCTGGACAAAACATGAGGAAACTTTTGCACATACAATTCAAGTCTTACTATAAGACATAAAACCCCCACAAAGATGCATCTGTAAAAAGATTCTTGAAGAAAGACAAATCAATAAAGTTTACAATCAGTGTCATATTAATCAGCATAATGGGCCCTTCAAAACCAGGGACTGCCATTAGTTTTATCATATCTCAGAGCAACACGACAGAACAGGTGACGCTCTAAAAACATTCAACAGAAGAATATTGTAGGGCAATTCAAACTCTCAGTGGTGACGCTAAATGTTTGCCGAATTTATAAAGACTTCATCTGAATGCAGACGTCTGCGTTCAGATGCTTTATGCACCTTGGAGAAGGAATGATGTATGCTGGCATAAGCTAAAGATGATAAAGCTAATCCAAGATCAGCACTCTCAGACCCCTCAGTGCATTAGACTTTAGAAATGAGCGCACTTTGGCAAAAATGGTTGCGTCTTACTAAATGCATCAAGCCACCAATTATTTCCGAGAGAAGGGGCAGTTTTAGACAACCCTTAAGTCACTTCCAAAGCAAGAGTATAAAGAGTAAAATCTCCAATCTGTACAGACTACACGACTCCCTCGCTCTCTTCCTTCGTTTTTCCTTCCTCCAGTCACATTCACATACTCCTCTCACCCTTACACAGCATATAAAAATCAACATCTATAAAGTAACAAAACTATAAAAAAGGGAAAATGTTCCACCTGAACAGCACCTGCATAAAAATAAGATAGAAAATATGCTTTCAATAAAAAAAAAAAAAAGTTAAACGAAGCTCAAAGTTTGAAACATCAGTGTGGCACACTCTGAACTGGAGTCAACCATTAACGTGTATTATTAACAAACAAAACAAAAACAAAAAAATAGTAAACTTTCTTAGACCATTTCACTCATACAGCTACATTTTCTTGGAAGACTTTTTTTGTTTTATTTTTTTTTAATCCTTTTTTCCTGGAATGCTTTTTCCTTTTTTTCTTCTTTTTTTACATTTTATGTAACTTAAAATACTCTCTCTCTTCCTCCCTTCCTCTTTTTTCATTTATAGTTTGCTTTTTGGTGGCATCAACATTATGATTTTTCAATATTTTCGTACCATAATCACCCCCATAAAGTGGAGAATGACCTCAAAGCATTATCGTCCTGATACAGACCATCGTCATTCTTTTAGCCACACCGGCAAACATGTGCTTGTGCAACTACCTGGCTGCTTCCCAGCACTTAATCCCTGTTGTGGTCAGAAATGTTTATATTCTCTCTTATCCGCTACTGGTAAGATTTTTGGTGAAATTTTCAAGAAACCGTTACAGTTTCTTGGCATGTAATACTGCAATTCTAATTTAGGTCTTACAAAGCAGAAAATTGCCATCCAATTAAAATTGAGCAGTATCTTTATTGGTTCTTTAACCACAGGAACCAATGTTTCACATGTAGACTGCTGGGATAGTCTAGCTGAGTAATGGATGTCAAAGGATTCACTCTATTAGGACAAGTGCTTAAGTAACAGAGGGGAAAAAGCTACCTACCCCTACAGATCAGGGGATTTTCTTGTCTGAATTAAAAGGCTGTGGGGGGGGGATGGACAGTGACGCATTAAGTGAGGTGAGGCACTATTATCAGAGCTTCGCTCCACTTATACAAGATATCCACTAAAGTAATGCAAGTCAGAATAGCCTTCATCAAGGTTGCATAAGCACATACCAGTATCTTGAGTATCTGCTGAAGGGAAGGGGAATAAATGCACACATACACACAAATGCGCGCACAGACACACACACACACACAGGAAAAACTTTCCTGTAAAACAAAATGCAGTTGTATCTCTCACAGAGAAAATTCACAGTGGATCCAGTTGTAACGTGGAAGCAGCACAAAAAGAGGTTTAGGTAGGGATGGTGGAGGGTATTAGACCTTTGGTGTCTGAGCTGGTTTTTAATGCTTTACCTTTAGACAAATTTCCTAATTTCTTATGTAACCCAATCATTATCCTAAAGAGAGTCCAGTTCATTCGCTTTGAGCTCTCAAGGTGTTTCCCAAACTGTTGAGAGTTGATCAAAGTGCTGCTGGAGCTCTTGCACCAGTGCTTAAGGAAACTAAATGGATCTGACCAACTGAACCACCATTTAGGAAAAGACTGGGTCCCATTCACAGGGCCAGAAGAATGGGATTTGCACAAAAGGTAGCAGATACTTTTTCATTCATCCATTTGAAATAGGAAAACGGTTCAGACGGAGCCCAGCTCAGCTGATCATGCACAATCCCCCACAATGACCAGCGGTGCCAGGAGCTGCCTGAGCTCTGAAGCAGACACGGGCGCTCCTTTCAGCAGGCTGCCCTTCTGTCTGCGCTTGGCCAGTTTGGAGTTGGAGGGAGGGGAGAGGCGCATGGACGTGGCACTTGCTGTAATGACCTGAGGAGGGTCCTGCTGCTGTTGCTCTTCCAGGTCGTCTTGCTGGGCCAGTTGCCGGTTCATGGCTACAGCTTTGCCCGCAAAGAAGGTCAGATCCTTAGTGCTGCTATTCCTGTAAGAGTAGACAGACATCGTGAGCCTGATGAAGATTCAATTAGCAGCATGTACCAACAGAAAGGCTGGTAGCAACTCAACTTACCTTTGAGGCAAGATGGAGGAAGGGAGACAATCAAAGGCACCCTGGAGAAAGAAGAAAACGAAACCGTTTAGAATAATCATAATATGACAGTCTTGGAATTGCAGACAAAATATCTGGTTCCTTACCCCTTGTACCCAGGGATGCTGGAGAACCTGAGCAGCGCTGAGACGTTTCTTGGCGTCCCGCACAAGCAGTTTGGAAATGAGGTCTTTGGCGCTGGAAGAAATATGAGCCCACTCTTTCTCTGGAAACTCATACTTGCCCTCCTGGATGCTTTCAAACAGCATGTTCTGGGAGTAACAAGAGATGAGTTTTATTCATCGAGCAGCACATAAATGATACTTCTGACGTAGGTTTATGACAGAAAGACTACATTGGTTGGCATGACTAGACAAGGGTGTGTATTGTACCTGGCACGCTTGACAAGGTTCTCCATTCTCCCATCCACAGTCACTTCCACAGCGACCCACAAAAGGAGGGTAACCGCTCAGCATGATGTAGAGGATGACACCCAGGCTCCACAGGTCACATCGCTTATCGTAAATGGTGGCCTCCTCGTTGAAGGCTTCCACAACTTCCGGCGCCATGTATTCAGCAGATCCACACTAAGGTGAGAGTGAGAAAAAGAGGAAGAGGGGGTGAGAAGAAAAGAAATCAACCAAGCCATTGTCATTTCAGGCAAGAGACAAAAAAAAAAAAAGAAAAAAAAAGAAAAAGCTTGGTCAAATGAGATGTACAATGAGGCAAGCACAAGAACAAATGTGCAAGTGTTGATTATGTGCATGTCTAAAGGATATTCTCTCTCTTCAAGTTCATCTTCACAATCTTGCATTCAGCTGACAAATGTCATGTGTTCTCTGGGACCACCAAGCATGTCTGAGACAGACAGCATGAGAGTCACATGGAAAACAGCATTTTAATTCCAAACTAAAGGGGGGCTGGCGACAGATTAACTAGTTGAAGGATAAAGGATTCGCCCCCGGTTGTTGCCTACGAGACACAGTTCTGTCTAGATGGAAAATGCGATGGTGGAATACAGCATCTATAATGAAGTAACCTTGGTAACGATTGTTATGTCATAGATGGAGGCGGCATAGTGAGTCATAGAGTGTTTTGAGGGTTCAGCTGCAAGCGCTGACTGCCTTGTTGGTTTGGGCTCTGACTGCCTCTGCCTGAAACTAGGTCACGAGTTGGGACCGGAAGAAGCGGATTGTGTGTCCCAGAAAACTCACATACTGTGCTTTATTACCTAACAGCAACACACATTTGTTTGCAACTACAGAACAGAGCCACACATCCTTGATGTAAAAAGATTAAATCTTTCTAGAGTAAAAGTTCAGTAGTTCAGCAGGATAAACAAAGACCTTCTGGAAAGATCCGCAGAACTGGGCCTCTAATTTTTCCTCTACAGGATGGGCCATCATGCTGCATTAAGCACCTATAATTATGCAACTCAGACTGAGGTCAGTTACAAAATAACTTGCTTTAGCTTTTTTTCTGCCCCAGGAGATCTTGAATGCAGTTCTAAGACATATACAGTGTTTCCACTGTAAGCCAGATGTCAAATTCAGAAAGAAGGAAAAACAAAATCATAGTTTTAATATATTTGATTGCCGGTTGACAAGTGGGAAAGAGATCAAAATTAGACTAGCTATCAACTGATTAATAGAAAGTAAAATATTAAACCACAAACAAACTAAAATATCTATGTTATTTCATGACTAGGAAAAACATATATAAAATGTCCTGACTTTTAATGATTGGCATAGACCTTTTAAAATTCATTGATATTCCAGACATTTCATGACCCCCACATACATAAAGGCAATTTAAACCTCACACACAACAACGAACAATGCATTACACTCCTAAATACACTCTTATTAAATGAGGTTCAAATGTGGGTGCCAAACAAACCAATAATGCCACAAATCCAACGACGGGTATGACCAACCCTCTTTCGGTGTTTTCACAGGTGTTCAAGTGCAACATGGTCATGTTTTGGTTTGGGGCTCTGAGGTTAAAGGAAGCAGTCAGTCTGCTCGGCTAGTCTCTTTTGTTATCCTCTAGCCAGCTGCCTTAGTTGCTCCGCCTTCCAGCACTTATGTAATGCTATTTCGCAGTGCAGGAATCTGAGTGCAGACAAAAGCTTCCACTGTTGCACCCAACCCCCATCAACAGGGCTGTTTTTGCTCACCGCCTCTCAACAGCCTTACATTCAAGTGAACACTTCATAACCACCCCCACTTCTGAACAAAAGACTTTCACAAAGCACAACCAATCTTATGCAGCCCAGCTGAGAGCATAAACATTGCAACAGTATGCAACTAGTCAGTTGTGAACCAGATTTCTATAAACCAGGAAGCTGAGCAACATGTAATCATCAAATGAGGACTCCATGCTTTGCAGGAATCGCCATGTGCTCTCTTAAATCCAAATATACTCTGACTTTCTCGAGAGCCTATCGCTGTGTCTTTGAGATAAGAGTGAGGGGCTCTCAAATGATAACTGCACAGCAGATTTTCACTTTCGAGCTTCAACTTATGACCAGGATAGCATTGCATTAGTCACTTAAGACCAATTCAGTTTTAGCATCTAACACATGCTGATTTTATATACGGGGCTTTCCGAGGAAGGAAAACAGGCTTGAGCAGTTGCGCTGTCAGTTCAGGTGTTTTTGTGGTTGGCAGCAAGGCATGCTTCAGCAGTGTGAGCATACCACCTATATATGCACATGTCAAGTTTCCCCTGTGGTTGTTGGTTAAGAGTACATGTAGTGCAAGATCAAGTGAAAGCACTTCTCACAGTTCGGGCAGGAAGGTGCATGCATTTCTCAGAAATTCTCAGATTCTCATAAAACATTATTTGTGCACATACAAAACAGCCTATGGTAAAAGTAAAAAGAAAAGATTTTTTTCATAAAAAGAAGAAATTAATATAGATATATATATATATTTAGTGACAAACAAAGAGTTAACATCTATCTGGCGGTGAAAAAAAAGCCCTGATAAGATCGCTGGGATCCTGCCCAAGAAAAACATGTTGAGTGCATGACCAGAGAGCAAACTCCTCCTCCTTTCATCCACCCTCTCACCAAACCAATCACAGACCAGTTGCTAGGTGTGGGGTGGTAACACAGATTGAAAGACTAATGCCCAGACAGGCTTGAGGAAATCCACAGAGACAAAAACAAAAGAGAAATGGAGTCGAAAATGTGCTACAGGCAGAAGGTAATAGGAAATATGAGCATACATGCCCAAATGTTTGTTTGGGTTGAATTCTTGTTCTCCTCAAGCTGTTCAGAAGTAGCACAAGGGAGGATGGTGAAATCTGAACTTAATAAACACTGGCTCAAAGGTTAAAGAATCACAAAGAACTTACTGATAACATAATTTCTGTTTTCCTTAAAACCCTATTTTCTCTCTTTAAAAAAAAAAAAAAAAAAAAAAAAAAAAAAAAAAAAACACTCCCTCTCGAACAGTCTGTATCTTGAACCGTTCTACTTCAAGGTCTCTCTCATTGCACAACCAAGACTGGGTTGTTTTGCTGGAAGGTATAAATTAAAAAAAATAAAAAAAAGTTAGATTCTTGT
The DNA here is from genome assembly GCA_903798125.1 of Danio choprae. NCBI lineage: Eukaryota > Metazoa > Chordata > Actinopteri > Cypriniformes > Danionidae > Danio > Danio choprae. Next base: position 2,692,720 of record CAIGQW010000259.1, read on the forward strand.
TCAGAAGCTTTTTTTTCCTCTCCTTTTTTGTATTTGCACAATAAAGTCAGTCATTCATGTTTGGAAAGCAATGAGGACATGTAAACAATTTTTATTTTTGGGTGAACCATCTCTGTAAAATCATGCATTGTGCTACATCAAACCCTCTCCCCTATGGCAGGATCACATGTGCCTATTGGCCCCATAAGCAAGTACAGCACGTAAAGACAAACCTTACATTGTTTACTTGCTAGATACACAAATACATTTTTAACCTTTAACTATTTAGTTCACAAATAATCTTTACATTAAGCTGCTGGGTTACCTGGGATACCCTAAAAGCCCTATGCTAAGGACTGTCTTTCCTGCCTTTCCTTCACCCATTTCAAATGGCCTTTACTCAAATAGTTAATGCCATGAAACTGTCGACTGATCTCGGTTTACATTCTCACAGCAAAAACAAATTCAAGAGCTTCTTAGAATCATGAATTCCATTTCAAATAAATTATTTAAAGAAATACCATCCACAAGTTTCTGAAGCTGACAATTAAAAGGGTGTAGATAAACTGCAAATAGGCTCGATACTACTGCTCCACATTAGAGTTTGGCCTCTTTAAAGCTTCCACTGTGGTCATAAAATCATTTTCTGACTTCATCAGTCTTTATATTGATTAAATTAGCCAAATTAAATTGAGTTAAGCTACTGACACCACTTAAAGTCAGCCAATGGCGTTAGAGGAGGTCCTCCTGATAAGCAATGACACTTGAAGTCTGAGGATAAGATATACAGACTTTTAAACAACAGGGAGGTGGCCGCTAACAGCTTTTTTTGTTTGTCAATTTAAAATCTTGTTAGAGCAAGCGAGTATTCAGAGGGGCAAAAAAGACACTTACTGGAGTGAGGAGCTCAGGAGTGGAGATGGGTGAACTGTCACTATTGAGTTTAATTCCACTGCCCAAATCGAAATCACAAATCTTCACAGGCGAAATCTGCAAGTAACACACATATGCACAACGGAAGATCAGATCAGAAACAACCATCTACAATTTACAGGCATGAAGTCTGCCTATAAACCTCAAATCATCTGATTAAACCTTCTAAACCACAAATGCAAAATGATGTTTGAATCAGAGTAACCAAACACTATGTTGTTTAAAAAGAAAAAAAAAAAAAAAACACGACTCACCCTGTGCTCATGTTCACACAAGATGTTCTCAGGCTTCAAGTCTCTGTGGGCCATTCCTACAAGAGCACAAACACAAGTCATGGGTTAGTTGTGTGGTATTCAGGCTAAGTGAGGATTGTCGACGGGGGCAAAGACAGGCAAATGTTTCCAACACAGCTTGTTGCTAAGTGCCACTAAAATTAGCCTTGCATCCCCTCACCCAACATTACTGACAGGAATAAAACATATCAGCCCTCAACTTTACCTAGAAATCCAGTGTGCATCCCTCTAGAATTATCAAGTTACAACTCAATACAACATCTAACAACCCCCATAACCTACACTTTTCCACCCCCGATATGTAACACCATCTTCTTATCTCCCATTTCCAGATCTAAAGCACCCCTCCCTATTCAAGTTCTCATACCTTTATTGTGAAGGAAGTCCAGTGCACTCGCAATGTCCTGCACCACAATGCTGGCTTCCTGTTCGCCGAAGTATCTCCTCTTGTGAATGTGGGCCAAGATGGAGCCTATTAAAAAACAACAACACATTGTTAACACCAGGACACACCATTTCACATTCCAATACACAGTCTCAATTTAATTATTCAGGGCTGGTCTTTGGGCCCAGGGGGAGCCTGGGTAATGTTTCTCAAGAGTAACATAACACTACAGAAAACGCATGTACCTCCTCTGAGCTTCTCAAACACAAGGTAAAACTTGTCCTCCTCCTCAAAGAACTCCACTAGCTCCAGAATACTTCTGTTGAGTGAACAAAACAGAATGTTTCAAGTAAAACAATTGCGGACCACTAAATTGATATCACAATCAAGATGTTTATTGACTATATCCAAAGATTGGTAGAAATAAATGGGCTACCTGTGGCCCTGACACTGATACAGCATTTCCACCTCTCTGAAAACACGACTTCTGCTGTGTCCTGGCCTCTTCTCAATGATCTAAAAAGATGAAAAAAAAAAAAAAAACCTAAACATCATGTTATGATCAAAGCCAAAATAACAAGGAATATTCTGAGGTGACTATTGCCACCAAACACCCAGTGATATATATATATATATATATATATATATTTTTTTTTTTTTTTCTTTTTTAAGTAAAATAAATATAAGGAGTAAATATTCCTTATAAAACAAACCAACTCACATAATTTCTCAAATATATAACGCAACTCCTAGAGTCCAACTATCAAAGGTACAACTATCAAAGGTTTACTGTTGATATTGAAACCCATTCTCCCCCACATGAGGCCTCTGTTTTTCCTGATTGTGAGCGGCTCTTCCAGCTCCCCGGATTAGCAGTGCTATTGAAAGCGTGCAGGCGAGCACACAACATGTATCACGGTTAAGAATGAAGCCTGCAGGCCAGCGCATTCCCAAAAACCTCAGCGCTGCCACCACAAGGCTGAGCCAGCAATCAATCTGCTCAAAAAAATGACATGGTGTAATAAATGCTTCAGGCGACCTGAGGGATGTAATGACAAATTTCACCTAGTTGCTCAAGTCTAAACATAATATTTGCCACACAGAAAGACCTTCACAGTATCTGGCTAAATACATTATACATAAAACAGTGGGAATAAGAGGGCCCATAAATCTCCATGTTAGCTTAGGAAAAGGCCCTATAGAGTTTGACCGATGTCTGTAAATCAATCTGTGCTTGTAAACACGCTCCCCAGGCCAAGCCGAGGCGACTACTGGGATTGTTTTCATTCGGCCGCTCCTTTTGTTCAGACTAGGACGCCACAGATCTCTCCCCCCACCCAAATTACAAGAGTAGGGGGTTGGCAGGACATCTGGTGAGAGTTGTCTGTAACCCATCCCAGCATAAACTGACCTAATGCTTGTAATGATCCACCCCCCTCAGGGATTGAAACGCATCCCTAAATAATCACAGTCTTTGTATGTCTGGCTACACTGAAAGCAACAAAGCCATGAAACCCAACAAGATGACTGTGAAAAACAACTGTAAAATAGTTTTACTCGTTGTTATTATTATTATTATTATTATTACTATTAATAATAATATCGACTCTTTTAATAGTAACATTATAAGAGCTGAAATGCTGAAGTAAAAAAAAAAAAACAAAAAAAAACATCTGCATAGTTTCAAATAATGTCCTGAAAACAAAACTATATAATTCTGGCATGACTATAGATTTCCTAATATGCTTTTGTTCTAGATTCTACAATGTGCTAGAGAGGAAAAAAAAAAGAAAAGAAAAAAAAAGGTAAACACTTCACCCTAGCCCCCCTTTCACTTGTGGTTTACGTTTCGGAAGACTTGCCAGTACATGATGTTCCCGCTGTATGATCTACAAACCAATAAGAGCAATAAACGGTAAAATCATGTGACCACTGCAACCCTCAGATTGGTTGGCCTTCTATCCGCTCTAACAAAAACAATGAGCTCTTTCCGCTTAACCTACTCCAACTTCTGAAACTACAGTAGAACAACAGAGGAACTGCTTGTTCAAACATCTGTGTCTGCACAAGAACATCGTTCAGTTAAGAGAAAGCAACACAGGCAGCCACTAACAGATCATTTTGCAAAATAAACATTGTTCACAGATTTTAAAAATTTTGTAATTGTAAACTTTTTAAAATCACAAGTGTTGTCTGGCCTGACTGTGACCCAACCAACCACCAGTTATCGGAATCTAGCATGCCTTCTCCAATCACAACCAGGCCAGTCAGCACAAAACAACTACAGTCACGTATGCTTGTCAATGAGAGAAATATCATTCCCTCATGATTCCGTTTCCAAGAGCCGGCTTCAAAGGGAAAGTCCTTGCTAACAATAACTCTCCAATGCCATATCTGTATGAATGCTTCACATGGAATATCTGTTTGTTTACAACACGCCACTGCTATTTTAAGTCGACTCGCCTAAAGTCATGTCTGTACTTTCTCAGTTCTGCTTTGTTTAATCACTAAAAGTAGACTTACCTTAACAGCGTATTCTTTTTGGGTGATTTGACTGATGCAGGTCTGGACCCTGGCATAGGCTCCTTCCCCCAGCACTTCATCTTGCAATTTATATACATCTAAAATTAGAACAGAAAAAAAAAAAAAAAAAAAAAAAAAATTGTGTTGTTGTTATTATTATTATTACTACTGTTGCCACTGGCTTGCTCGGATCGGGACTTGTGGAACTGCGCCTCGGTGGATTTGTTCTTCAGTGTTTGAATTTTCAGCAGTGAAATTTAAACCACACTGAACTAAACTGAACTGAACTTCAACTCTGAAATCTGGACTTTACTAGAACTACGTTAAGCTGCTTTGACACAATCTACATTGTAAAAAGCGCTATATAAATAAACTTGAATTGAATTATTATTATTATTATTATTGTTATTAACACCTTAGCCATGCAAAATTAAAAAATGTCACCACATTTCATATGAGCTTACCCTCAAATCGCCCTGAGAAACTGTCAGTTGCCCGGCATCTCTTTTTCTTCTTGTTTCTCTTTTTGGAATCTGGGATGTCGATGGGCTGGCTGGATGGCATGTCTGCATGTCACAACAGAAAGATATTTAAAAACCTAATACACTGTTGTATAAACACCCACAGGAAATAGCTTGAATATATGACGCAAAAATAGGCATCTTTTATCACATATCGGTTACAGTAAAATATGTAAACAATGGAATAAGGTCACAAAGTCACATGCCGTGCTTTGTCAACTTTCAGGTCTATCTACTGGTTTCACAGTTAGATAAAACAATAACTTACCAGGTCGGGCGGAACAATCAAAATTGAAGGCAGATTCAAGGAGATGGGATCCTGTTTTGGAAAATTCCTCCGATTCAAAGGGATTTTGGCCCTGGAGATATATATATAAAAATGGAGATTATTTACAACCTGAACTGTTTGGCCACGTTGCCCAGTGGTTAAAATCCTGGCAGATACTTATTATCAGGCCTCTAACGAACAACTAAGAGCTTCCTGGCGCTCGGTTTAATGTTTAATCAATGTCCTGTGATCTCTGATACCCTATGCAATGGAATCAGCCTGATCTTTTAACTTATCTAATATATAAGTGAAAACATTTGTGCTTATTATGTGATTTGATCCATTGTTTAATGCCTTGATTTATGCAACAGCAGTACAGACTAGTAAGATCACACCCTCACCTTAAAAGAGCGATGGAATCCGGTAACTTCTGTAATTTTGTTCTGCACCATTTTGTCCTGATTTATGGGACTTTATTTGGATTGGTGGATGGCGGCAACAAACGGTGGTCTTAGCTTTAGTGATAGATTTCACCCAGCTAATCCAATGTCTTGGGAACCGTGGTGCTTTTAACGGGAAACCTAAGGGGGGAAAGTTTGATTTTATTATCATAAGCCATATGCAAATCTGAATCATTTTATCTATGCAATAATAATAATAAAAAAATGTCAAAAAAGTATGCAGAATCATTGTTAAATTATTATTTAAAAAGTAGTAGTGTTTGTTTGCTCTCATGCCAGCATACAACATGATTATGTTTTACAACATGAAAAATACAATTCACCAAAAACAAAGATTTTATAAAAATCTACGCAACAAAAGATAAAGGGCAGAATAAGCACGAATCACTCCAAAACCCCACATGCGCTATCTTTAAGCATTAAATGTAGTTATACTTTGGATCAGAGTCGATTCAGCAGATTCGGTTCACTAGATTTGTTCGTTTACAAATCGGGCATGTGACATTGTTATTTCTCTTTCGTTCTATGCTTCACACATTTAATATAATATGGGTCCAAATGACTAAAAATGTTACGTATTACGTGGTTAATAACTTTTATGCTGATTTTGCGTTCTTCTTAGGTTAACGTGTTCGATAACCATTCATTGTTTATTAATAGAAATACTATCTTTTAAACGTTTCCATTGTTCGCCCAACAAACGTAATATGGGTTTGCGTCGACATGAGCATCAAACAAAACGACAACATATTTATTTCGGAGAGAAGTAGCCCTTTAAATCGTCACCTCAGCAGACAAAATAAGACTACAGGCGCAGAGAACGCAAGTCACGTCACAAGAAGGGACTTGCATTAACATGCCCCGGAGACTTGTGCCAAGAATAACTTCGGTAGAAAAGCTCGCTATATCCGTCCGTTATCCACTCAGAGACGCGTTATTTTGTGTACGGGACTCGTCACACACTGAATTATTACAATGAGTGAATGCAAACAACAACAACAACAACAACAACCACCACATAAATTACAATGAACGACTCCAAAACAACACACAGTTCAGTGACTGCAATCAGTCTAACGTTTAATCCATGTGAATAAACACAAACCTCAGAAACACAAACGACAGATTTTATGAACTTAAAAGAAATTTCTAGACCTTTCCTGATATATCCAAGCAATGAAGCACATCCAGCCGTTGCGTTACGTCATTTTAAATCAAACCCAGGTTCAGTCTGTTTTTCCCCATCTTTAAGCCCAATGCGAAGCTCGTTCTTACCCCGTTGTTGTCGTTAAAGCTCCAGGCTTGACGCCGTTGTCTGAGCCTCTGCTTCAGGAGCAGCAGATGGTGGCCGTGGGCAGTAGGGGCTAAATGTGTGGAAGGTACAAAAAGACATACGGTGTTCCTCGGTTTTATAATCTCACGCCCCTTCGCGCCTCCTCCTTTTGGTTAGCCCCGCCCATCCGCCTCTGTAAACACGTAGCGCACACACTCAGAGGAAGAGAGAGCGAAAGAGAGAGAGAGAGAGAGAGAGTGAGTCACGTGGGCTGGTGACGAATGTTATGATTATAGCTTGAGGTGAACGGAAGCGCTGCAATGCTTCGCTTTATTCGCTGTTATTCTCTAGAAATATAGATGTTATAATAGAGTGGTGGTACAGTAATAATAATCCACTTAAATATTGATGAAGACTCATCAAGACGGCCATACGTCTAAATCGTGCGTCTCGTAATATTTAATTGAAGTAGCGTTCATTCTGCCTGATGCAATATTCTGCAACCGACAAATTAACTTGTCAAAAACCCCGAATGACTAGGCGTGAGTCTTTGAACAGCTGGTAAGAACAGGTTTTCAGCTGAGGGAATATTAAAGGATTGGCTAATGATGATGTATTGAAATGGTCATTACAATATTAGTGACTGGAGATATATATTTTTTTAAATAGCAAGGCAACTAATGTATTTATATTGTACAAATAGACATACAGTTTTACGGTTTCATAATAATGAATAAAGTTAGGTTTTACTTCTCTGGTGTAAATAAACCAGGTTGAAATTAATATTCTGGTTGACATTCTATTAAATTCACTCACACACACACATTCCCTTTCCATTTAAAATGATTAATTATTCCTTTAGATATTATTAGGTGAATCTCATTTGTCATATATATCACCCATGAAATAAAATAATAATAATTTATTTTTCATTTATTTTATTTTGAAATACATAATCAACATCAGTTACAGTCTTTATTTTCTTTCTGTGAATAACTAGTATACATTTTAAAATATATGTTATTCTAAATAATAAAATAACCACTACATATATTAAAATGATCTTTTTTATTTATAATTATTTTATATTGGCCTCACAGTGGCACAGTGGGTAGCACGTTCGCCTCACAGCAAGAAGGTCGCTGGTCGCTGGTTCGAGCCTCGCCAGTTGGCGTTTCTGTGTGGAGTTTGCATGTTCTCCCTGTGTTGGCGTGGGTTTCCTCCGGGTGCTCCGGTTTCCCCCACAAGTCCAAAGACATGCACTATAGGTGAATTGGGTAAGCTAAATTGTCCGTAGTGTATGAGTGTGAATGGGTGTGTATGGATGTTTCCCAGAGATGGGTTGCAGCTGGAAGGGCATCCGCTGCGTGAAACATATGCTGGATAAGTTGGCGGTTCATTCCGCTGTGGCGACCCCAGATTAATAAAGGGACTAAGCCGAAATGAAAATGAATGAATGAATGAATATTTTATATTCAGAACTTTTATGCATTTATAATTTTTACACTTTTTTCTTAGTATTGTTTTGGTAAAAAAAAAAAAAAAAATACATGAATTGGATATATTATCTGGATTCCCAAACTTTTTTTGTTACCCAAATCTATCTGAACTAAAATATTTACATGAAGTATCACCTGAGACATTTTCGATATTTCAATAATTTAACAACACATTGACTTGTTCACAGTCCTCAGATGCTGTTACTCCCATGTTATTCAGGTTACAAAAAATAAAATCTTCTTTCGTATATGAATAAATTTGTTATTTATAATTATTATTGTAATTATACAAATTAAAAATTTATTACATTATTGATTTATTTAATATTACTTTCATATAAGTACAATCATTATTGGCTTCATATCCACTTTGGAAAAACTCTTAACATATAAACTAATTTTAACAAAACAATTAAAATATATAATTATATATTTTTATATAAAGTCTTGAAGGACAATGCACGTGGATTCTCCATTACAACCTCTGATACTTCTAAAACATAATAGTCTCATCTAACTTCACTCCAACATTCCTTTCCCTTAACAGGATGGAATCTCGATATAGATGGATGGGAGTGTTGGAAACCACCGCCATATACTCACACACACACACACACACACGATTGTGACACTGGCACGTTTTTTCTGAAACGCTGAGTCGGACACAGCCGTTCACAAGTATCTGATCCACACACTGGTGCTAATGAAGCCTCGAAGGTTTCAATCCCTGGAATTAGAGCCAACTTAGTGAAATAATATCCAAGATACAATTAGCTATTGATTACCAAGCCAGAGTTGAAACCGTGCACATTGTCAGTGTAAAATATTTCTCATAAGCTTATGTCAACAGTTATAAATGATGTCCTCCAGTGGCATTGGCTTTATTTTCTCAGGTGGTGGAATGATTTGGTGCCACTTTTGGGCCATTTGGGTTTGAGGGACATCTTGTGACTTCCCCCTCCCTGTCCAGTATCTCTCTGGCTGGCCTCTCTGTGGGTTTTGGCCTATATATTCATCCACGAAAACAGCCGCAAAGATTACGCAAAGTTCAGTGCAGGGCTAGGGAGGAGAGAAGCACATGATGAAATACCAAGTTATGTTGAAAACAAGCCACGTGGTAAAGGAGGGGTACTCGGAGTTAACAGAGCGAGGCCTTCGCAAAAGGGTCCGAACGATATTCCAAACTCTCCATTGGGTGGGAATGAATAACAGAGTCAACAACAAGAGTGCATCTCAAAGAGGATGGAATCTGATTGGCCGGGCTCTATGGGTGTGTTAGGAAGAGTAATATCTGCATGATAGAGACTGTTGATCTACATCTGAATGTACAGTGCAAGAACATATGTGGCATTTTTATAGCAAGGAAAAGTAAGGGGGCTTTCATTGGTGGAGAACGTGTGAAAAGGAGGTGTCTGTGTGTGTGTGTGTGTGTGTGTGTGTGTGTGTGTGTGTGTGTGTGTGTGTGTGTGTGTGTGTGATGACAGTGGAGTGTGAATGTGAGTAAATGTGTGTGGACAGGGAGAGAAAGTGTGCAAGTGTATGTGAGTGTCTGATCTCTTTGGGAATTCGGTAGTCCTCTTCTGTTACATGTGTAGGTTTTCCGTGCAGTCAGCTAGTTTATACACACACGCACATGATGAAGATTTATTCACACTTCTGTTATAGCAGCGTTTCCTGGAATCAGAACTCCTGCCGCAGGATGCATCAAGCATTGACAGCCGAAAAACACCTCAGGGTGATTAGATCTGCATCACATGCTTATGCTGAGACTGAATGACTGTATGTTATGACTGATGCACTGAACGAGGTATGCATAGATAGAAAAACTAAATTATTAGCCCTCCTGTGAAATTTGATTTCATTCACAAATATTACAACAATATAACAGAACAAGGAGATTTTCACAGTATTTACTATAATATTGTTCCTTTTTATTCCTAGTTTGGCTGGAATAAAAGCTGTTTTTAAAACATTTAATTATTATTTAAATATTATTAGCCCCTTAACAATGTTTTTTTTTTTTATGTTTGGCTGCAGAACAAACCTGTTGTCCAATGATTTGACTGGTTAAGCCTTTAAATTGCACTTTAAACTGAATTCTAGTATCTTGCAAAATAACTAGTAAGTATGATGTACTGTCATCGTGGCAAAGACAAAATAATTTAGTCATATTAAACATCAGTTATTACAATTATTGTGTTTAAAAATGTGATGCAAAAATCTTCTATTAAACAGCACTTGGTAAAATATTTGAAAAAGAATTTAAATTTCACAGGAGGGTTAATACTTTTGTCCATGAATAGCTTCATATATATATATGAAAATAATAATTATATATTTTTTGTAATATATACAAATAAATAATAATGTAGCAATACAACTATATTGCGGTAAGTATATGTAAAGCAAAAGAGTAGCTGTGCAGTAGAGCATGTGTTTCCCTGAAAAGCAAAGAATTTTGTCCATTGCTGAAAATATTTGAGTGATTAAGCAATGTGCCATGGGGCCCTAGTTGCGTAAGTGTGCTTTTTTTTCAGTTTCTCCTAGAAATGTAGAAATTGGAAATTCTCCAGGCGCTATCGGGCCAAACAATAATCTGCCAAACTAAAAATGCCAGTGGAACAAATGAGGAAAAAATATTTGCATACTTTCGAGAGTGGGAGTTTATAACAGAACATCTATGGTATGACGTAAAGGGATGGGCTAGAAAAAAACTGTGGAACAACTCTTCTAAGCTTTTTAGACGCAACATATCCCAAATGCTTACATTTATAACAGCTCTAAGCAGATCTAAGAACATTTTAACTAATTTTTTTTCATAAAACTATTTTCCCCCACACTGTTATTAAACTGCCTGCATTTACTCAAATGTCAATTTCCGTTTATAAGGAGTCTCTTGGATACAGCAGTCTAGTTAATAGTATTAAATGCATATTAGAATCCCAAGACATACAGCAGAATCTTACGCAACACTTCCCCGCATTAAATCAGCTTGAAAGTCCAACGCTTGCTTTCATCTCGTCCTGCACGTATCAGTGCTCGAGGAGCATGAGGTCAAAGCCCCGCCCACTGACGTGCCGTTTCCCTTTACGCCCATTTTTCTGGTACATTCCGAGAGAACAGAATAAGCACAACACAGCAGTGTCGTTATTGCGGTTCTTGCACATCCAGATAACGACATGTCCATGCAGTTGTTTATGTTTTGTTGCTGAAAGCGAAAGAAAGCGAGTGTTGTGAGCGACAGGAATGTAACAGGCAGCAGAAATGTTGTGCTCAATCTGATGCAATACACGACCTAACCACTCTATCAAAATAGACATATTTACAGTACGCATGTGCGTGCAGAGTTTATGCAGCAGTTATCATGTAGGGCCGATTATGTAAATCAAAAGCACTTTTGTAGAGAAAGTGATATTTACAGAATAATTACAGTACATTATACTGATTAATACTTTTTTTATTTTATTCCCAAGCTCTGCCGATTAATAGTTATGCATACAGTGCATACATTGTAATATTGCCAATTTGCCATCATAAATATGCACACAGCATGATTGTTTTTTTTTTTTATATTTAGATTAGATTAAAACGTTCAGACTGTACAGAAGAGTTATTATAATATGGGAAAAGAAAAACGTTTTCAAGCATTCAACAGGGTTTTGGCTTACAGTTTTACTAATTTATTAGTTGGGTTAAGCTTATCTGTCTTTATAGGTGCGAGTTGTTGCAAATATTTCACCAGTTTCTTTTCAAAAGTATTAAATCTCTTGGTTTCAAAGGTCTCGAAAGGTACTGGAACAATTGTATCCTTCATAGTATCTTTTCCTTTTTAAGTAGGCTACCTCTTGGTTCCTAGTACAACATATCAACTTTTGTACAAGCCTGCATTTCAATGTAAAATAATACAGCTTATTTTAAATATGTAATATATATATACAGTAAAAACGTTTCAGTAAACTATTTGTTTCTGCCATAGAATTCTCAGTAGTACTGATATTTCTTCGAAACAATATCAGTTGATCCGATTTTCTGTAGTTTGTCAGTTAAGCCAACTACAATTTGCGTAGTATCTTTGTTTCTGAAAACGTGTAATATACATATAGAAAGTTTTTGGCAACCTACATATATTTTACTATGCCAATAAATCTGAATTTGGCTTGAACCTTAATATCTTAACTTGGTTTTGGAAATGGGCTTTAACGTGTACATACAAACTAGCTTGACCTTGTTGTTGTTGCAGTGTTCAACGTCAGTGTTGCACGATACTAAACCCCGCCCACTCATTATAATGCAGAGACTGCCGGAAAAATCTGGAACTGCGGCGGACAGACTGAAGATTGCGACATCCAGAGGTGATGCAGAAGTCAAGGGTGGGGCGCGATTAACAGTTAACGATTTCACCACCAAAACAAACCGATGGGAAATAATTATTTCCTCTAAACGTGCAACTCAGCACTTAATCAGCATAAAGGCTACTAGAGCAAAGATCCATGTAAACCTCGCTGATTAGCTATAGTTAAAACGCTAAGCAAAGCACAATTATAAAAGGGCCTTGTTTAAAACAAAAGCCCGTTGCATAACCAAACTATGGACCTAGTTTTAAAATATTTGTGACATTAGTGAACTAAAGTCGACGTAATGCAACATTTCATCATCCAGGTTTGTTTTGTGTTTTATCGCCATCTTGTGGATTTAAAGGGATAGTTCACCCCAAAATAAAAATTACCTCATCTTTTATTCTCCTTCACGTGGTTTTACACCTTTGAGTTTCTTTCTTCTGTTGAACACAAAAGAAGATATTTTGAAGAAAGCTGCCACCCGTCGACTTCCATAGTAGGAAAAAATAATACGGAAGTCATTGGGTGCTAAGTCAGCAACATTTTTGTTTAACAGAAGAAACTCATAAGCTTTGAACAAGTGATACAAATGTGATTTTTTGTTGTTGTAAATCATCAGACTATAATTTCTGCCAGAAACCTGCTTTGTGGATTTAATTGTGAAGAGTATGAGAAGGCTTAGAAAACGAGACTGACACAAAACCAGAAAGACACCAGCTAATCTTCCATTTAAAGGGTTAGTTCACCCCAAAAAATCATTTGCTATAAAATGCAATCTCAAAAAGCAGAATATCATGTCGCGTGAAATCAAAATTGACAATTTTTATTTTTGCTAGCTTACAATATTATTTTTTAAAATGAATAATTAATCCGTGCCAGTTAATCCACTGAAAAAAAGTGTGTTTTGGTAATCTTTTCAAATCTGCTTCCTCCTTTCGAGTGGCAGTCCTTCTGTTGACTTCAACTTAAGGGCTTCCATAGCAACTGTATATTAATATCCTTGGCCATGCCCCTCTTGCCATTAGTTTGCTGAGGAAATGATGCTCAATGGTAAGTTTTGGACTTTAAGAAAACAAATTGAGCTGAAACTTTAATCCTTGGAGATTCATAAAATACAAGTTGGTGGTTAATGCAGGAGTTAAAAAAATACAGGCAAAAGAAAATTAGTACCTTGGGCTCATGATACACTGAGATGTTATTAAATGAAACGGTCATTCGGTCTCATTTATTACCAGTAATGTACAACCTCCAAAAATGATTTGCTTTATAAGACCTGACTAGCATGACAAGAGTTGACTAGCATTTATGAATCACCAGTTGCTGCAGTTTCAGTCTTCTTTAATGCTTTACTAAAAAATAAACATCATCTACATCTTGCATGGCTTGAGGGTCAGTAAATTACCATAACATTTACATTTTTGGGAGAACTATCTCTTTAAGACACGCAAGTGTAAAACATCCACAGCTTAGCAAGAGGAAATAAAACAGCAAGCATGTTGTAGGCAATTGTATTTTAAACGTTTACAGTAGTTAGACATTAAATCATACCATTCCGTCATGTTTTAGTCAGAATTAATGACAAAAACATGACAAATTAACAGAACCAATGACATAGACAAGAGGAAGTGGGTTTAATATCTCGACCACATACATAAATAGTCAAATATAATCTGTATGCTAAAGATGATCAGGAATGATTCAAAACAAAATTTTGGAAAGACAAAAAAAAAAAAAAAATCAGATAACACTGGTTTCTAAAAAAAAAATACTCTCCACAAGCCTACACATGAGAATACAGAGAGAGGTACAGGTCCTCTCTCTCTCTCTAAACAGAATATTACAGTACTTTAAAAGCATATAAAAATAAAGTCTTTAAGAGTTTGGTTGCTGTTTAATCCGCTTTTAAATTGTACAGTCGCATGGTTCTGATCTGTCTGGAATGTAAAGGTCCGCTTGGGGTTTCAGTGGCACATCCGTGATGTCATCTCCTTCTGTTGGGGAACAATAGACACTAGTTTGACACAAATCTCTAACAAAAGGGTCTCTAAATGCACTTTATTTGGTTTTTACAGTCATGATCAAAATGATTGGTACACTTGGTAAAAAACTGCTTGCAAAATAGAAATACGAATGGAAATAATAAGACTTTTTAGGGGTGTCAATGTGCTTCTTTTGAATTTAAAACAGGATGAAGCAGATTTATTTTCAATATTTTTGACCATTACTGCATATTTAAATAAGTTGTGTTTATTTTCAGCTCATCTTCTGTTTATTCATGCCCCTCCACAGATGTAAAAAACGTTGGCGAGGCTTTATGCAAACAGCCGCTGTGCTCCTGATGTCAGTAACAGGACCTGCGGCGTCACCTGATCCCACGGCATCAGTTCAACTGTGTCTATAGACTGAAGGCTTTTCTGCCTTAGAGGCTCAGACGCTCATTAACCGCCGGTGAGAAAATGATAGAGGCTGGAATATCAAACCTGCTGACTCATTCTGTCCTAGCACGGCCCTACTAATTAGCAAAGCCATTATAAAATGGGCTCGTTAGCTACTAATCACAAGTCGAAGAATTAGCCCTAGTTTCTGTAGCTCTTTGTTTCCTCGCAACAGGTTATGGGAACTCACTCTGACCAGTTTACAAAGCCACACACACAGTAGTCAACATCTGAAGTGGATCAAAACCTTTCATCAAAGTTGTCCTAAAACTTTTGAATAACACTTATTCTTGTCTTGGGACAATTTTGAAAAAAACATTTTGATCAAATGTCGACTACTATATATAAAGACACATGCTTGAATACTGTACCCAAGTCTTCCTAATTGAGATAATGTTAACTTGTGGAATTTTACTGTAGATAATAGTATTTTCCTGGAACATTCTACTGCATATTAACTATTCTAATGTAATATTTTCCTGTAGTTTTTTTTTATATCTAATTTTATCATGTACCATTTTTTTGCAAAAACTTGTATGTTTTCATGCAGCATTTTTTGTTTTCTTGTAGTACTTTACTACAGCTCTATTATTAGTTGTATTATTTTACAACATAATATTTTACTTCAGATAAAAATGTATTCTTGAAGTATATAAAAATAGTACATCATATAATAAAATAAAATGCAATATTTTTATTTGGAGAAAAAAATGTACAAGAAACACATTAGCATATAGTGTGTTTCCTTTAGGTTCTTTTCTTTACTACAGCTAATCTAATTTAAGATATAAGTTTATTTTTTGTTCTGGTGGAGCATTTTACTGTAGATCAAAATAAGCATTTTACTTCAGAAAATGTTATTTTATTTTCTTGTAGCATTTTACTTACTATATTTAACTTGTATAATTTTAACAGATAATCTGTACTGTCCTGTCAGAGTTTTATTAAGGTTTCCTATAAATCTACACAGAATATTTTACTATGCCATTTCTGATGCACCATATGCTTACCAGAGGTTCCAGCTCTTTGTGGTCTATGAGGTTGAATTCAGTAACAAAGTAATAGAAATGTTTGTAACAGGTGTTGACATGGGCCTCCGCTCCCATGTGGCTCACACGGTCAAAGTGGTGGATGTAGACATGGACAAAAACACGGAACAAACGAGACAAGATCTTCTTCGCTACCTGCATAAAGGTCTTAGGGAATGGCGTACCTAAAACAAAACACACACACACACACAAAGAGAATGAATGAATGAATGCTTTTTTGCATTTAAACACAATAGCCAATCAAATTAGTGTTACTAATTTTAACTAATGTACATTATGGTAGGCTTACAAAAGTACATTCAAGTCAGTAAGATTAATGAAGAAATTATTGCTTTTATTCAACAACGATGCATCGAACTGATAAAGTGACGCTATAAAATGCTGTCCATTAATTTTAATAAAAATATATGTTTATGAGAGTTAGCAATCTCTTATTGTGGCTTCGCACCCTTATCAGTTTCTAGCATACGAAACGACATCAAAGAGGCTATTTGTGGATTAAAGGCAGAACTGAGATGTCATGTTGAGCTTGCTGATATCATCGGAGGAAACATATCTCTGGTTGAGAGGAAGGGCTTTTTATATCTTCTTTTCTCATCTGCACATCCTCGCGTCTGCGACACGTGCTACAACACATTAGAAATCGCAGAATCAGATTTCCAGAGTGGCGTTTATTAATAGAGTCCATATATGCAAACGAGCATGTCCTTATAGACGGCAGATTCTCAGACTGTCGATCCGCATTCTAAGAATCCTATGCAGACCAGCTCTATTTATATCCCAGTGTAAATTGTGTGACCCATTTTGAAAGGCACTACAGATGTCAGATGGCAGGTTGAGGATAATGAGACAAAGCTGGGGAAGTCAAGCACTGCAGATGACCATCCTGATGTTTTCTGATGTTTACATCTAGACTCGCGGTTTATTCTTTTGTGAAACTTTTAATGCACTTTGTTTGTTCATTTACACAGGAACTGCATTTTTGTAACAGAAAAATGCATAAAACTGGAAGTGGGAGTTTTTTTACAACACAGCGTTTGTCGTTTCCATGTAAACACACGAAAGCAAGTGTCTTTGAAAATTATGATGTCATGCGCGTGCATAGTATGTGTTTAAGGAGGTGTATATTAAAGGCAAGCACAAACAAACACAAAACAACGGCAGTAGTGTTGTTGCTCAAGTGTTTGCTAACGCTTCATCAGCAAACTGTGAATTTTTACAACCAACAGTGGAGACAACATCCAAAAAACACATCAGTGCCAAGCCATAGATGTCACATCATCAGTTTCCGACAGATACTGTTTACTAACAAGGTGACAACACCAAATACTGGCCTGGCATATGAAAAATTATTTTCAAAGCATAGATGCGGATCGTTGAAATGTAATTATGAAACATTTTTTGTGGCTACATTGTTGTTGTATATAAACATCTTTTTCTGTTGAACACAAAAGAAGATATTCAGAAGAATGTTGTAAAACTGATTTTTTTTCTCTCTCCTATGGATATCTATATCTACTGGTTGACATTTATCAAAATTGTTCAACAGAAAAAGGAAACTCTTAGGTTTGGAACCACTTTGTTATGAATAAATAGAGTTACGTTTTATTCTTGGGTGAAATATTCATTTAAATGCTCTGGCAAACTGTCAACAAAGTGATTTTTATGTGATGTCCATGTTGACACATGCATGCTATACTGGAAAAAGTGTCTTCAAATGTCTTCTGCTTAGCTCACTCTCATGGCCTACAAAGGTTTAGGTTTGGACTAAAATACACAGCGTGCCTTTAAGGCAAACAAACAAAGCCACAAAGTTTGAATGACACTGCACTACAATGCATTAAATGAAGTGGCATTATGGATTGTGAGCACGAATAAATGTTAACAATAAACAAGGGTATGTAAACACTTTCAAACAATTTGTGGGTGTCAAACTTGTAGCTAACTACAACTAACATTTTATTTTAGCATTTTGCCAAGTAAATTGTTCTCATTTTTATTTAGGGCAACGTCACGCATGTACAAATCAATTAAAATAAATAATAACAATATGTGGGTCAAAGGTGAGATGTCATATTTTGGTGTATTAAATAAAACATAACACATATATGTTCATGTAAAAATTAAACACCACATTCTGCCCTGTTTAACCTAATAATAAGCGATTGATTATACTACATTTTATTATGTTTGAAAGTTTTTGAAAATGACTTAATGACAATGTGATAAAACCAAGTAGATAATAAATAAATAAGTCATTTCATTATGTCATATGTCATATGTCAATGGTTAGACTTCTGATTGAGGAACACATTTACTATTAAGTAGAAGCTTCATTTTACAGATGACTCATATTGGTTGTTTATTAGCATTTTAATGCCTTAATGCGCAACTACTTCCTAGAGCTTTTCTAGAGACGTTACTCTACGCCACACCTAAATTATATTCTGCCAATCAAAAGGAGGAAACAAAATACATCAAATTTGATCTGTGAAAAAAAATCTCAGTGCGGAATTGTGTAACAATGACAACAAAACTGAGGTTTGTACTAAAATGTTGTGTAAAGTAAAACTTCCAGTAAAATTAACACAATTCATTTGATAACATGCTTTTGTTTGTGATGAGTGCACGTGGGCCTAAAAGATTGATTGAAATTTTCAACTAATTCAATAAATGTTCATCTGAATTCATGACATTCAAAAACCTTAAAGTACAGTTAAAACAATGACAATTTTGAGTAATATATGTTCGGTTTAAGACTGAGACCAGTGACTGATACACAACATTTTTGAATTTCTCACAAACTTTTGTAATTATCACTTTTTAAAGACAAATTGTAGAAAATCCAGAACCACCAACTTGTCAGTGTTAAATGAGAAATTGAGTTTCAGTGCACCTGTCTAATAGTATTGAAGCTCATTTCCCCATTCAAGACTAAAAACAATAATTATAAAAAAAAGCTGAAATTACGACTTTAAAAAGTAGAAATTATGAGATTTAGATTAATTTTGAATTTTCAAATTATGAATTGCAATCTCATTGAACAGGGCACAACACAGGATACACTACTGTATGTAGTGAATAGGTTAACATGTATGCAAATGCCTAATTAGCAGAACGACAAGGAGTAACTATTAGCTAAACCTGTTGCAAAATAAATAAAATATTCAGTATTCATAATCTGTATTGTGTACTTTAGGCCCACATTGAATCTGCATGTGCAGAAATCTGCAGACTTTTCAGCTCATCAAGTACATTTACTAACTTAAGTAAATGTGTGTAAATATATATATATATATATATATATATATATTCAGTTTTTTATATAAATTTCAGTAATATTATTGAACAAATGCCCAATGTTTTTATGACTTATTTACAATAGAGTTTGTAAAGTAATATTTTTAGTACAGTGTTTCTCAACCGCGTTCCTGGAGGACCACCAACACTGCATGTTTTGGATGTCTCCTTTGTCTTTTACACCTATTACAGGTCTTTCAGTCTCTGCTAATAAGCTGATGATCTGAATTAGGTGTGTTTGGTTAATGGGAAATGTACAGAGCTGGTGGTCCTTCAAGATCATGATTGAGAAACACTGTTTTAGTAGATGAGAAACTAGCTTTGTTCATCAAACAAGTGGATTTAATTGGATTTACATTGTCCACCTTAAATAAAAGTTTTTAGTCACTATACTCTTAAAATCATTCTACAGAAATCCGCAGATTTTTCACAAACTTCTGTGCAGAAATAGTAAAAAATGTCAGCATATTCTGTCTGGCCCTACAGACTTATATCTTAAATGGCAGATATCGGCTTCGATATAAAAATGTTATATATTTGGCTGGTTTATTCCTTACCAATATTAGTGGGGAAGATGTGTTCATTGTTGATCTGAACCTCAATCCATTCCATTAGCAGACTCATGTATTTAGGAGCTGGGAGCGCGGTGGGCTTCTTGTACTTCTGCTCGTCCTGCCAGCGGTACTCGTACTTCGGCCCGCCAGACATAACGGGGCAGGTCTGGTCTGTGCAGGAGTCGCTGATGGTGCCGTAGATGAGGTTGATGCGGTTAAATAAGTCCACCACGTGAACAGCTACCCAATCATTGAGGTCTTCGCCGTGCGGCAGCTGAACCGCCTGCTTCAGGTCTAGACCTGCGTTAAGGGACGCCTGAGCTTTCTTGTGCAGCTCGAAACGCTGTGTCCCAGGCTCGAACTTGCGCTTGGGCCGGAATGTCCTGTCCTTGTTGAAGACTTGTTTTAGGGCCATGGACATGGTTGCTGGCGGACTGGACTGTTGTGTAATGTGTCAAAAATGAGCCTTTTGATAGCAGGGGTGCCTGAAATGAGAAATTAAAGGAGAGATAAACAAGGACAATATTGTGTGGAGGCTTTTTCAGTGTCACTGATTGTGCTCTGAGGAAGGACGGATGCTGAATGAGAAAAAGGGAGAGGAAACTAGGTCAAACTTTGTCTCCTCGCAGGGTTAGCAGATCTTTTGGCTGATGATTTGGTTTGGATAATTGGGTTTTATGAAGAGAACATTTTGAACAATACTGCACAATAAATAAGGACAAGTTACATGTGTGTGTCTGTGAAAGATAAAAATAGTTTAATTAATATTATCAAATTTTTAAGAGAGGTTTCTGTTGCTTAAAGCCGAATTTATGTTTAAAAGAAAAAACAACAACAAATAAAACAAAACAAAAAGTAAAAATTAGGAAAGTAATTAACTAGAAACATTTTTAAAAATGATATTTACCGCTGTAATTTAATGCGGATTTTTCAGTAGCCATCACTGCAGTCGCTTGATCATTCAGAAATCATTTTAAAATGTTGATTTGATGCTCAAGAAACATTTTTGTTTCATAACTAATCGTGATAAATAATGTTTTATTGCACTTGTAATCAAATACACAGCTTTTGTGAGCAGAAAACACCTTAAATAATGTAATGTATCCAAACTTGTGATGACCAATTTCAAGATTCTCACTGGGCACCCTTTTTTGACAAAGCACACAAAAAGAGTGCTTGAATTTTTTTCTAATGTGTTTTTTTACCCTTCTGACATTGAAATAACTTCATGTCTTTGGATCAACATTGTAATTCTTACATTCCTGCATGCATTTCCTACATTATTCATATTCCAAACTCAAGGATTAATTCCAATCTGCTGTGCAACACATTTACCAAGAAACCAAAAATATATTTTCCCAACTTAACCAGCTGTTGGTAACAAGTTGTACACAAAGGCATTATATTAAGATTATTAGAGGAAATGCTGAGTAATTTCCTGGTGGGCAGTATTGGTGGCATTAATTAGCCTGGGCAGGGGGATTCCAGCAACTTCTATAAGAGCCCATGATCTAAAGTATGTTTATCAATAGCAAAACAGGCCTACACATTAAAAAGCAAAAGTTTTAAATATGTATTTTTTTTAGTTAATGGATATATTTACATATGTATATGTTTAAATATATTTTAAACACAGGCATTTTAAATATTGTAAACATGCAGTATTAAAATGAATGGATGCCAGCAGCATCTGAAGGGAAACAACATGTTGCTCGTTCTGGTAATTCCGTATGACGACGTCGTTTTTAATGGCGTGACCAAGACTGATAATCACATTATTTCAACTTTCATGTAAGCACAAAGGTGTGATAACAAAACAACACTCGTAAAATCGCTCGCTGTATATCCAAAACAAACAAAACAACGATGTTGAAGGCATGTTTTCGTAGTGTACAATGAAGTTGAGGCAAACTTACCGAGCGAGCGCCTTTTCTAGTTCCGCTTTGATGTGAACCGCCTTTTCCCCACAGCTTTCAGTTTTGTTCGATGTTATTCAGGGCCGCTTTTCGTTGTTGTACTCACATTGTATTTGTAATTGCTATGAAGTTAAAATGAACGTGGCCTTCGAGCTGTCGGAATAATTAAGTCCACACTTTCTGAGGAAAGCACAAGCCCCTCCCTGCTGAGCAAAGTACACTTCCTCTATTGAAACATCAGAGCCTCGTCTGTCTGTCTCTGAACATGAAGGAAGTGTACTGAAAACACTATAGATTCACACTCACATCAAAACAGTTGCAGTGGAGATATTCACAGTAAAAGCCCTTTAAAAATTTCACATTACACCAAATTATAAATGCAAATGTGCGGGGGAGAAGGACTGGCATTTTTACTTGGCAGACTTTTTCCCCTCAAGTGCATGGCTGCATTCAAAACCGCATACTTCCCTACTTTGTAGTAGGCTGCAAACAGTACGCGGCAAAAGAAGTATGTCCGATCACAGTACTTGCAGAAAGCACCCAAATGACCCTGGAGGTTTGCTTTTGAAAGTCAATTAGTGCACAGACACGTAACTTAAAGGGATTTAAAGGGGTTAAACGTGCTCAGGTCTGTTTGGCGCGGCTGTGGATTAAAGGTAATAATGCTAAGTTTCTTACACAGACTGAACATTTTGCTTTAAAAGACCTCAATGTGTCATCAGGAGCTTTTACCTGCTTGTGTTTTTTAAACTCTCAAAATGCTGGTAGCCGTTGATTTGCATTTGGTGAAATATCAAGGACTGTAATTTCAGCTAGAAATCTTTAATGTTTATGTAAGAAAAAATGTCAACCACATTTTGGATGGCCTGAAGGTAAAATTAAATAGATAGCTCACACAAACTGCCATCATTTAGTCCCTCTTCACTTGTCACAAACCTGTTTGAGTTTCTTTCTACTGTTCAGAATACGATATTTTGAAGAAGTTTGGAGACCGGTAGCCATTGACTTCTATAGTATTGTGTTTTACCAATTATTGATGGCAATGCCTGCTATCTTCTTTTGTGTTAAACAGGACAAAAATAATTCATAAAGGCTTGGAACAACTTCAGGGTGAGAAAATAGTGAGTAAATTTTCTTTGTCGAGCAAACTATGCCTTTAAAGTAATTAAATAGTGCAAGCAATAAGTGAAACCTTTTAAATCTGACAAATTACAACAACCATACCCTGGATTTTATTATAGTAATATTAATAATACTACTAACAATAATACAGTACACCTGTTCTGAGGACTCAGATTAACCACTTAATGTCTGGCTCCATTATAGTTGAATTTTAATGTGTTTCAATGTAGCTTTAACCATGTACTCACCTATAAAGGTTTAATTATTAAATATATAATTATGTATGACTTCAAATAATTCAGTTCTGCAGTCAGCTCCAAGAGTATTTATTTATCAAAAAATCAACATGAGTTTGTTATTGGATATGCAGTTTTTCACAGTTTCAAAAAATCTAAATTGTCACAAAAACAATTAATAGTTTGAATACAAAAATTGGTGAAACAAAAACAATTTTCCCAAATCAGAGCAAAAGTACAATCGCAGAATACTTAACAGAGAACCAGACCCTGAAGTTTGAGTAAATATCTCTTTTCTCTTCAAAAATGTAAATGAATGGAAGAGTAAAAACCTCCATTTGATGTTATGTACTGAAACACTATTGCAAGAGAGAAACCCTTTTGATTACCACCTATAATATGGCATATTTAAATAGGCACCGAGCACAAATAGTATTATGAGCACTGATAGTTGCAGGCCAATAATATAAAAAGGTGCCTTGCATTGATCAGTTAGCTAGTTTGATAGACAACCTGAAAATAACAAATATAGTATAGTTAAACAAACATAATGTTTAAGCATCAAATATTTCAAATAAAACTGCTTTCATTCTGTCCTGTCTTGAAATGTTTCAATTTGGAGGCTGTCCATTCTCTGTTTTCAGGTAATCCGGGATCTTCTTTGAAATGGAGTAATAAAAAGTTCTCATCTTCTCCTCTACTTTTGCAAAATTTAGCCGTTCTTCATGCCTGCAGAAGACCAAAGTCCAAAGTCAGTCAGAAGTTATTCACATTCCCTTTTGAATGTTTTGATATACTAAGCTGTTTAAAACACCGACAACAGAAAATGAATAATTCATGAAAAAAAATTAACGGGACTAAATGATGCTTACTTGAAGGTCCAGCATTCTTTCATCAGCTCATACATGGCCTCGGGACATGCGACAGGACAATCCAAACGACTACCACCTTCAATAAATGTTATTACCTCTGGGCCTTTCATTTTCTGCATGGACAAAATAAATGGATGTCAGATGAGCAGCTCATTTAAATTGGCTGTAAGTAATGCGCAAGATCAACGGTTTACCTTATACGGCTTTCCTCCAAAGGAAAAGGCCTCCCACATTGTGATGCCAAAACTCCAAACGTCACTTTTGCTGGAAAACTTGTGAAAATGAATGCACTCTGGTGCGTACCACTTCAGAGGC
>CAIGQW010000259.1:2721965-2741861 GCA_903798125.1 Danio choprae
TATGTACATATATCTAGAATACATATATATGTACATATATCTAGAATGCATATGATGTGGCAAGCAGCAGAAAGCACTGCATTTCTTAAAAGACTGCTTACAGTTAACTGTAGATTAAGTTCCATAATTGCAGAGAGTTAATATGGCTCAATAAATACATTTTTTTAAATAGATAAAAACCACCCGATAAATCTCAGTGCATCTCAAGGTTTTAGAAAAAAAAAAACCACATTTTAAAAATGTGACCTTGGACCACAAAAGTGTCATAAGTGAATTTTTGGAAACGTGAGATTTATACATCATCTGAAAGCAGAATAAATAAGTTTATGTTTGTTAGTATGGTGCAATATTTGGCTGATATACAAAAGGTCTAAACAGAGAAAAACTCACTTAATGTAGTTCTTAGTAATGCATATTACTAATCAAAGATTGAGTTTTGATATATTTATGGTAGGACATTTTCTAAATGTCTTCATGGAAGCTTATTTTATTCTATTTTACTTATTATTCTAATGATTTCTGGCCAACAAAAATCAATTAATTTTGACTCGAACAATGTATATTTGGCTATTCCCACATGCAACTGGTTTTGTGGTTCAGGGACTCAAATGAGAACTTTTAAACAATGTCCGTA
This sequence comes from Danio choprae, assembly GCA_903798125.1. Lineage (NCBI taxonomy): Eukaryota > Metazoa > Chordata > Actinopteri > Cypriniformes > Danionidae > Danio > Danio choprae. The sequence continues at coordinate 2,722,600 of CAIGQW010000259.1, forward strand.
AACATCCTTGTGGTGGTCTTTACGTTGGCAACAATTTATCAACTTACATTCTTTAAAGCATGCAGCGGTTTGAAAATGGACGCTTGAGGCATGATTGTGGGAAAGTCTCTTTAAGTAATGTTAACCGCAGACTTATTTTACTCATAAACAGAAAACCAGTATTTTGAAAGCCCATAGAAATTCCAGAGGAAACACAGTTAATGCAAATTCTCTTTGTCAGGAGAACAAACCGAGCAGCTCTATAGTAAATATTTCAGGCAGCATCAAACCATTTATCCGTGTTGTTCTTTGCGCAAAACTATGTGGTGCAGTTCCAGAGAGTTTAGCGGTATTAGCCAAATCTTTACGCATTTATCATCAAGACAGCTCTGAGACTCTGAGACTTGGACTGCGTTTGTTTTAAACATATTTCAACTAGACATAAATTTCAAGGCATATTTGTTGATTTTATCGCTGCCGTTGGATTGTTTGGACTTTGAAATGTTGTACCGCTATAAACCTACCCATTGGGGGCGGTGTGTATCCATTACCTCTTGATCTCCTCTGAAACACACAAACACAAGCCCAGAGCCAATTAAACACAAGCGTGATATTATTAAACGTCTTCTAAAATACATGCAGGCCATGCTTACCGGAAGGTTTGCGGGAGCTAAATGTGACAAAAACATAAACAAAAAATATATATATTTTATTCTTATGGAAAATGGTAGCTCTTCTGTTCATATGCATGTGGCGTGTTTACACAAAATAAAATGATGACACTGTTAAAGTCCATACCTGGGGCTGCGTTGTTTTGGTTGACACACGGTTCTCTCAATACAGTCACAAGACCATCAGGCTTCATCTTTAAGTATTCAACCAGCTGAAAGCGTATTAAATGTTACAAGTTTCAATGCGCTGCAAAAAGCAATTACTTTAAAATGTGAGTAAACCTATTGCCTTAAATGTGACAAGTTCGTTTTACTTAACAAATGGAAAGTATTTCTGTTGCGACTTAGAACTATTAATTCACTTAACTTAATTTTATAATTATGCACATAGTTCATTTAATTAATCATTTTAAAGCAGTGCTTACTTCATTTTTTTAAGTAAAGTCAACTAATCGCTTGTTTCAAATAACATTTGTCAAAATAAAATGTTTAAAAATATTTAAAGGTGAAATGATATTGCAAAAATGCTGTTCAGTGTAGTGGTCTGGATTTTAATTTTCACCCTCATATATGCTTTTGTTTTCTTGGTAAGTTCAAGTAAGTTTTAGCTGTGTTATGTTATATGGACTGTCAGGAATATCCAGGGGTTTTCTGTTTTGGATGTGGAGTTTTTTTTGTTACAGGTCATTCGGTGTAAGGATCTAAAAGCCATTTTCAAATGATATTAAAAACTTTATATCATATTATAAATAAACTAAGTCTGTGACATCTTCGAAAGACCCTGAGGAGTGCATGGTGCAGCAAAGTGAGTTGCTCATAAATGTTTGATTTGTTTCTGGCGTAAGAAGTTAAAAGCCACATATCAAAAAGAAAGGAAGAAAGAAAACTTCTGCTGTTAGGATTTTGAAAAGACCCATACAATTTCATACTTTTCATTTTTGACACATACCAAGAAACATTTTGACATGGTCAAAAAACTAGTTTTATTTTATTTTAATTTTACTTCATTTTGCAAAAAACCCCCAAAAAACATCACACATTAATATTTTAAATAAACTCATTTGTTTTGTGGATTTGTTTATTTGTTAAAGCTCGGTTTAGTTTTTGACCACTGTCTAGATACATTCTGACATGCACGTAAATTACAGTTTGAATGTTTTATTATTATTATCATTATAGTTATTTTTGGAGGGTTTTCAGATTAGATCTGAAGCTTTTACTTCACATTTCAGTTTTTAATAAATATTTTAAATAATCACAGTCTGTATTTGTGCACAAGCTTGTTTAATAAAATTTCTTAAGGTAACAGACAGTTTAAAAATCATCTCCTTTTTCTTAAGGTAACTATTAAATAATACATTAATAAATTATTTAAAAATAAACAGTAATATTATATTATGTTAACATCTCTGTTGCATTCTACCAGCATTACCGTAATGTATTTTTACATGTATATATTTTTTCCTTCTTCATAAAGATTAACATTAGATGAGAGACTCTTTGAGGTAAAACGTACCTGCCACACAGTGTCAAATTTAGTTCCTTCTGGCATCGCAATTTTCCCTGATTTGTCACGCAAGATCTGATAATGGTACACAGTTTTTCCATACGTCACAGACAGTGCAAAGGTGCCCATTTCATCTCTCTCTCGAACTCTGTAAAACACAACAAACTGTTAGCATCTCCTTACTGATGAGTCTAAATTATGTTATTATTTATATAAAGTATTTTTTCCTTTATATATTGGCTAGGCATATGAGGGAAAACAGCAACTATATTTATGCTGCACTAAATTTTTTCATCAGACTAGTTTTCTAAAGACCTAACTCTATTTTTGCCACGGTACTTATCGTCTGATTTGCCTCTAAAAGCAGCTCATGTGTCATCATGTATATTTTCCACTCCACTGCTGAAGGAAACCTTAAAGACTGTCACGTCTGATGAGTAATTGAGGGCTTCACTCACAGGAACTTTCCGTCCGGCTGAGATCCAGAGTACAGTCGTCTTTCCCCCTCCTGCCGAGGGATCTTGCCGTGGAACCAGGGCATTTTCTCATGCGCTGTGGTGGCGATCAGTTTCTCTAGCTGTGGAGCCTGGCTAATGATGGCTTGCTCCATGGCATCCCCCTAAAAAGGTAACAAAAATGTGACCTCTTGTTAAAAATATTCAAGGGCTCCTTACTGTTGGAGAATGACAATCAAAAGCAATTTTAAAATGCACCATTTATGGAAATAGGCCATTTTAGCGTGGCTTCTAAAGTGACATCTGCAATGAAAAAAGACCTTCACGTTTATGCAAAGCAGTGTTTGTGCATCTCAATGTCAATCTAAGCAACGGATGTACTGAAAATACTGCATCTGTCAATGTATTTATAAGTAATGTCAAGTTGATAGTACAGGCTCGTAGCCAGCCTATTGAAAGGGGTCTCAAAAGCGGACATTTTTGCAGTTGTTTGCTTCATTTTCTATTAAATAATGTGGTTCAAATACTGCATTTTAATAACATTTTAAGCACTAATATTGCTGGATTAGCTTGTCGGATGGTGATCACACTTTTTGATGCAACAAAACTATTTCCTACATTTTTTCAAAGTGCTTACCATACTAGTTTACCACAAAGTGTTTTTTTTACAAATGTGCATTGAAACTGTACGTTATTACAATTTTATAAATAATGTAATGAGATTAGAATTTTAAATAAAAGAATTTGAACAAAGAAATATAAAAAAAGCTTATTTTTAAAATACAAATTTATCATCATTCATCATTTAAAAAAGCCCAAAAACAATTAGCAATCTGTTCAAACTTGTTTTAAATTAAAAACTATAGCCTATAGGCAAATAACAAACTGGCCAGCTCATTTCCACAGTCAGAATTTGTCCATTTGAATAATTAAAAATTTAATTTGTCTTAAAGCCTTCTTCTATTGAATATTTTCACAATTTATAATGGCATACTGTCAAAAACGGGACAAATGAGCATCCAAATTCTGGACTTTGTTAGTGGGGGGGTGGGTCTTTCGAACCACTAAACCCCCCCCTAGCTACGGGCCTGTAGTAGTAGATGGTACATGTTCATTTTTTTATTTGAAAGGTTTGATTATTAGACTTAATCTATGATTGAAGCAATCGATCGACCGGATATAAACATTCTGTAAAACAGGTTTGGAATGACATGAGTATATGAAGACATAATTTAAATGTTTTGCAAACTATTGTTTTAGTTTAAGTGGAATCATTGAAGTTCTATATTCATTTAACCTTAAAAATGACATGTAACAGCCATTCAATTTGACATCCTTTCCAAATTACATTAGCACACGTTTTTGTAAAAGATATATATTTCATAGATTCATAGAAAAGATAATTCAGCCATTCTTTTCTTTATTTAGTCTAAAAATCTTCCCATATCTTTTTTGCTACACAGAGGAAATGTATTCAAACAAAATATATCTTCTGTTTCACATAAAAAGCCACACGCGTGAATGATATGTGGGTGAGCAAAAGATTTATGTGTGAACTTTCTCTTTAGTGCATATACGCATAAGGATATAGATTTTGAATAGACCAGAAAACAGATTGTGTAAAAACAACTTCAACTTCCTTACATCCAGATTATGTATTTTGCATATAACTTACAAAACTATTGATATCATATCTGAAAAAGTGATTAAGTGATATAGAACATAGTCTCACCGAATATTCAAAACTATGTTTGTCAACCAATCAGAATCAAACTTGTGCACGATCTGCCTTGACTAGTCTTAAAGAAAGATTTTTCTTTCTTCTTTAAAACTGGTCTTACTTTTTTAAGTCGGTTATGTGTGACCCTGGACCACAAAACAAGTGTTATGTTGCACGGGTATGTTTCTGGAAATAGAACATATATAGAATTGGTTCAAAATCTATTTTTTGTTTAGGCCAAAAATCATATGAAGTATCAAGTGTTCCAGAAAGATATTTTTTTTAAGTTTCCTACTGTAAATATATCAAAGCTCAATTTTTGGTTAGTAATGTGCATTGCTGAACACTTCCTTTAGCAAACATATTTCTCAATATTGTGATTTTTTTGAACACTCAGATTCCAGATTTTCAAATTGTATTTTGGGGGACATCCTAACAAACCATACATTAATTGAAGGTTTATTTATTGAGCTTTCTGATTATGTTTGAATCTCAATTTGAAATTTTTTTGTGATCCAGGCTCACATGTAAGAACATAGATTTGTACAACTGATTAGTGTTTGGTGAGCTTAACATCGTCTTAACATAGTGCCTATGAATAATCCACCGGGTACAGTTTTGAACCACTCACCTCCAGTTTCCAGGTGTGCCTCACATATTCCCTGAGCATGTTGTCCCTCAGGTTATCGAAGACGCCTGACCGGATTTCTGTTTCAGGCGATCTCAGACAGGGCTTCCTCAAGGTGCACACAAGGCCATCTGGGTCTTTGCTGTAGTATTCACAGAGCTCCTCAGGCCCACAGTGAGGCTTTCCTCCTGCGATACAATATGTGCCGTTGAGCTGTTTCTCAATGGAGTAATGGTAGAAGTCCAGGTTCCAGATCATGGACAGCACATAGCCACCCAGACTGCGCAGGCACTGGCGCAGAAGGAACAGGCCGTCCCCCATACCAGCCAGCTTGAGGTGCTCCTCGGCCTCCGAGCGACTGATACTGCCATAGTAGAATGGGAGATTGGCAGCAGGTTCGGTCATGATAGAGGCGCCGAGAGGTCCAATACTCGCACTAGATCACGAGCTGTGGAAATGGAGATGCTTTCAGGCAGAGAGACAGATTGAAGCGGCTGATAACGTCAACAAAATGGAGCAAACTGTTGTGAGCATGTGTTTTTTGCTGATGTGGGAAGTGGGAGGATGTCACCCATCTCACAGCACATCTCCTTTTTTCTAATTTTCCCTGTTTTTATCAATTACATTTGGAATTGAATGTAGCTTTGGGCCTAGCATATTAACATTTGGCCTTATGTGATATAAATAAAATAGTATGTAGAGTTAATATGTAGCCTAAAGGTTGGTGTGGTTGATGTTTTAGTGTTGCTTATTTGCAACTGGCAAAGTCTCGCATTCGGATTGAATCACCACAACAGGAAGCTCAGACGTATCCTTCTCCGCCCCCGCCATGCAGCTCTTATATGAAAAGCCTCCACCCTGCGCAGGTGCTGATGCTTCAAGAATGTTCCTAAGACTGTCAACAGACACATGCTTTGTTTAATTGCACATTTGGGACTGAAGCAGATTAAAAACGCTGTAGATATCAAAAAGGCCCAAAGATGCAACTGAGGCACCATGAAATACATCCCTACACTTTAGAAAATGCTTTCTTGTTTTAATCCAAGGGCAGCACGGTGGGGCAGTGGTTAGCGCTCTCGCCTCACAGCAAGAAGGTCGCTGGTTCGAGCCTCAGCTGGGTCAGTTGGCAATTCTGTGTGGAGTTTGCATGTTCTCCTCGTGTTGTTGTGGGTTTTTTCCGGGTGCTCCGGTTTCCCCCACAAGTCCTAAGACATGCGGTATAGGTGAATTGGGTAAGCTAAATTGTCCGTAGTGTATGTGTGTGAATGGAAGTGTATGGGTGTTTCCCAGTGATGGGTTGCAGTTGGAAGGGCATCTGCTGTGTAAAAACATATGCTGGATAATTTGGCGTTTGGGTTAAAAATTGCGATAATACTTTAGTTTAAGTACCAATTCTCACTATTAACTACTGGATATTGGCCGTTTATTTGTACTTATAATTTAAGATGTTATTCTACATCCCTAATCCTACCTAAACCCAACTAATACCTTAATAACTTTTAATAAGCAGCAAATTAGTAGTTTATTGAGCTATAAGTCTTAGTTAATGGTTTGTTGATAACAAGAATTGTACCTTAACATAAATTGTGACCAATATTTCATTTAAGAAAATTGGTTTGTCCATATTTTATTTACATTTGGGTTAAAACAGCATCATTTTTAATGCATATAACGACTTCTTTATGTAGTGATGAATATTTTCCAGTGACTGAATGCTCAGGCTGTGTTGGAGAGTAGGAGGCCAATGATGAAACATTTAAGCATCTTGTTTTTACCTCAGAGTGAAAGTTTTACCAAAAAACAGATGCTGAAAAAAAATCCCTACTGCTTTTCTGGACGCCTCACACTTTGGATTCCATCGTTTGTATGCAAATGATCTGACAATGTCTTGCAGGCCAAATGGCACATGCATCACAATGAATGAGAACAAGTGGAAGACCCTAGATAGAGAGCTTTGATTTAAACCACAGTTTCCTGGACACAGAGCTGCCCACACATAAAGGGACGTTAACTGTTGAATATACAGCACAAAGCAAGACCCTGCCACAGCCACACACACACACACACACCCACCCTGACTTTAACCACCACAGGCCACAGTAAAGACACTGAGGGACAGTGCTCTGTTTGAAGGAAGATTTGAGACTCATGACACAATATGATCCTTTTCCAATTTCTTTATGGATCTTTTTTTTTTTACCATTATTTACTTTACTTATGAATAAAACACAATGCACAATATATGATCTGAAATAAATAAATAGATGTTATAAATAAAATGAAAGACTTAATTTTAGCGTGTTTATATATGTGTGTCTATATATTATTGTAATTCATGAATTCCACAAACATAAATAAATATGATACATTATGAGTTAGCCGAAAACTGCTGCTTTACATTAATTTCTAGTTACATACATTTTTTAATAATTTTACAAACAAATTTTAAATGACATATATTTGTTATAGGCCTCACAGTGGCGCAGTGGGTAGCACGTTCGCCTCACAGCAAGAAGGTCGCTGATCGCTGGTTCGAGCCTCGGCTGGGTCAGTTGGCGTTTCTGTGTGGAGTTTGCATGTTCTCCCTGTGTTGGCGTGGGTTTCCTCCGGGTGCTCCGGTTTCCCCCACAAGTCCAAAGACATGCGGTATAGGTGAATTGGGTAAGCTAAATTGTCCATAGTGTATGTGTGTGAATGAGTGTGTATGGATGTTTCCCAGTGATGGGTTGCAGCTGGAAGGGCATCCGCTGCGTAAAACATATGCTGGATAAGTTGGCGCTTCATTCCGCTGTGGCGACCCCAGACTAATACAGGGACTAAGCCGAAAAGAAAATGAATGAATGAATGTTATATAATAATTAGACTCCAATGTACAGAGGATATGCAATGTTATTTAATAAAGACATTATTTGTATATATACAATTATTTTTTATAATTGTAATTTTTATTAATACAAATGAGAAGGGGAATGTGTGGCCACTATTTAGGCCTACTAGCCAGATTTAGTATTTTCAGTATCAACGACATATCTTTAAGGTCAATTTAGTTATCAATGTTGAGTGGAAAATGCAATGGAAAATAATCATTTGTTTGTCTAAACATTATTTTCCGGTCTGAAAGACTGGTGACGATATTGCGGCAGAGCCTCATCAAACCATCGCTTCCGTAATAGGGGTAAATTTTCATTGCGAACAAAATGTCTCACTAATGCACTCAGAAGTAGCAACCATTTGAGATGAGTGTTTGCTGTCTATTCAATCTATAAAGGGATCTTTGAAACTGAGCGTCTTTGAAAACTGTTCAAGCCCTAAATAAGATCAAGCTATTGAGGCGTACACTCGTTTTTAAGGGTGTTTATAAGAACATGAAGATTTTGGAGGCCAATTAAAAGCTTTGAAAGGGAATTGGTACAGTTCGCTAAAATAATGGTTTCATCGCTATTACAGATTTTCCATGTTCTGAACACAGGAATCTGAACTACGTTGCTTAATGACGCCTAAAATATTCACACTGTTTATGTCCATAAACCCAAACTCAACTGCCTTGAATGGAAACTAACTTTGTTCAAACAGGCAAAGTAGCCTACAATGGAAACCCAAACCTTCCTTTTTCCTATGCGTAAAAGGCCATTTGACCCCTGCCCTTTTCAAGACTGCTCACTTTGTTTTTTTATTACCACATTTCTTGTCCAACTTTGCATGATTTTGTGCCCATATTTAGAGGGCCGCAAAGGAACACTGAAATATCACAGGCATTTGGGCAGTGAAACAGTCTGGATTATTGCCACTAAACTCAGAGTCGTTTGCACTACACATAGTGAAGGTTCATGATAAAATAATGACTTAATTTCAATCTGAGTTTAAATAATCGTTGCATATTTTGTGCTATGCAAACAATTGCGTAAAATATTTAAAATGAAGGTCCTATCAATTCATTAGAAGAATATATTACTGTCAGAATCACGTAACAAAATTGCAGTCTAATTTAGCATTTAATTTGTGATCTACACATAGACTTTAGGTTCACTTTTCTTTTAAAACAACATCTGAGGAGAAATTAAGCAGATTTTCTGCACCTGTTCAGAAGCACAATGTATATATTATCTTCATCTGAAGCCACATGAAATATCTGCTACTTTGCAGTGCAAGAAATGCAATGTTTGCAGAAACATCTTACGCTTCTACCTAAATTCCATGTATATGAAATGATGAATTTGCAAAAAATAATAATACATTGAAAGTATTATTCAACGATTATGTTATACTATCATATTTAAAAAATAAGCAAAATTCATGCCAACACTCATGAAAAATCCTAATAAACTGTCCCATTATATAGTAATTTATGACAACAATTCAACCCAGGTAAGAACAATTCAGACGTTAGCATGTATTTCATCATATGAAAAAGTTTAAATAAATACCTGTAGATTTACAATTTTAAGATAAGGATTGAAAACTGCGCACTTGACTTTCCGTGTGAAGAACACGCTTTACAACACGCCACATCTGCTCACAGGTGTTGCTTAACATGCACACATAACATGCCGGCAAGAGCTTGGAAATCAAAACTGATATCTGCAATCTTAATTTAATGTAATGGTTATGTGTCTGTACAGTATTTGACCTCTGCTGAACATTCAATTTGCTAATATCACTTCTCATTTGCAAGTTACATGTCTGACATTTCAATCGACCTTGATAGGTTGTGAATTTGCCTCAGGATAAGATAAGAACAGACGGTCCTTGGCAGACAGGGCCCCCCCAAAAAAGGCAGAATAATCTTATTAAACACTCACCGTGGCCTGTAGCTGAAATCCAGGAAAAGAGGGATAGAATAAAAGAGAAAGAGAGAGAGAGAGAAAGAAAAGAGAGGAGAGACGGCACGGATGAACTGGTAAAGAAGTTATAACAAATGTATTTAGTCTGCCGAAGTGATGAAGCTCTCTGATCTGGCTTGTACGCTAGACTGCTTGCCAAGTTTTGTCTCTCTGTGTGTGTGTGTGCGCGCGTGTATGTGTATGTGTGTGTGAGAGAGAGATAGAAAGAGTTAGAGAAAAAACGTGTGTGCGTTTTTGTGCTCACATTCACAGGTGAACTGTGTGGGCTGCTCGAATCACTCACATTTGCATTCCCTTCAGGCTTCTCAGAAACTCTAACTTATTTTCTCACCCAAGTCTTGGGATGCAGCCGCCTTGAAATGCTGTGCTGCAGACTAATGCATAACACTTAAAAAGAAATGGCTTCATATATTTTGCATTCAATTGCTTTAGAGAGACATTAAGGCATAAATTTAGAGTTAAACTCTGCTGAAAAAAATATCATTACATTGCTTTATTATCACACACAGACTAAGAATAAAATAAATTTCTCAGATTGGCCAGACAACATCAAAGTGATAATCATACGTTAATTTAATCTTCATGCTCTGTTGAGTCTCATGTTTTACTGTTTTTATGTTTGGGTTCCCTGTGATCGTCAATTATTGGAGTATTGTATAATAATAATACACACAGAAATTCCCAAATTAACCATTATTTTCTCTAAATTAGATTCATATGATTTTTATTTTGTTTTTGACCTTTTACTCATTTGAAATATTGAAATTTATTTTATAATATATATTCATTCATTCATTTTCTTTTCGGCTTAGTCCCTTTATTAATCTGGGGTCGCCACAGCAGAATGAACCGCCAACTTATCCAGCATATGTTTTACGCAGCGGATGCCCTTCCAGCTGCAACCCATCTCTGGGAAACATCCATACACACTCATTCACACTCATACACTACGGACAATTTAGTCTACCCAATTCACCTATACCGCATGTCTTTGGACTTGTGGGGGAAACCGGAGCACCCGGAGGAAACCCACGCCAACACAGGGAGAACATGCAAACTCCACACAGAAACGCCAACTGACCCAGCCGAGGCTCGAACCAGCGACCTTCTTGCTGTGAGGCGAATGTGCTACCCACTGCGCCACTGTGAGGCCCATTTTATATTATATAGGCCCATTATATATATATAAAATGATTAGGATATTATAATATTTTAGGGGCAGCACGGTGGCGCAGTGGATAGTGCTGTCGCCTTACAGCAATAAGGTCGCTGGTTCGAGTCCCGGCTGGGTCAGTTGACATTTCTGTGTGGAGATTGCATGTTCTCCCCGTGTTGTTGTGGGTTTCCTCCAGGTGCTCTGGTTTCCCCCAAAAATCCAAAGACATGTGCTATAGGTGAATTGGGTAAGCTAAATTGTCTGTAGTATATGTGCATGTCCTGGTCCTCCAGGTTGGGGGTTAAGCGTTGGGCTAACGACCCACCTCGTAAAAATTAGATGTTGCGAAACACCAACATGCTGCACCTAAATATCAACTTCAACATAAATGGCCCTGGGAATAAGTATAATATTTTAGATCTTAATTTATGACTTTATTGAATTCCCCTCTTGACTCTTTCTCAGTCATAACTTTTTAAAACCTGGTAAATTTGAATTGAAAAAAAAGAAGCTATTTTTGATCTGGGACAGGAACCAGTTGATTCCGGTTAAATTTAGGTCTTGGAGACCACAAACACAAACCTTTCAATGGATACATCAAGCTGTGTTTAAAATCTCACTCACGAGAGTAAAAAGGTCATTACGTATCACCCTGATTCTTCAATGTTGGCCTGTTTTACATTATAAAGAGCCTTAGATCCAAAGCCGAGCATTATACTTTTTTCTTTGTTTCACGCCTGTTTTTCATTTCTAGGTGAAGGTAAAGGAATCACGCTTTCCTTTGAGGGTTCATAATAACTGTTGACGACAGCGCATCTGGTATCCGGCTCTGTTTTAAGGGGGGAGGTCGGTATCCGATATCCAACAGGTGACAGAAGCGAAGCGACCTCCACAAAGCGATGCGCAAAAGCGGCGCGACGCACAGAGCGCGATTGTTCTGCCGCTGTAGCTCCGCCCCGCGTCCGGCGTCTGTCTTCCTGCAAACGAGCGCTGAACTGCACAAACTCTGAGTCATTTTAAAGAATCGATTCGTTCGGACGCTTTGTTTCATGTAAAATGATTCGAATAGTTTCCAGAAGTCCTTCTGTTATGTTGATCACCAAGGTCTGCTTAATTTTTTTCTGGGGAGAGCGGGAATCGTTTATTGTAGCGATGCCTAAAATGTTCACTATCAGTAACAGATACAAAAAAAGGTGTGTTGTTCTTGATTACAATTAAAAAAAAGGATTAAACAGTTCAAGGTAAGACATTTTCACATTGAAGTATAAGCAGCACTCATAAATAGGAATGGAAATTAATTAATGCTAATTGGCATAGCCGTACACAAATACCCTATTGGTTAACAATGTGCCTGTCGACAGTTTTGGTGTAACAGTGGTATTTTACCTGTCAAGGAGTAAAACGTTGTTTTGGAGTTCTTAACTCATCCCTCCAGCGATGAAAAGCGTATTAATGTTCATTTCTCGTCATTATGTCCTTTGTCTGTAAAACCGCGCGTAAATGCAGCTTGCGCTTGCTGTTTGAATAGTTTTCGCACTGCATAGTTGTCCGTCCGTGAGCCGTTAACATAGCTAACCCCCCCCAGTTTCCAATAAAGGCACATCCATACATTTTATAATTTTAACTGAAAATATCAAACCTAAATGTGGTGTCATTAATTTAGGTAAACTCTCTCCGAGTTCAAAGTAGGCAAATTAATGCCTGTGCGTTAAACATTTTACTGTTCCAGGAGGCCATGGAAAATGATGTGAACGGTAGTCAAGTGACACAAACTTATAGTACATCTTTTGACAATGACAATATGGCAAATGCAGCCAACGTTTACACACATTCAAACTACAGAACATAGGCCTACAGTTGTATTATGTTTAGTAGCTTAGGTCACCCATGTGATTCAGACAGAGCCAATGTCACATAGATAAGTGTGTTTTGAAAAGTTTTAGGCCTGTTTCTCCTTTTGTCCTCAGTGCTTTTATTTAACTAATAAGAAATTACGTGGAGTGGGTTTAATGACATAATAAAAACAGGTCAAGTAAATTTGATACACTTAACGTCTTCCGCGTGCGAATCGGCTCAACTGAGTCTATTAAAAGAACCTGTTCAAAAGAACGATTCGTTCGCGATTCGGACATCCCCAAAGAGCAGTACGAACTCAGTTGCTCTCTTGAGCGGCAAGACTGAAGCGAGCAGAGAAATCCCGCAGCAGAAGAGCACAGAGTCCACCGGCTCATCTCAGTATGTGGCAGAAAACAACCCGGTGCTGAAGGAGGACGACAGACCAGACGGACTTCAGCAAATCTCAGGGTAGCCAAACTGCTCGTTCCTGGACAATTGAACGGTAAGATCGTCTGTCAATAGACATTCTTCATTTATACTTTTATGAAGTCAAACCATGCGTTCATTGCAACCGTACATAGTTGCAGAACCCCTCTTTGGGATTCATACGCACAATTATTCAGCTGCTAATTTATATTATGGAGTTAAATAAAACTAAAATGATGGAAGCAGCAGCGCTGTAAGACCTGCTGGAGATCACTCTAGCAGAAAACAGAAATATCTCTCTTTGTCTGTGGGGTGCAGAGTCCAAGATTTGCCAAGAGCCTCTGAGGAAGGCGTCCAGTTCCCAAGGAGACTTCATAAATTAGCTGCTCTTGTAACATTTCCATTAATGCCTGATTACAGCTGCTATCAAATGCAATGACTGGTGGACAAAAACAACGTGAAGAATAACAGAGCAGCAGTCTCCCCCATGAAATATCTAGTTATTATACAAGCGTAATACTGCATCATTTGGCTTTTCAAGACACAGCAGACGTTTGAAAGTTGGATAAATGATGTAGCTCGAATGCGTGCGCTGGCAACAATGACGCCCAGGAGACCTGCTGCCTGTCAGGTAGAGCAGTGGTTCCCAACTCTGTTCTTGGAGGCCCCCCAACAATACACATTTTGGCCGTCTCCCTAATCAAACGCACCTGATTCAACTCATCAGACTGTTAGTAGAGGCTCCAAGAGCTGAAATAGGTGTGTGAGATGAGACATCTACAATGTGTATGGTTGGGGGGGCTCCAGGAACAGGTTTGGGAACTGCTGAGGTAGAGCCAGCGCTTCTTTTGGCATGACTCCGCGGCTGTCTGTACGCATCTACATGTGATGGAGAGCTTGGGGTAGCCTCTGGAAACTACCAGTCTTATATTTAGACTTTATTATCAGATGCAGACTTGTGTTTGTCATTCAGGACAGTTACTTGGTAAAGGTATAGTTCACCCAAAAATGTACATTTACTCACCATTTTCCCATTCTCAAGTGGATCCAAATCTTATATAAGTTTCTTTATTCAGTTAAAAAATAAGGAATATTTTTAAAGAAAACTAAAAAACGGCAAGCATTGATTTCCATAGTGGGAAAAACAAATACTATAGAAGTCAATGGTTACAGATTTTCAGCTGTCTTCAAAATATATTTATTTATGTTCAACAGAATAAATAAAGTTAAACAAGTTTGGAACAAGTGAAGAGTGAGTAAACGATATATATATATATATATATATATATATATATATTTTCAGTTTTGGGTAAACTATCTCTTTAAGGATCTTGATTTGCTGAAAAAGGTTTATCCTGAGGCCTGATTCAAAATTCCCTCAATTACAAAACGTTTTAAATAATTATAAAATGATTTTTCAGGGCTCTAAAATGCATGTTAACTAATATATTTTATGAATTTATATGTTTTTAATATATTTCATTGGTTGTTTTTTTGGAAATGCTTCAGTAATTATGAAAAACTATAAAAGATATGGAAAATTATGGCAAAATGAAAGAAGTGAATACAAATTAAAAAAAGGTGTTAGAACCCTTCACAAGCCTTCAGATACTTTGGTCTACAGGATTACAATATATACAATAAATAATACATTAATAAATAGTATGTAATTAATAACAATAGGAACAATCATCAATATATTATTATTATTATTATAAAAATGTAATGATACTATAATACTACAGATTTTCACAGTATGCCTTTAACATTTTTGAATGATTATGATTTCTATGTTTACTAATAGAAATAGCTTAGAAACAAATTAGACTAGCACCCTCTGCTGGGGAACATCATGAACGCCATAAGCAAACTGAAGAGGCTTATTGTTTGGGTGATATCTGTCACGAAATAAATACTCCATTGTTTTTCTAAGAGAAAACAAAGTGTTTATAGGGTTGGTCTGGTGAAATCTGGCTGGTTTGTTGCCTTGCGGTTTGCAAGCTGTATAAAATCTTCATGCTCCACAGCCGGCCGTGAATGCCTCTCACATTATGGTCTCCGTTGATGGATTCAGAGTTCATTACCGGCTCTTACATAAGTCAGTTCTGCTGACAGTGCATCAGCGATCACGATCACTTAATTCCCTTGTTTGTGCTTTGTTTATTTTAAAGAATGAGCTGAAAATGAATCGAGAAGTCTGATACGCCGGCTTTTTTTGTTTTGTTTCTGGGTTTTTTCCCAGTTTGAATCTTCTGGTTTGTGTAAATCAGGGCTTGTTGTTAGTGGATACGACAGTGTTTGTGGAGGCCAGTGGATCATACTTTTACAGCGCAGTGTCAAGCTTAAGTGAGGACAATTTCTGTTAGCATCCAAATGGAGATGAATAGAAACTAGTTTCCAGAGAGCATTGAAACCAAAGAAATTCTCCATTGCAGAGAGCGCTTTACATTCAGTCTCTCATATGGATTTAATTATCAGAGTCTTTTACTTGCGCCTGATGGCTCCCCGTCGCCACCGGTGTAGTCTGACAGCACAAAACGCTTCTCAGTCTCACAGATCACACACGTTCTCGTCCCTCATGTCTGCTGCTAACAGATTACAAGGTCCTTCTTGAAATTTCGTGTCACATTCAGTATATGTCGACACACCGTCTGTAGCTCACAGATGCTTCTCATTTTTGATTTGCCCCCAAGAGCAGCCAATTATGAAGTTGAACTCCGTTAAGGCCACAGCTGAATTTTTTGGAGGAGATGCTGCTCTGCAAGGTCGTATCTTTCTGTGGCTTGAGCTCCTTCTGCTTGTGGGCTGTGTTTTTATCACAAAACAGACCACAGATGGACGAGTGAATCATTCGCTGGAAATGTTTAGATATTTTTTTTTTTTCAGATATTCTCATAACATCATCAGATATGACTAAGAATGGGAACTAAATGATTGCAATCTCTGTTATTACACAATATCTACCCAATTTTGCTGCGTCCATTTAGATGTTGGATGATGTAGGACTGTGCAATATGTTGTATGGACACAATAAAAAGTCTGTTTCATTTTATGCTCTATACTTTATTTAGTGGCGTCACAAAATATATGGTTTATGATAATTTTTCAGAATGTATATAAGTGTAGTATTACACACAATTACTGGGATGCAGACAGAAAGATGAATAACAGCATTGTGAGAAAGTTGCAATCTTGAAAGAACAATGTTTTCATTTTCCATTTTTTATTTAGCTTTTTATTTCATTTATTCATTCATTTTGCTTCGTCTTAGTCCCTTTATTCGTCAGGGGTCGCCACAGCGGAATGAACCGCCAACTTATCCAGCATATGTTTTACACAGCGGATGCCCTTCCAGCTGCAACCCAGTACTGGGAAACATCCATACACACTCATACACTATGGCCAGTTTAGTTTATTCAATTCACCTATAGCGCAAACTCCACAGAAATGCCAACTCACACAGCCATTACTCGAACCAGCGACCTTCTTGCTGTGAGGCGACAGTGCTGAAGTTCTAAATAAAGAAAAATGATCACATATGAATTAGTACATTTCTGAGTATATACTTCAAAATGTAAAAAAACAAATCCTTTACATATGGTCAATAAATGTAAACTATTAATCTATTAAATTTACAGAAATGGTAATGTATCGCCATGTATTATATATTTTTATCAGGATAAGAGATGACTTATATGGTGATATGGTATTTTTGTCATATCGCACAGCCCTAGGATATTGTGGTTGTTTATAAAAGACACTGGGCATCAGGTTGCAGGAATTGATCATTTTACCTCATATAGTGGATGGCAGTTATTACCCCATCTGAATGCTTAAGGACATCAGAAAGACTAGCATGCTTAATTTTCCTCAGAGATGAGTTGTCAACTGTGACATTGACCAATAGGAGCACAGAATTTCACACATTCAAACTTGGCAAAATGAAAGATATCATTTGACACATAATTGACGACCAAGAGTTGCCTTGGTCATTTACTAAAATGAACCAAACCATCAGAATAAACATGGGCTCATTCTGAAAACATAGCTCTATATACATTTCTGGAGATCACGAATTATGTAGCCAGAGGTGTTTTGTCTTTAAAACGAGTGCTACGGGGCAGTATATGAAGCCGTTCCTTTTTTACGCTAACCAGCTGACCGAGTTAATCTGTGCTTTTGATCAGTTGGGTTTAGGGAATGAGGAGGGTGGGTTAGTTGATTGGTTGGTCAGTCAGTCAGTCGACAGCGGCCTCTGATTGATTTACGTGACAAGAGCAGGCGCGAATTGCATATTTGATGCTCTCCAGAAATGTTTATAAGGGTATGTTTTCACAATGAACCTGGGTTGATCAGTATAGTTAACTTAGAAACCAGATTACAATATTTATTACAATATTATATGTTTTGTTGTAGGTTTTTGAATGAACTAAATCGTAATATGTATTTTATTAAGAATCAGACTGCTAGGTTTTCAATTCATTTAAAATAATAGATTCAGACACTGGTTTTACTGTATGTTATTGATTCAATAAAAAATAACTAATTAAAAACTAATTAAATTAAGAATTACATTAAATGGGTTCATATAGGCTTTTCAATCCCTTAAAAGAACATACTAATTAGTCAATTGTTGTAGGAATGGGATTATATTGCTGTATATTGCTTTTGATTCCCTTAAAAGTGGCACGGTGGCTTAGTGGTTAGCACTGTTGCCTCACAGCAAGAAGGTCGCTGGTTCAAGTCCTGGCTGGGCCAGTTGGCATTTCTGTGTTTGCATGTTCTCCCCGTGTTCGTGTGGGTTTTCTCTTGGTGCTTCAGTTTCCCCCACAGTCCAAAGACATGCAGTATAAGTGAATTGGATAAACTAAACTGGCCGTAGTGTGAATGTGAGTGTATGGGTGTTTCCCAGTAATGGGTTGCAGCTGGAAGGGCATCCACTGCGTAAAACTTATGCCGGAATAGTTGGCGGTTCATTCCGCTGTGGCGGCCCCTGATAAATAAGGGACTAAGCTGAAGGAAAGTGAATAAATGAATGATTCCCTAAAAATAACCGACTCATTGGCTCAAGCACTGAATTAGACCGGTTGCACTCTCTGTTACACACTGTAGATTCATTATCAGTGTTGTGGCGTGGGTGAGTATATAAAGTAGAAAATGTCTGTTTAGTACATTACAGCTGTACATCTGTAGTTAAAGTTTAATACAACTATCTGATTTCATAACCTTTTAAAAATTGGCCTTTTAAGTCGATCAAGCCTAAAATCAGCATAGTTTATGACACATAAACAAAAAAAGGAAGACCAAATCTAGGATCTTATTTCCCAAGGTTTGGATAAGACTATGTTTTAATGAAAACCACCAATCTCAGTCCAGCAACTCCACAATAAAACTCTAACAAGAGCTGAAGTAAATAATCTCTTTCCAAATAGAAAATAAAAGTAAAAAGCCTGGAGGGCTGAAATAGTGTGTAGAGCACAGGGGCATGAAGTTCATCACTATTTGTAGGGGACAAAGACCCCTTAGTGCTTTAAGATGACTTTCTGCACTTAAGCTGTTTCAATGCAGCTCATAGGAAATGAGGGGAACTTAAAACCAGCATCAGCCTCTGGGGCCACTTTTGGGTCGTGACCTATTTGTTGCTGCTATTATTTATCTATTTATTAAAGGCAGAGAGTGTTTGATTCTAATACAGGAGGTTTGTAGAAAATTGTCAGGTATGTTAGCTACTTTGACCAGAAATCTTGGAGAGGTCTTGCACAGTGGTTTCAAATAACTTTCCAAAACAGTTTTTCCATAGAAATGAGACAATGCTCCACACACACACACACACACACACACACACACACACACACACACACACACACACACACACACACACACACACACACACACACACACACACACACACACATCAGGATAAAGCAGAGCGACACGCGGGTGTGAAAGAAGAGACTAATTCTGGATAATGAGCTGACAACACACAAAGATGGAGGAGTCAGCCATTCTGTCACTGTGTGTGTGCGTGTGTGTGTGTGTGTGT
>CAIGQW010000259.1:2744851-2759296 GCA_903798125.1 Danio choprae
AGGTGAATTGGGTAGACTAAATTGTCCGTAGTGTATGAGTGTGAATGGGTGTGTATGGATGTTTCCCAGAGATGGGTTGCAGCTGGAAGGGCATCCGCTGCGTAAAACATATGCTGGATAAGTTGGCGGTTCATTCCGCTGTGGCGACCCCAGATTAATAAAGGGACTAAGCCGAAATGAAAATGAATGAATGAATGTATTATTGTTAAAAGTATTTAAAATAAAAAATAAATAAATAAAATAGAACTACGGTTTGATTGCCTTGTTAGTGCAGTTAATTTTAACAAGTGTAAAGTTTGGCACCTGAACATTTGACATCACAACAAATCTAAAACCAAGGCATGATGTAGTAAGATGTGAATGAAAAGGACAGACTCCTCAAGCATACTTGTATTTTTCTCATCATAGTCGTTGCGCATTATAGTTCAACACTGCCATCAAAACATATGTCCTTGCATCAGATTTTTCTTTGTTGTATATGTGAATGTGTTGTATATTTCCTGGCCCTATTTTAACTTTTTTTTTTTTACACATTTTATAAGTACTTTACAACTGTTAAAAATATCATCACATATTTTGCATGTACAACTTATTTAGCTCAACACAGATCATTTTTTCTGAAGGTTGAGTAAGTTCCTTGACACAAATGTGTCATAAATGATGTTTTTTTAATTTTGTATCTTCATCTTTTTAAAAATAAAAGTGGAAAGTGAACCAGGAGTACATTTATCATTAAATGAATCAAGAGAACTGAACTACAAGAGTAATACAACTTCACTCTTATTAATAAAAGGCTAATTATTATGTTAGTCAACTTTTACATTTCACGTTAAGTGCACTCGTTGTCACCTGGGAAATTTTCCGTTTCACACCGCCCAATGGATGCAGCAATGGCAGCTCATCAAAGCCATAAAGCAGAATAGATCGTTAGCCTCAAGAGTTGAGCGCTAACAAACCATTTAGACAACCAGGAACAGATGCTCCACAACGTCAGTTAGCCATCACAAGAGCCAGCCAGACTCGTTGACCCATCTTTCCATGAAACAGACCACTTTCTCTTTTCATGCAATCAGACACAAGACTCACATGGGACACTTTATACATCGAAATGAGCGACCCTGCAGCATACTAATCTTGTTCAGTCATTTGAAATGTATAAGATTTAAATAGATACAAACCTCATTCAGGTTACATAATAGGAACATGTGGATTTGACTACGTCGTCTGGTCCACTTCAGGACAAGCGTGTGAGAATTTTTGGCTCGGTGCGGAGGTTCGGTGCGTTTATTCAAAAGGCGAACAGGACAAATATGCATAGTTGCACAACATCCTTTTCTTTTTGTATTTTGAGTAACTTAATTTTGCCGTCCCATAACCAGTGTTACATCATGTAGCGCACGGTTATTAAAGCAGAGCCTGGAGTTTATGTATAATTTCACCACAAGCAGAGACGGGTCACCACAGCCGTATATTTTAATCTCACTGTCCAAATAGCAGCGTAGCAGACGGTACACAAACAGGATATGGATGGGTTTTGAGTCGTTGACAGGGCCTCTGTTCAAGAAAGACTGACTTCTCAGCCTGGCATGAGGAAGCATTTTCTCCTCCACAAGTCTGGGCGCACTCGCTGACTTAATGCAGCTGTTGCACATCTGGGAAAGGTGGAGAGACCTCGCTCTCTCTCTCTTTCTCTCACTCTCTCTTTCTCCAGCCCGGTTTCCACAGGAAAACTACAGTTTAAAAAAAGGGGGTTCACTTCAGTTTCCAGCACAGTCCTAATTAAAGGTTGTTCTCCTTAACCTTCTAAAATAAACGTTCAAACCCTGGGCGGCTCCTGACGGTGGTTTATTTGAATCAAAAGTGAAGTCTTTATTCTTTTAATGGGGCTCTGTCCGTGCTGAGGGAGTTTATGGGGAAGTAGCGCAGGCGTCGTCCTCTTCTCAGGTTCCTTGCAGAGATTAAAGGCATATCAAAGGCTTTTGGCGATCAGTCCTTGCTGGAGGTGTGAGAGCACGGACTACCCTTCCATCAATTGTGGGTCTTGTGTTTATTTAAGATAGGCCTGGTTGATGTCGGTCAGAGGTCTGGGTGTGTTGTACAGTTTGAGCTCCACTTTTATGCTTTGACAGGACACCCAGCTGTGCCCCTGGCTCCTGTTACTGCAAGAGAAAGAGGGGCTGGAGTACATCAGCTAATTGGGAAGCATTGGCTAATTTACAGACATGTTCATCAAAAGTGACTTAAAGTACCTTTTTGCTTCACAGGTGGTCCTTCTGAAGCAGCTTGGGGCTAATGTGTTTTTGAAAAATTATAACCTGGGTTATTATTGTTGATTATTACACGGCTGCCTTTAATACTTGATTTTGATTGGTCAGTCCCGACATTCCAAGGTACGTTGTTCTGAGATAGTAACTGCTGGTTCATCAGGGAACTTCTTCTTGACCATCAGTGAGTACGTTCTTCGAGCATATGTTCAGTGTATGTAGTTGCAAAAGCTAGAAGATTATAGACTAAACACAGAGCAAAAACCAGAAGACACTATATGGGATGTGATGCGATGTAATTTTACCTGTCAAAAAGTAAGGCATGCACACAGTAGTCACCAAATGACAGGGATTGTCATCGAAACAACAGGAACAAGCGAACCTGTACAATCTCTTCCCTCAAAGATATACTTTGGGTAATCTTTAGGTAACCTAAATCTTACACTTTTTCCAATCAAATCCCTCTACCTCTGATTGAATTTACAGTTGATTGTGATTTGTAAACTCGGTTTTACTGATGTACTATAGGGTATATTAAAATTCCTCAATCTGCTAAGCTTATGTTTAGTCCAATGATGATCTTAAGTCCACACAGATTTAGAAACCCAGAAACAGCTGCTCTTTCAGTAACTAGGCAATCTTCTTGAGTAGCCCAGTCTGAATTACTGCTGAGACGACGGAAAGAGGTGATCTTTCATGCTTTCAGCACTTGGTTTGAGCTCTCACTTCTTGTGGAAGGCTTAATGAAATGGCCCGTATTTTCAAAGGTTACTTGTCTGCCTCTTGACATTGTACAAGATGCCACATCTATTAAAAGTCTCATGGTGCATCTGCTGATGTATTTCAACAACTTTAAGACATTAGGAAAAAAAGTGATTCAAGCCTCATACTCATGCCTCTGGACCCGAATAAAAGAGACATTACTGTCACCCTGTTTGAACTGGCAGGATGAAGTAAACAAACCAATGGAAGAAGCCTTGTTACACAGTAAGGACACTGATCCACACAGGGTATCTGAATGTAGAAAAGAGTTTCGAGATGTTAGTCTCTTTGGCTATCTCTTGGGTACAGTGTTTTTTAAAAGCTTAATTTGGACAATTAATCTCTGGGCCTGCTGTCGGGGACAGGAAGTATACAATTTCAGGAATTCCATAGCAACAGGCAGTACTTGGCCTTTGGGCTGCTTTTCTTCTCTGTGGTCTGCTCAGTGGTTTCACTGTGAACTCTTTTGTTAGCCAATTGACACGGTCAAAGTACATATCTGCAACTGAATAAAATCCTTCTTAGTAGAGGCTCTTTGCATAGGCCTCAGCTGATTCATGGTATGGCAGTCTGTTTCATGTTAGTTATGTACAGTTATACATAAATCACCTCCGGTCGAAAGTGAGCGCCGCCTCGTGGTACCATCACAGAGAGGCTATAAGTCACTTTCCAAAACCTTTTCATTCAATGTTCCATGCTGGTGGAAGGATCTTCCTGTTCCCACACGGACTGCTGATTCATTAGTATTCAAACGACAGCAAAAAACCCATTTCTTCCACAATCACCTGAACCCCTGTGAACAAAACCAAGACCTTCTCTTCTCTCTCCCATCTCACCACTCAACAACCCCAAACTGAGTGTGCCTCACAAAGATGAGTGAGCTTGACAAACCACCTGTAGAAAACACACGCTTTCATCTCTCTTACTCTATGACCCAATTTTCTGAGCACTAACAGTTCCTGTGTAATTAGCACTTCTTGTGCGTATTGCCTCTTTGAATTGCTGAATGCCTCCTCAATTGTAAGTTGCTTGGAACAAAAGCATCTGCTAAATGACTAAATATAAATGTACAGTTGTACATTGAAAAATGTACTATACTCTATGTACTTTTGCACTATGCAATGCTGATTTTAGGTAACAGTTTATATTTGTTTGTCCCATAAAAATGCATTTTTTTGTGATTTGTCTCAAACTGAATTAGACAAATTGAGGCATGTGGATGTGGAGATATGATATGCATACATATCTTACATATACATATCTCGCACCCCATTTCTCTGGCTTGTTCATTTAATACTTTATAATAAATATTTTGTTTAAATTTCAAAAAGTTTAGGCTAATGGTTAATTAGTTAGATGAATTTCTATATTTACATTAAATCATGCACACAGGTATACATGCGTGTATATACACTCTCATCTATAATTTCTAATTTCTGGGTCTGGACACAAGATTTTAATATACAGATGTATATAATAATGTTTTATAATAAACACTTTAGCATGTATTTCTGCATAAAATATCTCCACAAAGATATTAAACAATTAAGTATTATGAACCCAATTAAAAGGCTTTTTAGTAAGTAAAAATTAGTACACATTTAATAGCTAAATAAGAGATCAGTATAAGCTGAACATCCAGTTTCATGGATATTGTTTTGGGTTTTTCCACAGCTGAGTTTCTGTCCAGCTTGGGCCAGTATGAGATCGCCATCCCAGTGCGTGTGGGGCCTCATGGGGAAACTCTTTCGGAAGAGGAGACGTCTCACGGGACTGTCCGTCACCGGCGCAGCACGGAAACACAGAGCGCTTCAGAGCCGCAGCTGTACTATCAGCTCTCCACGTCCAGCACTGATCTGCTGCTCAACCTCACGCTCCAGGGAGGACTGCTCTCGCGCCAATTCCGTGTCGAATACTGGAAGAGGGGCCGCTTGGCCTGGAGCCACCCGTATTTGCCCAGCTGCCACTATGTGGGTCACCTGCAGCACCAGCCGCACTCCAGTTCTGTCGCTCTCAGCAACTGCAACGGCCTGGTGAGCTCCAGTCTACTTCTGTAGCAAACACACAAATAATGCACAAATCTATTCTTAACATAATCCATCCACTGGAGAAATATGGTGATAAATTAGTTATTTTTTTCCTCCATTCACTTGAAGTGTCTTGCCTTAAAGGAATGTTTTAGGTTCATGAAAAGTCAAGCTTAGTCAACCTATGGTTTCCTGCCATGCAGGAAATGCAGACAATATTGCAGAATCCAGTCATAAAAGAGAATTATCTGTGTAATTTCATACAATTTGGGATATTTTGGATGAATACATTAAAAGTAGAGCAGTATACATTATCAAATCGTAATGTGTACTATGTGTTTGCAAATATTAAACCACCATTTAACCCTAAGGGCTCTAAACAAGTTTTGGGGCACTGGAGAAGTGTTGTCATGCCGTTACATTTGTGCTTTTATATTGTTAAATATATTGAAGGCTTAAAATCTGATTACTGTATTTCGCACAAACTGTGCTTCAGTAATATGCTAGCAGCATCTAAATAGGATTTTTTATTTTAGAGAAAAATAGGGATATGAACATTTTTTTTATTTTAATTTTTAATGTCACTAAAATAAGGATAAAAAAGATGGTAAATATGTACAACAGTATATTTATGGAGAGTTTGTTAACTAATTGATAATGGTTAGTGTTTTTGCCACAAAATTATCAGCCACAAAAATCAGCCTGTTTACTTATTCACTTTAAAGATTTAAAGAAAAGCATTTTCTTCTTGTTTATGTGACTGAATGGTATGCTTTTATTTATGAAACACAAACTCAAACATGTGACCAGCCTGCTGCACATTTTTGTCGTCTCACTATATGAGTATATAAACACACAAACATGATCTCAAGAATTATTTTTATAGTTTTTATCAGAACACTATCTTCACATCATGTAAACAGACACAAATATTAGCATCTTTAAAACAACCTGTTAAAATAAAAGTTTGGTTTATTGTTAACAAACATGTGAAAGAAATATGGGACTAATAAGGTTTAACATTTTAGGTGTCTCACTTTTTAAAATGTAAGCGTCTCACTCTAACTTAGTTTTTTGCTTAATTGTAAAAACATGAGGTTGAAATGGAAAGTGTTACAGTTAAACTCTGAAAAACACAAGGCTCTCATAACATCCATAAAGATAATTCTGTATAAAGTACTAAAACATTGTACACTAATAAGTTATTAGTTGACTTAACCTACCTATTCTACTTTACTATTTACTCTACACTTGGGTGAGTTGTCATGGTTCTCCTGTAGACTTTAAATGGGCAGCTGTTGTTAAAGTCTGTCCTTCCCAGCTGGTTTAAACCTCAGCTTCAAAAACAGGTGTTTAGAAGTCTAATGATGGATTTAGTTTCAAGCAGCATGCTGTGTCATGCTCATTACTTGCCAGAGCTGGTAATACACCTGCGTAAACAGATTACAAAGTCAAGACCAATGCTTGTTCATCCAGAACCCATGAGTTTTTGATCAATGTCATCTGATATCCTAGATTTTGTAATATTGGCTGATTCAACTACCTGCCATGTCAGGTGCTAATAAATGACCAGCCTGCTGCACCAACACCAGTAAATACAATGGGGGATCATACTTGCTTATGAAGGGGGCAAGAAGCTTCCAGGTCAATTATCGGTGGTCATAGTAGCATGCCTTAATTCTTCAGGGGACGCTCAGTGTCCACAAGACCATCACTAAGCACATTACAGGATTATATGTAGACTTGAAAAGTGCGACTGAGAGAGATGAAGAGAGGAACATGCTAATATCCTTTGGCCTTCCACCATTAGTTCTCATTTCATCCGGAATTATTAGCCCAGTAAAAGCTCATTATTTTAGAAGCGAGTCTAATGATGGAATGGTTTACGATCTTGTCTGTGTATGTACATTGTAAAATGATATCCACAAGAAGGTTTCATGCGCAAAAAAGCACTTATTTCATGCTAACTTGGAGCAAAAAGAATAAATAATTTATGTTTTTTTTTTTCTTTTTTTCTCTTCAGCAAGGGGTCATTGTAGCCGGAGGTGAGGAGTACCTTATTGAACCCCTGGTTTCTCCTAAAAACCTCACTTATGAGGATGGCAGAGAAGGGCGACCACATGTTGTGTACAAACGCTCTTCTCTGAGATATCAGAACATGGACCAGTCCTGTGGAGTCATCGGTAAGAACCAAAATGTTTGTAAGTTTTATGGTAAAGCTTTAAAAGGAAATTTGTTCACCAACCTGTTTTGTGGGGTCTTTTAATATGTGTATAGTATCCTGTTTATTCATTACATTTCAGTCCTCCAGAAATCAAATTTAAAGTTTTTTGAGTGTTAGTTTAGTATGTCTTTAGTTAGTATGTATTTTTGATATGCTAGTTTTAACTTTATCTATAAGCTGTTGTGTTCTGAAACAATGACAAAATTAACTTAGCATTAGGGATGCACTGATATGAAGATTTTGGCCAAAATATATATATATAATATATAACCCTACAATATATAAAAATGTATAACCCTTTATATTTAGAACTAACAAAAAGGCGATAAAAATGTATCTTAATATGAACTTTTATAAGCCTGATTACTAAAAAAGAGGACGAAGTAAAAATGTTTTATAGATATATAAATATACTTTATTTTAAAACTTTAACTGCAGAAAACATGAAAACTGCAAGAAAATATTTATATCATTTACATTTTCTGCTTCTTGTGACACTTTTTGTTCAGAAAGAAAATAATTTTTTCAAAGAAAGTGTGTGTATATAGCAATGAAACAACAAAGCACTTGTGTTTCGAAGATAAATGAAAGTCTTAAGGATTTTAAAAGATATAATGTTAAATAAATAATGACAGAATTTTTATCTTTGGGCGAACTAACCCTATATTTAGGTGACATAAAAACTGAAAGTAATCAATCCAATATGAAGTTACACTAGAGGCACCTTGCAAAATAATATGGGCTTAATATGGATTTAAACAAATGTCTACAATCAATGTTAAAGACATTCTTAAACAGATCACAGGTTAATACCAAAAACTCTGTAGGTACACTAGGCTCATTGTGGCTGTTTTATCTTTCTTCAGATGAGAAGCCTGGGAAGAGTTATGGATGGTGGCAGAGAACAATAAAGCCCTCACCCAACCAGATGGGACGGGGCCAGTTGCCACTGAAACGTTCTGTCAGTCGAGAGCGTTTCGTCGAAACCCTGGTGGTCGCCGACAAGATGATGGTCAGCTATCACGGCCGTCGCGATATCGAGCAGTACATTCTGGCCGTCATGAATATTGTAAGCTTCAACTCTCCTTGTTCTTATTTGCATGCTAAAGGAATAGTTCACATAAAAATAAAAAAATTTATTTACTCATTTTCATACTGTTCCAAACTCATAAGGTGTGTTCACCTACAAACACAAACATGGATTTTCAAATCTGAGAGATTTCTGTCTGTCCATTAAAATTTGACCCAGCATTATGGTTCTTCAAAACATTTATAAAGTGAAAAAAAATCCTTATGAATTGAGGGGTTTATTTCAGGTCTTTGAAGAGATGTTATCACTTTTGATATAATGAACAGATTTAATTTATGCTTTTATTATCTTATGTGTATCAGTTATATTATGTGATCAGTGAACAATAGCTGTGTCCAAAATTGCTCAGTTGTTCACTCATTCACTAGTCCTCATATAAAGAATGGCAGATGAGTGAACTATATCAGGAAAAAGAGAATGAATATTCTCCTGAGGTAATTCTGGTTGAAATTATGATTGAACCTCACTACAGTGTTCTTTTCATTTCTTTTTTTCGTTTGTCGTCTCATGGTGGATTTTGGGAAAAAGCTCTTCAATGGGGTTACATCAAATGTACACTAGAAATCAACACGAGTTGATTGTGGGTAAAAAGTAATGAACTTATTTAAGAAATCAAGTTATTCTCTTTGGATTTGGACCTCACTGCAATAGGGTGGACACCCAATGTAGTGCACTATATAGCAGATATTAAGCAGTTTTAGACATGCACGTCGTGATATTGCCAAGTACGATACGATCCTGGATTAACATCTATGTTGATCCTGGAACATCATTTTTGTTCGAAACGTAATTCATATCTATTCCCTACCCCTAAACCCAACCATAACTTTAAATTATTCCCAAAATCAGAAAGGAATAATAGTTGGATAACAATAATGTAGAAGTGCATAAACCTAACCGTAAGATTAAACGTAACATAAACGTTACACATATTCCTTAACTCTGATTGGCTGATTGGAATGTTGTTCTAGGATCAACATAGATGTTAATCCAGGAACTTGTCCTACTTGGTGAAATCAGGTTGGCGTTTCAGACACAGCTTATATTTACAGCATTCAGTTTTGGTCACAGAAACTCACGCATGCTCGCTTGATTTGTGATAACCAGTCAAATTTTTCTCACACATCAAGCAGGTTTGGTTGAGCTTATTATGTTTACTCATCAGTGTTTAATACATAATATAAAGTGATCATGACTTTATGCATTTACTTATGGATTTCTTGAATGTTTTGAGTAATTAAAGGTCCAGAGATTTGATTGAACAGATCTTCAAAGCAGGGTCAGAAATCTCTCACTTTTTTCTTAAAAAATATCTTCATTTGTGTTCCAAAGATGAACAAAAGTCTTACAGGTTGGAACAACATTACAGTTCATTTCTAAACTCTTTACTTGAGATCATTACGAAGACCTAAAGCAATCTTCAATGATGTCTCACAGACCGAGTGAATCTTCAGAGAACGTTTGACCTATCAAGGTCAGTTATATTGGCTCAAAGAATAATGACTAAATGAAAACCAGTTGACTATGTAACCGTCTTCTGTCACCCTGAAAATCCATTTCTCTCTCCAGTTTATAATCCCCATGGGCAGTTTAAGGCATTGTTACAAATAGTTTCACACCTGTGGAATGTGTTAAATGAAGGGATTACCTCACCTCGCGGCCCCAGCGCTGCAGTTAGCACTGGTTTTATTGTAGACTGTAAAATGTCCATCTTTACAGTAAACAGCAGGATTAGAGAGGCCTGAAAGCAGACAATTGGCTCGTTTTTAAGACTGGTTTTTTCTTGTTTCCCTGGAGGTCAGGTTGCCAAACTGTTCCAGGATTCTAGCCTGGGGAACGCAGTGAACATCGTGGTGACCAGGCTTATTCTGCTGATGGAAGACCAGGTACAGGACTCTTAATGAAGCACATATTGAAAATCATTTGTTTAAATAAGAAACTTTTATGTTCAGTGGTATGTTATGTTAGCACTCATTAAGAATTAAATAATAAGTGAAATATAAACTCTGCTGGGGTTTGTGAAATAGTGAATAATTTCCCCCAAATGCATACTGTTATTTTGTGTTTTCCATCCATCAAATAATCATAAAATCTCCACAAAATTATTAAGCGGCACAAATATTAAGCACTTTTTAACTTGAATACTAACTCATACATTTGGTATTTTAGGTTGAACATAATTGGCTTCTTTCAGAAACATTTAATAGTCATATAATTTTGCCTAGTAGTGCGTATTATTGCTTCATATATGTTTCACGATTCTCTGGAATTTTTTGGGATTATTTTTAAAGTTGCATTTAAAAAGGATCTTTATGAAATCAAGTTTTTAATTATACAAAAATATTAAAAT
The DNA here is from genome assembly GCA_903798125.1 of Danio choprae. Lineage (NCBI taxonomy): Eukaryota > Metazoa > Chordata > Actinopteri > Cypriniformes > Danionidae > Danio > Danio choprae. The sequence goes on from CAIGQW010000259.1 coordinate 2,755,569, forward strand.
TCTGTTCGATATTTAAACCCATATTTCTGAAAGAAACATTCACTTTATTTATATGATTCTAAGTATGTATGCGTTAAATTGATAGATTATCAGTGACAGTTGAAATAAGTTAGTACAAACACATACCCTAGTGCTAGTCTGTCACAATTATGAAAGTTTGTCTGATGAATACTTTGTGTAAAAATGGTCATCAAAGATGTGTGTGAAGATTTTTAGCTGAAATTGAGATCTAACTCTACTGGCACCACAAAATAATATAAATACTAATGGCAAATGAGGATGCTTTGAGGCTTTAAGAAAAACAATTAGTATGTCTATTTACATTATTTTAAAATCTTCTACTGATGACAAAACTGACTTGCAAATGTGACTGGATCTCAAAATCTTTTATTTTCCAGATTATGTTTCATGAAGACATTTTATAAATTTTTTACTGTAAATATATCTAAATTTGCATTGCTATATTTAATGTGCATTGCTAAGCACACCATTTAGACAACAAGTATTTAGATTTTCTTTTTTGCTCAGATTTCAGATTTAGTAGTTTTATTTTAAACAAAAACTTATCCTAACAAACTATATACATCAATGGAAAGTTTATTTTTTCAGCTTTCAGGCAATGTATAAATCTTAATTTCCATCCACTGACACTTATGACTGGTTTGTGGTCCAGTGTCACATATTAGATGGTCTGAGGGTGAGCAAATGAACATACAAATTTACATACTTTTTGGCTTACTGAAACAAACAGAAAAGGTCAATAATACACAACATAGCGGCTCAGTGGTTAGCACTGTCGCCTCACAGCAAGAAGGCCACTGGTTCAAGCCCCGATTGGGCCAGTTGGCATTTCTGTGTAGACACCTCCGGGTGCTCTGGTTTCCCCAGCAGTCCATAGACATGCGGTATAGGTGAATTGGATTAACTAAATTAGCTGTAGTCTATGAGTATGTGTGTGAATGAGAGTGTGTATGGGTGTTTCCCAGCATGGTGCTGGGTTGCAGCTGGAAGGGTATCTGCTGCGTGAAACCAGAGTAGTAGACCTTTGATAAATCAGGGACTAAGCCGAAGGAAAATTAATGAATAAATACACAAAAAAATTAATCAGAAAAACATTTGTATTATCGAGGACAGACCCACACATACACGCACAAACCTTAGTCTGGCTTATTTCACCTGTCAAAGAATTTCTTGTTAGTGTGTTTACAGACTAAATCCTCCTAGTCTGAGACGCTCCGCACAAGTCTGGCCTGTTTGCTGCTGGGTGTGTCCAGAGAACCTGCCATGACTGCTCTTATTGTTGATTGTGACCTCTCGTATTGCCACAATCATGAATGTACAGGGCCCTGGAAGAAAAACAAAATGTCTAAAAAAATGGAGCAAAAGCGCAATCCAAACTGTACCGCTACTGTTTTCACTGCCTACCACCGAACGCAATCAATCTACCCCTGTCATGCATTCAGGCTTTCACCTCTGTCCTGAGCGAGGCGTGACGACACTACATGAGCGATTTGGCTCACTTCGCGGGATCTCTGAAACACGCAGACAGAGTCAAGACCTCAAACAGGCTCCTACAGATGAAGCAGGGCAGGGAAAGGATAGGACTGGGGTTTTGTGGTGGATTTAATGAAGCATTAATGATCCTGAATCGCAGACGGCTAAAAATAAATCCCCCTGTAATTTGTTCTGCATAATGTCATTTGACAAATGACGGGAGACCAGTCATTAGGAGCAGCATTAGCAGTGTTGAGATAACCTAAAGTTTCGTGGAACCAAACATGGGTTGTTTCCAGATGAGAACTCCCCGCCGCCCCCTGTGGTAGAGGAAACCCAGAGGAAGTTACTCTGAACATGGGATTGTGGGTTGATGCAATTATAGACCATGCCAGTGTGTGCATTTCTGGGTTATGAGTGTAATGGTGCTGTGGCCAGCTTGGGTTAGCCAGGCTGAGTATTAGAATTTGTATTTCTTTGTATACTAACAGTGTGTTAGTGGTTTGTTGTGTCCATATTACCAAATAAACCCTGATGTGCTGTTATTGAAGCAATAGTAATGGCTCATCCAGTGGATGTGCTGATTTAACGATGCTACAAAATGTAACTTGGTTTTGTGGCATCTATTTAGAAATTCTTACACAGTCCAAAATTTTATACTGTAATGGTACTTTTTAAGTATGTGTTATAATGATTAAAAGTGACAGTTCAACCTTTATGAGTTTCTTTTTTTCTCTTGAACACAAAAGAAAACATTTTGAAGAATGTTAGAAACCGGTAACTATTGACTTCTATAGTAGGAAAAAGAAATACTATTGAAATCAACAACTATAAGATTTCTCAAAATTTTTCAGAATATTGCTTTAGACAGAAAATCAAACAGGTTTGTGACAGATAAAGGGTGAGTAAATGATGACTTTCTGATTTTCTTTGAACCAATAGTTGTTTTGTGGCTTGAAAAAGAAACATTTAAAAAATGTCTGATATTAAGCTTTATATCTCAAATGGCAAATTCTAATTAAAAAAATTAAATTAAATTAACACTGAAAGTAAATCCTTCATCTGGAAAGAATCTGCATGTTAGTCTAATATTACATCAAATCTTCTAACTTAGTAAATGAAAGAACTGTTTGGCATAACTTTTTTGAAAACACACACTGAAAATAAACACTCCAGCTTAACAGAACAACAATAATGTCTAATATTATATAAAATCTAGAGTCCCAGTTATCAGGGAATTAGCTATTAAAGTTTTTACTATATTGCGAAATACATACTGTATGGACATACACTGAACTCAAATGATAAACACACAGGGAAATGTATATGCAATGAATCTGAATGTACTGTCTAATCCAAGCTTATCTGATCCATATATTTTCCTTTCTTCTCTTGCCAGCCCACGCTAGAAGTAAACCATCATGCAGGGAAGTCTTTAGACAGTTTCTGCAAGTGGCAAAAGTCCATCCTGCACCGCAACGGTCATGGCAATGCCATACCTGATAATGGAATTGCTCACCATGATACAGCAGTCCTCATCACCAGGTTGGCATACAGATGAATCCAACTCTGTTTGTGGTCTTAAAGCGATAGTTCACCCAAAAATGAAAATTGTATGTCCCTCAAGTGGTTCCATACGTTTATGAGTTTCCTTTTTCTATTGAACACAAAAGAAGACTGCTAGAAAAATGCTAGAAACTTGTAACCATTGACTTCCAAAGTCAGAAAAACAAATACTATGGAATTCAATGGTTACAGGTTTCCAGTATTTTTAAAAAATATCTCATTTTGTGTTAAACCGAAGAAAGAAACTCAAGCAGGTTTGTGATAGGTGAATAAATGATAGAATTTTAATTTTTTGGAATCTCTTTAAGCCCATTTTGCAGGTTTTCTCAGCAAGAGACTTACAGTATAAAAACACTAACATCTGTGTAAGACTTTGTGGCACCCCATTTTTAAATGATTTTAAAGTACTTGAAGTGTGTGTTTGGAAGAGCCGGCGATTTATGGTAAATCATGTTATAGTTTAATCTACATCATGAGGAGTTAGGCTGAATTCCAGCGACTGAGAGTTGAGATGTGTGAGATAAGGGGAAGTGTGTGAAAGAAATAGAGAGTGAGAGAGAAGGACAGACACGGAGAGAAAGTGTGGGAAGTGTTGAGTCTGTATATTTGAGGCTTGTAGCAAAGTGTGTGTGTGTGTGTGTGTGTGTGTGTGTGTGTGTGTGTGTGTG
>CAIGQW010000259.1:2759696-2773825 GCA_903798125.1 Danio choprae
TAAGGAGACCAACTAGATTGGGTTATTTGCACTGTTTGTTGGTAGTGGGCGGAGCTAATGACCTCTTTTGGTGAGCATTGGTCACTGCAGCTCCAAATTTTAGAGGTAAAAGGTAGAATTTCCCTTCAAGGGAACGTCAACAGTGCGACCAAACAGAACGCTAGAGAAATACCTCTTTTATACGTGTCTTGAAGCACATGTGAAATCAATCTAATGTAATTTAGCGGTGAACGTCAGACCAGGAAGTATAAAAACCTGCACTGAACATTCAGATGTAACTTCTTTGCTTTCAAGAAGCACACACGTGAATGCACCCTTTTTGTCCAGCTCAATACTGATACTGCACACACGAATACAAAAAAACTGACGAAAGCCCCTGAAAGTGAATTATGGCAGAACAGAGAAACTTTAAAACGTGTGTGCCGCCGTGATTATGTTTTATTACAGCCGGTGACACACATGAAATGTGCTTACAGTGTTTGGGAGTGGAGCATTCTCTGTCAACATTCGAGAATGCTGACTGTGTGATGCTCTCCCTCGCAGAGAGTTGCGCAGCCGTCGGGCGTCTTTTGAGAAAGATCCCGCAGCTCATACTCCTCGCGGTTCATCTCTCGCTCATGCTGAGGCAAAGCATTGGCTTAAATCGTGTAGATCGCAGCCAGATCTTGCTGATGAGATGGAGAGGGGCTCTTTCCTCTCTCTGCCTTTTTTCAGCAAGATCTAATCCTCTCTCGGGAGTGTCAGAAGCCCGTGCTGCGGTTTCTTCTGTGCCTTCTTTTTCCCTCAAGGGGAATCCTTTTCGCATGATCAAGGTCTCGCGACACTGCCTTCGAGCCTTAAGTATGTGGAAAAAGCCCTGGTTCCTGTCTCAGGGCCCAGTGTTGAGGGATGTCTGTCATCGCATCATGCTTATGACAGATGCTTCTCTCACGGGCTGGGGAGTGACCCTGAGGGGCCTTCCCGCAGTGGGACAGTGGGGAGAACATCATCGTCTGTGGCACATAAACTGCTTGGAGATAATGGCTGTGTTTCTGGCCTTAAAACACTTTCTCCCAGATTTAAGGGACTATCATGTTCTAGTCCACATGGACAAGACATTGGTGGTCGCTTACATCAACCATTAGGAGGGTCTGAAGTCACGACTACTATGCAGGCTGGCACATCAAATCCTCCTAAGGGCCCAAAACAAAATTCTGCGATGTATGTCCTGGGCCATCTAAACATGGGAGCAGACCTCCTGTCAAGACAGGGGGTGAGATCTGGGGAATGGACACTGTGGTGTTCTCTCTCACCGCTGGGACTGGATGCCATGGTGCAGATGTGGCCGAGGCTATGTTTGTACACATTTCCCCCGGTCGCTCTGCTCCTAGGAGTCCTGGAGAGGGTCCGGCAAGACGGAGTCCAGCTACTGCTGATAGCCCCCTCTTCACAGCCCTGCTGTCGGGTCTACCATGGGAGATTCCAATCAGGAGGGACCTTCTTTCCCAGGTGGGAGAGGTGATACTTCATCCTCGCCCCAACCTGTGGAAACTATGGGTGTGGCCTCTAAGGAGGCCCACCTTATAGAGTGTGGAATATCAACCGAGGTTGCTCAGACCATACTAAGTTCCAGGGCTCCCTCCACGAGGAAGCTTTATGCCCTCAAATGGGCTCTCTTTTCAGCTTGGTGCAGAAAGCGCCTGCTGAACCCAGTCAGCTGTCAGGTAGCCTCAGTGCTGGAATTTCTTCAAAACTGCCTGTCTGCTGGGCTAGCTGCATCCACTCTGAAAGTGTAGGTGGCAGCTATAGCGGCCTACCGTTCTCCCCTAGATGATGAGTGACTAGGGCAGGACCCGCTAATTTGTCACTTCTTTGGAGCCATAAGGCTAAGGCATGTCAGCACAAGCAGGGTACCGACATGGGACTTAACATTGGTGCTCGAGGGCATCTCTGTTCCCTCATTTGAACCACTGCAGGATGCGTCAGTTTCTGATACTAAAAACAGCTTTTCTATTAGCTATTACGTCCCTAAAAAGGGTAGGTGACCTCCAGGCTCTGTTGGTTGCACCTTCATTTCTGGATTTTACTCCAGGCTTGTCTAAAGCCTTTCTTTACCTCAAACCTGGGTATGTGCCCGAATGTTTGGATGCAGTGTCTCGTTCTCTCTCGGGAAACTGTGGTTACATACGTAACCTGAGGCGTTTTCATTCCTTCATTCATTAATTTTCCTTCGGCTTAATACCTTTATTCATCAGGGATCGCCACAGCGGAATGAACCGCCAACTTATCCAGCATATGTTTTACATAGCGGATGACCTTCCAGCTGCAACCCAGTACTGGGAAACACTCATACACTCTCGCATTCACACACATACACTACAGCCAATTTAGTTTAATCAGTTCACCTATACCGCATGTCTTTGGACTGTGGGGGAAACTGGAGCACCTGGAGGAAACCCAGACGAACACAGGGAGAAGATGCAAACTTCACACAGAAATGCCAACTCACTCAGCCGGGACTTGAATCAGTGACTTTCTTGCTGTGAGGCGACAGTGCTAACCACTGAGCCACCATGTCGCCTGTAGAATTTTCAAATCAAAACATATTCATATTTACAGTATATTTCAGAATTCTTTTTGCATTTTAGAATTTCCAGTTTATTTTTCAGAATTCTCAGTTTAGAATTCTCATTTTATATTTTTTTATTTGAGATTATAATTCAGAATTTATTAGTTTAGAATTCTGTTAACACTGAAGAATTCATATTATTAGAATTCTGTTTTAATTTAATTTTAAGTTGAACATTTGGAGTCTTGTTATATTTGAGAGTTCCAAGTTTATAATTTACAATTGTTTGTTTATATTTTAGAATTCTGTTAATATTTGGCTCATTTTTCAGAATTTTCTGTATGCATCTACGGATTTAGAGTTCATTATTTAAAATTCTCAGTTTAGAGTTAATATTCTAAAATTACAAGTTTATATTTAAAGTAATAATTCACCCAAATATTTGCATAAATTTCATGTAATTGTCAATAAAAGCCTTTGAAACGTATGAAGTGCTTGTAATTATATTTCAGTACATCACAGAAACAACTGAAACAAAGATCTAAAAGCAGTTTAGCAGCAAACTTTGTGAAAACTAATATTTGTGTCATTCTCAAAACTTTTGGCCACGACTGTAAATGACTCCATAATTTACTCAGTCTCAAGTCGTCCTTGCTGTGTATGACTTTTTTTCAGATGAAAACAGTTTGAGTAGTTTTAAATGTTATCCTGGCTCTTCTATACTGTATAATGGTGTTGATTAGTGGCCCTTTTTTGAAGCTTTCAAAATGACATAAATACATCATATAACTAACCTGTACGCCACCATGGGATTAATTCATGTTTTATAAAGTGGATCAATGTGATTTTATATCAGATTTTTAAATCATAAACTCAAATCTTAAACTTCTGGTGACTTCATTTTTTTTGTGGTCACAAAAAAGCTTCCAAAGTGGTCACATGTAGCTTAACTGTGTAATGTAGACATAGAAAAAGGAAAGAAGAACAGATTTTAAAATGCATATAAAGGTATATAAATGAATTTCCATAACAGTGAACTTTCACTTTAATGTATGTATTTTAGTTTTGTTTTCATGTTTGTGTGTTCAGGAAGTGTGCAGTGAGCTCTGGTGCATGAGTAAAGGCAATCGCTGCATCACCAGTAGCATCCCAGCAGCCGAGGGCACCATCTGCCAGACCAGCACTATTGAAAAAGGGGTAAGCACAGGGAATTCTGGGAGCGAGCCAGGAATACAAGAACGCTAGTCATTCGAAACAGCTTTTTTGGGTTGATATGTTGATCTTGTTTAAAAATGTAAATAAAGTTAATGACGGTCAGTATGGTCTTAAATAAAAAATATTGGTATGGAAAAAATTAAGAGAGCACGTTTTATAGTTTTGTCAGTTTTGTTTTGTTCTTCAAACTACTTATGACAGCTCTTCCAAATTGAACCTAAACATTTTATTATTTGAAATGTCATTTAGAACATAATATGATCAAAAATATGACATGCATGCTTACATATGTTTTAATATGAGTTTGACCAGTTGTCATTTTCTGCAAAAATAAATAAAAATGTTCAAAATTACATTGTTTTACATTAATATGACCATTTTACTCAAACACATATCTAGTAAATCCAGTACTTCCAGAGAAATGTGAACTTTGTTTGGTCGCCACATATTAAATGTTATAAGTAAAAAAAAGTATATATTATTATTAAAAGTTAAAAGTATATAAATACATATACTTCTTTTCTTTTAGTGGTGCTACAAGAGATTGTGTGTGCCGTATGGAACACGGCCCGAGGGTGTGGATGGTGGGTGGGGCCACTGGTCTCCGTGGGAGGAGTGTAGTCGAACCTGTGGGGGCGGAGTCTCATCCTCCATTCGCCATTGTGACAGCCCCAGGTGAGTAAAGGTCATGTGACTGTTAAATACTTTTTCGGTTAAACATCATGTGTAAATGGAAAAAAATGTACTTTACACTTTTCTTTTCAACAATGTTTTAAATGGTGGTGTGCTAATAAATACAAAATAGCTAGTAAGAGACCACATCAAATTATGATTGGTGCAAAATACAAGCATAAATGGCAATACCAGAGAACTATGTATTGACCAGTGTTGGGGGTAACGAGTAAAGTTTCGCATTACTTTAAAAAATGAAGTAATAATACTTGACTTACTTTTTTAAAAATGTAACACGAGTAATTTTTAGATTAATTAATTTGCTTTTAAAAAATAATTTGCTGAATTAAATTTAGTGTAATCACATAGAATCACACTCAATGAGAGAATGAGCTCCCCGCGGGAACAGACAGAAACCAAGATGGCAGAGCCTTACATTTCTGTGATGGAAGTATTCTTATTATTTTGAACACATAAAAGAAAAGGGGATTGTCTTAATGGACAGTTATTTTACTGAACTAATAAGACAAAAATACAAAAGTAGCAAGCACATTGCTTTAAACTTTTATTAATTTGTATATACAGCATGCGCAGCGTCCGGAAGGTCTCAGAAGGTAACATTATTTAAATAAAAAAAAAAATGTTTTTATTATTTTTTTGGTAGGTTATACAGATGTAGGTTATACAGTACAGTGTGTCGTTAAATGCAGAGCTCCTCTATTTTAAAAAAACCCCTGCAAGTTCTGAAAGAGATCAAGCCTCAGGCAGGTATGAAAAAGTAACTCAAAAGTAACGTAACGCATTACTTTCCATAAAAAGTAAAAAGTAACTTAGGGAGTAACTCAATTTTGTAATAGATTACTTTCAAAAGTTACTTTCCCCAACACTGGTAATGACAATATCTTTTTTTTTTCTATACCTGTATTACTTTCTGTTCTTTTATCACAATAGATAGATGTCCAGTCATGAGATCCAGTCATTCATATTGGATTGTGGTATATAGTGTTCTGTGCAGTGTAGTAGTTCATGTAAGTTTGGGCCCAGTAGTATTGTAATTCACGAAATGTGGGTTTTATTGTATTTTTAATCAAATAAGCATAAGGCACTTCTATCAAAATCATTTATCTTTTGAATATTAGTAGTGTTTAAATATATAGGGATTTGATGGTTCATACTGTTCTTACTCTCAGCCCATTGTACTCCGTGAACCTAGTCTGACAGCATGCCAGGGAAAATGGGAAAAACTAACAGATTGACAGAAAGACAGAAGATGTCTGGCTGAAATGAACTTGAGCAGAATGATTGTGTAATTGGGAGTTACATTGAAATTACACTCAGATGTGTCTGATGCCTGTCCTTGTGTGGATGCAGGCCAACGGTTGGAGGGAAATATTGTCTTGGAGAAAGGAAGCGCTTCAGATCCTGCAACATTGACGTGAGTTTGAAACCCACACGTCACTTAATAACTCCATTTGTGTGCATGTGTGTATGTGAAGACTAATGCTTGTGGATGGATTCTGATTGTGTATAAGCTAAATTAGTCAATGTTACTGAACCACTGATGGTTTGTTGAGTGCATTAGGCAAAAACGTTAAACTAGATATATTTGAGTAAACTGAAACTGTTCATAGTTACTATGGTCTACTATATAATTCTCAGACTGATGGATTGACTGGTGTGTGTGTGTGTGTGTGTGTAGGAGTGTCCAGTCGGGTCTCAGGATTTTCGGGAGATTCAGTGCTCAGACTTTGACAGCGTTCCTTTCCGAGGGAAATTCTACACCTGGAAGCCGTATAGGGGAGGTGAGTGTGCAGCCCTATAAAAACACCTGTCCTGAGATGTACTGGTTTTGATTTGTGCCACTTCAGTTGGATGTTGTTACTCTAAACTGCTATGGTTCCAAATGAATGAAGTATGCAGGATAAATCAGTGGTCGTGTTGGCATCAATCAAAAAATTTGAAAAAGAAAGTTAATTACACGCATAGACACCATCTTTTTGAAATGTATCGAATAACCAAAGGTTAACTCAACTCCTTAACTCTTTCTGATTTTTACAAAAGAAAACTACTAGTATACTCATAAGTTCACTTGCAATACATAAAACTAAATTATAGACTAATTGCTCTTACATTTTACTACTGTTACACTTTTAGTGCACTTAAAAGTATAGGTTTACAGTATGTACTAAAAGTGGGCTAATGTAGTCCAAATCCTTATTCAAGTAGTACACTTACAAGTATACTACTAGTACATAGATGTTAGTATACTTATACAGATATACAGGGATATTTCAAATTACTTAAGTGTAATTGTTTCACTTACTTTATGAGTGGCTTGGACTTATGATTTAGTTACTTAAGTGTACTTCATAAAATGAAGAAAGTATACTTCTTTTTTCTAAGGGTTATTAACCATTGTGCAGCAATTATAATAGGTTAGACATACAGTACGTCAGCATCAATCCTTATCAAACTACCAAAAAATCCATTAATTTTAACCTTTAAATTATAGTTTGTTTACATAATTCCACTGTTACTTTTTTGGAAATGTATTTCTTTTTATAAGTTAATTTTGCTAAAATATATGCATAGAATATATGCATAGAAAAAAAACTATAATGAACAAAATGTCTGTAAGAATGCACAAGGGTTATTTATATAGGTTGCTTTATCCTGATTAAGTAAAAGAAAGTTCCATTTTTTTATGAAAAATGCAAAACACACATTCTCTCTCTATTTTAAACAAACAGCATTGGCTCAGCGCGCCTCAATGTTGAGCCACTGGTATTAATTTAGTTTTGCCTGTATACGTTTTTTTGACTCTCAACGTGATCTTTTACCTACCTAAATCTTACATGATTATGGGAATGTTTAAGTGCTCACTTGTTGTTGTTAAAACTTTTGAAGGTGGTTTAGATATTAGGACTGGACCACCGTGCTTCCAAAGAACCAATCTCTGCTCTGGCTCATATCCAAAACAGATGTGAAAGAGATATAATGAGAGTGAGACTGCCGATAATAGTCTGGCATCCATATGTTGGGCTATGCAATGCCAGCTCCCAGAATCCCAGGTTTAAGTTGCTGCTTTTGATGAGTGTGAAGCTGGCCGTCAAGGACATAACTGCCTTTAATCTGGCCCTCCAATAACATAATGACTTGCAGAGAGAAGCCCACTACAGGCTACAAGCGCTGCTTTCATCAAGTCAGCTGATTTTACAGTGGAAATCCCTTGCAGCTGTTAAAATAAGTGCCAGACTGCTGTTTTACCCTGCTGTAGGGTCAGTTCGCATTTAGACCTTAGACCTGCATTCTCTTTCTCTGTTCATGTCTTCTTTGTGTGTGTCTTTTCACTTCGCTGTGTTTGTTTGAATTTTGTGTATAGCCTACTATAGATTGTATAGTAGTGTGCAATAAACGTTGCAACACAGGCTGATTGGAAATGCGTTCTTCAGCATACATTTTACTGCAGTTTCTAGCTAAATGAGTGCTACGGAGCAGTATGATGCCAACAAGGTTGTCAAACAAATTAAGGGACATATTGCCGATTACAAATTATTTTCTGCAGTTCTTTGAATAAATAGCACAAAACAACTTAACTGTGTCTATAATTTGTAATAAAATATGTTTGCCTCTCCTGTTTATCTCATATTTCATTTTCTGCCATGGTAACTGGTCAGTTTACTGTGTAGCTCACCTTGTGTGGTGTTGTAATTTGAATCCAGAGCTCTCTGGTTTGATTCCAGTGAAGCGCGATTCCAAAAAACAGGTAAAAACAATGTAAAGTTTGGTAAAACTATCTAGCCATGATGCAATTTTCTCTTATGTTTACTTTTTGAATATGCCGTTGGTTGGTTGGGTTTTGAGAAAGGTCTCATCAACATGTACAAGAAGGACATGTAAATGACGCATAGAACAAAACTCAGCCGTATTTCAGATTCGCAAAAATGTATATAGCGTCCTAATGGATTTGTCATCTGAAACTTGCAACGAAACGTAAAAATGCAAAAATTGCAAAAATGTAGCTCGAGGCACACATTTCTATTGAGCCTGAAAGTGTGCTGTGCTATTAAGTGAAGTTTTTTCATAAACTAATTTCGAGAGGAGCACGTGCTTATGATTGACTACAGCTGGTCCCGCTTTAGCTAATGCACGATCCACCAATCAGACGATTCCTAAATCGCTATAAATAACCAAAGTATCTCACCTTAGCCATCTTCGTCCCGAAGAATCCCCTTTCCACCCCTACTACTCCCCTTTTCCTCGACAGGGCGGCACGGAGACACGGTGGTTCACAGCAAATGTCACAGGCTCAAATCTCACCCGGCCAAGTGACATTCCTGTGTGGAGTTTACATGTTCTCCCCGTGTCCGCATGGGTTTCCCCCGGGTTCTCCGGTTTGCTCCCACAAGCCAAAAAACATGCAACATAAGTAAATTGACCAAAACCAAATCGACACCATAGATGAGCTATCAATCAGCTACATTTCTCTCCACAAGTATTCATAATTACATTTACCATTAACAAGAGGGGGAGTTCTCGAGACCTACCTGAGCTCAAACTCCCCTCTCACCCCGCAAACGGGAGGGAGCCCCGGGCTCGAGGATCTCATGAGCTCAGGGCTCTCTCCCGGGACAGCATGCCAAACTCACTTTTACATTCAATCATCAGCTAAGTGTGAACTCTTGAAACTTGGTCTGTTGCATTGTCTGTTGCTTTATTGCTTGCTTTGTGTTGTCTTTCTTTTTTTTCCCTTTTTGATGCATTCATTTTTCACTCTTTTACTATTTTTAATACTAAAATACAGCTATAGTTATTCTAAGTTAGGGCAAGGCGAAAAAAAAATATGATAACAATTTCTCACATCAGTTGTTATCAATATTAAATCAAATCTCTTTCAAGTTTAAAGACAGATCGTTGCTCACAGAGATACTTGTCAATTTAAACCACTTTTTTAATGTCAGTAAAACAAACATCTTATAAATCTGAGGTGCAATATTTGTGAAGAGGAATATTTATAAAACTTGTATGGAGCAAACTTAAAACCATTTGGCAGTTACTTTATATATTATTTAGTGCATTGTGCTTTAGCTTTAAACTCTCTCACCAGAACCTCCTGAAACCCATACGACTCCAATGAATCTCTCTTCTAGCCACTTTAAAATATACCTGCGCCCTGCCAGAGCAAAACCTCATGGGATGTGCCGTTTCCATCGTAAGCCTGCTTCAGTATATGTTTTCACAGGCACCCAGGACTTTATCAAATTAGTCCAACACTAACAGAAAACTTGGCCAGCAGCTCAAAAACTGCCCTCTTTAGGTTTATAAAACACGTGTAGTGGAAGAGTTATTATTTAACATGAATGCTGTGGTAGATTTGAGCCTACTGATAAGGCAAGCGAGAGCCAAAATGACATTACTCAGAGTTTTAACACCACTGCTGCCAGGTACAGGAGAGGGGAATGGGTTCAAACCCTCCTGCCTTTCAAGACTGACATAAAGAAGGCCCAGATCAGGGCAAAATCACTCTGGTACCAGTCTGAATAAGATTAGAAGTTGATAAACTCTTTTTCTCTGTTAGACACTTATTGGTCACACTTTGTTTTAAGGTACAATTCTCTATAAACAAACCATTAACTGTGACTTTTAGCTCAAACAACTATTTTGCTGCTTATTAATAGTTATTAAGGTTGTAGTTGGGTTTAGGTAGGATTAGGGATGTAGAATAAGATCATGCAGAATATGTACTTTGTAATATTCTAACAAAAAAGCCAATATCTTAATAGGCTGGTAATAATAAACCACTAATTAATAGTGAGAATTAGTACTTAAGCTAAAGAGTTACCCACTGATTAAATACACCTTTCCAGTACTGGGTTGGTTGGATCCCTTTAGAACAGAGGTATCCAAACTCGGTCCTGGAGGGCCAGTGTACTGCATCTTTTAGTTTCAACCCCAATTAAACACATCTGAACCAGCTAATCAAGCTCTTTCTTGGTATGCTAGAAACTTTCAGAGAGTTGTTGAAGGAAGTTGGAGCTGAACTATGCAGGACACCGTTTGGACACCCTTGCCTTAGAGTCATAGATTCAAAAAGGTTTTTGAAATATTCCTCAGAGACTTTGGTCTAGTTGCTGCATATTTGTTTCTGGCACATCCGTGATGCCAGTCTCCCATTCCAGCACATCCAAAAGGTACTCTGTTGGATTGGGATCTGGTGACTTTAGAGGTCATTCAAGCATTGAGATCTCTTGACTTTTTTAAGACAATTAAATATAGTGAATTCAACAGGAGATGATTTAAGCTTTGTGATATACATGAGTACACAGAAGACAAGATGGGTTAATAAAACAATTGTGTGTGGATGTGCATTTTAGGCTTGCTCTATAAGCAAACCATCTAAATTGTGCCCCAGACCCCATTTTCTGCTATTCAAAGATGTAACAGCAGTGGAAGAATAAACTTACTTACATAAACCCCACAAGCTCATTAAAATACCACATGGAGCTCTACAGAGAGCTGGCAGCTGTCCCACAGAGTTAGTATAGTTATAAAGCTCCATTTGGCTGCATGAAATGCGCCGTTCACGTGTCCCCATTGTTGGAAGAGCATTAAACTGTGAAGCGAATTTGCCAACAGTTTGTTTTCAAGTTTGTTTTGCCTTTGTGTAATGTTGTAAAGTTAACAATGCATAACACATGAGGAGTCAATTCTCTACAAACAACATGAGCACAATGGTGTTAGCGTTACCATTGGTGTGACAAGCATATTAACATTCTGCTCTGTGTATTTGATGACAGACTGTTTTTAATGTCTTACATAAAAAATGTATGTCTTACATGCTGGCTTTGTAGATTTTATGACATGCAGTGGTTCTTATATGGATACACTACCTGTTTTAACTGCTATATATACTGCCATTTAAATGTTTGGGATAAAGAGACAGAAAAGTGACTGTAAAGATATCTATAATAAAATTTTTATTTTATTTTGAATCCTCTAAAATTGTATCATAATTTCCACAAAAATATTAAGCAGTTATTCCAGCATAAGCTGACATTTCTTCATCACTAGCATAATTAGTCTATTTTGTTTATAATTTTTATTTTAAAATGGTTATCTCTGTAAGCTCCCAGCTGTTTGTGTAAGTATGTGACATGTTTCTGACTGAATGGCTCATGATGGTTAAGGTGTGATGTTTTCCACATTTTGGTTGCAGGTGGGGTGAAGTCATGCTCGCTGAACTGCCTGGCCGAGGGCTATAACTTCTACACTGAGCGCGCTCCAGCTGTAGTGGACGGCACACCCTGCAGAGATGACTCTCTGGACGTTTGTGTTAATGGCGAGTGTAAGGTAAGACAGTAACACACACTTTTTCATCAACTATACATATCTGAGAGTTTTCAGATGACAATGGTAATATGTAGTTTTTTGGCTGCCTTTAAACTTCTGCAAGAGCATGAAACTTAACAGAAGGGAACAAGAAAGTCTCTTTCAGTTATTGACACATAGATCCACCATTCTCTTAACACATTGTTGTAGCAATATGGAGCATTATGGATTTAATCATGGAGCTCTGATCTGTTAAGAATCAATTTTGTCACATTCTTCACTATCTATCAGGAACGCTTTAACACAGGTTTTCTGCTATTGGAGATTTCAGCATTGTTTGGTTGGTGTGGAAGTAATTCACATCTGAGCACTGCGTATAGTGGAGGGAACAGAAAATAACATAATTTTAATGTCAAAAAATGACAAATCAGGGTTGGTCATTCATCAACTTTCACTGTTCTTTTACTCCTTATATTCTTGCAATCTCTTGCATGAGTCTCTACACTAGTGTTTTTCATCTTGTTTCAGTAATCTCATATACACCCATCACCTCTCCCAGATTGGGGGTTACCCTTAAGCCTGCACTCTACCATCAACAAAAATCCACATGTTCACAATGACCGCAGTGCATGGGGATAAGGAGTCACTCAAGGTGTTTTGTGGATGAACTGGATGCCCCTTGGTGGCTGGCCTTGTACTCTCTGATTGTACTCTCTCAAATGCCCAATCAATAACTCCTTTTAAACCTATGGGCAACAAGTCCTGTGCCCTCTCTATGGTTTTTCCAATCCATCATGATTGACAGCAGGCCTTTGCTATCTGGGAATGGCAGAAACCTCTCTATGTTCTCATATATGGCAGTACCCATTTTTGTCTTAATGGATGGCAGCCACCCTACCTTACATGCTCTTGCAGATATACCCCGTTTTCCCCAAGGTAGTTCCAGTACAGTTGTTTTTTTGTTTTTCGACATCCAAAGTACCGGCTCTGAACCAGGACAAGTGGTTTGAGTAGCACCAAAACATTACGAAGCTAGAAGTTAGAACCCCTTACATAAGAGGCTGAAGGTGGGGCATGAACAACGAGACAAAAAGAAACAATTTTGAGCTCTCTTCCAGAGAACTTTCCAATTTTCTTTACGTAAGTTCAAAGTAGTAATGTACTTGGGCTTCTCCAATAGCTTTTCAATAAGAGGCATAAAGAATGGGTCAAATCTGTACTGGTCATTTAGTTTTCAGATGTTGATGCATATGAAATGCTTATTGGGCTACTCCACTCAGTGACTCCCAACTCCATCATCATCTTGAACTCAATAGTGCCACCATCCTTTCAGGTATTCTGTATGGCCAGTGTTAAGAAGGTGTCAGAGCCAGGAGGTGAATGCGGTATTATATCTGGTTCATTCACCTTGGCCTCTAATGAACAATTCAAGGAACAAATCCAGATGTTGTTGCAGCTCAGCATGCTGGGTTTCTTTTAAGTGTCAAAGGTTCACAATTGTTTTCATTGTTGTCTCTCCCTTCTTTGGCCTCCCAGCTTTTTTTTGCAGGAGATCCTGTGTTCTTAGGCTTGGTGTCGATACAGGGCTTTGCTCTTTTCCAAAGGTCTCATAATATGCACAAGATGCACTGGAAAAGGACAGCAATAACAGGGACAGCAAACAAAAAGTGCCCTGTCCTGTCAGTGCAAAGTTGTCAGTGTTTTTTATATGTGGGGTATGTTGTGCAGTATGTCTGTACATCAGGGTATATGGAAGGCTGAACAAATCATGGGCTTATGTGTGCATATGTGTTCTGAAGTGCAATGTGTCCTGCTAATGGTATGCTGTGAGCATGGTGTAACACATTAGGAAGACAACATGTAGCGACAGCCAAACAAGTGAATTCAGAGAAGTTTTGATGTCCAGGGCTGGGGTACCTAAATCATTTTCCTAAACCATGTCTTTATTTCTGGACTTTATTGATGACATGTCTTTCTAGGACCGTTGATCCCACAACAGATTATAGTGTGAGTCTGGGAATGGCTGCAGACCTCTCTTTATTTAAATTTGACAAACTTCTGTGATGTAGGAACGCAACATGGAAGACCGACTACACAGACACTGACAAACACATTAAGTATATAACACAATAGGATCAAAACAAAATGAAAAACAAATACACAAAGTTCATGATGCATGCATATGTGTGTGTTGAGCTCATCATGTTTCACTGTCAGGAATGGGAATTGAGTGGATATGTTTGCGTGTATGGGGAATCAGTATGCAAATGGTATGCATGTGCATCCTCATCGCCTCAGCAGGGGATTACAGAAATGAGGTGTGTGTGTGTGTGTGTGTGTGTGTGTGTGTGTGTGTGTGTGTGTG
>CAIGQW010000259.1:2778002-2791581 GCA_903798125.1 Danio choprae
TGAGGGAGATTGTTGCTTTTTTGCTTTAGTGGCACACACTGACCTCTTTAATGCCCCTGCTAATTCTGCTTTCCTGTTCTCCAGTTAGCGCTTTCTCAGCTTGAGTTGTCAGTAAGCGCACGCTTCACTGTCAGTTATTAAAGTTAGAACTGGGAAATGTTAGCATGAATTTGTACTTTGAGCAGAATCGTTGCTAATGGGGTGAAAAGGTGCAAACAATTTTAGGGGGTTGCAGAACTAAGTGGGGGCTTTAGCAACTCTACTAGTGTAATTAAGTGTATTTTGCCTCAAAAATGTCTTGAGAGATGTTTTCATATTTCAAAGCCTCTTTTCTTCCTAAATAAAAAAAAAATGTTCTGACACTGAACAGACGCAAGAAGTGATCGAGTCGTGTTGTCAAGAATGAAATCAGCTCAGTGTGAAAGAAAAGGAAGGATGAAGGCCAAAAGCAGTTTAATGGTACACCACGAAACCACGAGTTTACAGTGACAAAGTAACTTTTTATACTACTTATTTGTATTGTACATTTTATGAAGTACAATAGACAGACATAAAAAAATTAAATACATTTTCCAAGAATAAAAAGTAATTGAAGAATTTGCAATTAAAATGCTTAAGAGAGAGAGAGAGAGAGAGAGAGAGAGAGAGAGATGGTAAAGTTTGCCTCAATATTTGATACAGATGCACTGTAACAAAGTTTGAAAGTTATATAAATATATATTTCAAAGATGCCTTTACAAAAATTGTAAATTGTAATTATAATACTGTAAAAGCAATAATCTGAATGATTTTCTTTTATTTGTGCTGTCAAATGATTACAGTGTTAAGTCTAATTATTTACAGAGTGTGTCGATTAACCAATTATTAATAAATAAATCATTTTAAATTTGGCTAGGAAATTAATGAGTCATTGAGTAATGTATTCATTTGATTTATTCAAATGGCTGATTCATTCAGTGTGTAAATGGCTCTCATTATGAATGGGCTGTTGAATCAGTGACTACATTTACATGGACATCAATAATCAAATTATTTGCCTTAATCTGAATTAGACAACAATATGATTAAAGTGTTTACATTAATTTCTTTTTAAACATTCCTTTCATGATTCCATTTTACATGTTATAACATATAGATCGATTAATGTCATTATGTCACCACCACGCTATTCACATTTCCTCTGAAGTTTTGGGTGTACTGAAACTGCAGTTTAGCAGTTTCACTTTCATTTGGGAACATTCATGGCCCTGCGACAAACTGTGGTATTGGATGCGAGTATGAAGTAAGGACTAGTGGAAGAGTGTTGTTTTAATGGAATTTGATACTGCAACCCCGAATGGGGAAAAAAAACCTCCCGCAATGCGGGTGTCTGTGCAGAGAATAGTGTCAAACAGCCATGTGTATATGGAATATTCTGTCACAAAACGCAACGAAAAGTCCTACATGACGGTAATAGTTTGATTAAGGCGAATACATGTCTGTACTGCACTTTAATAATGTGACTAAAATGGGAATACTCCACATGTCTTCATTCGAATTCTGTTTAGTTCGATTATGACTTTAGTCGGATTAAGGTCATCAAAAATCACTGTTAACATGGTAGACTCTCCATGTAAACATACTCAGTGATTCACACAATTCATTCAAAGTGGGAATTTATTCATAAAGTCATTAATAAATCACTGTGTTGAACGATATTTATTGCATCTGAAATGTAATAAATCAATACTGATTTATTTTCTGAACTTTGAAATTTAATCAATGTCGCGTTTGCTGTTTTGCTATTCAGGACAAAGTCTTAAAGTATGATAAAAATATGAGAACCAAACCTCATGTCGGTGCAGTTATGCCCCCGCTAACTTGAATTTTAGGGCAAATAACTGCATACTGTAGGCTTCAACACAGTTATCTGTAGCTGTATGAAATGCAACATTACTTGCAGCACAAATACACAAACAATGCAAAAAATATTAGAATTTGTGCATTAACCACCAGGCTTTAGAGGTGTTCAGAGAAGCTATATAATGACTTTATGGAAACTCACACAATGTGCGGTGAACATTGTGCTTCAGGTCAGATATGTGTTGGACGGCTGCCTTGCTGTTGAGGGGTGCACAGGGATGCCAGCCGTGCTGAAAAGACGTTTCATAATTACCTGCTCACATGCAAGGCCCGAATCATAAACGCTGGGATATAAGATCTCAGCTATACCAAATTCCTTCCTATGTTTTCTTCGGAAACAGACACACTTCAGTCAGAATGAAGGTTTAGAGAGGCAGAAATTATCTGACTTAAAGAGCATCAAGGATCCCATAAAAACATTCAACTGAGCATTGATTATAAAAAAAGGCAGTTTTGAATGTGTTATGCTTTTATTTATGCTTTCGAATTACATTATGGTGCCAACAACTTTAGATGTTGAAAAGTTAAGAAGTGACATTTATTGACATTTTTAGTAGCTTAAATTTATATATGTGACTCTAGACCACAAAACCTCTCTTATGTTGCATGGGTATATTTATATAGATATTAATATAAAAATAGATTTTTCTTGAATGCCAAAAAAAAATAGATTAAGTAAAGATCAAGATCAATGTAGATATTTTGTAAATTTAAGTATATCAAAACAAATCCCAACAAATCATACATCAATGAAAAGCTTATTGATTCAGTTTGAGATGATGGTTTTGTCGTCTAGAGTCGCATATTGTAAATTACAGGTCATAAACCAGATAAAACCAGCTGTCAGTACATTGTCCTGTTAATTTACAGATTATTATTGATTTAATTTATATTTCTTGTTCAAAAAAATCAAATGTTAAAACAACAATCTGCAGACTTCGAAAGCATAAATAAAGAGAAAAAAAAACATGAATCAAGAGATATTGTCACGGAATGAGTCTGGCAGCAGAGATGAGGATCCACATGCAGTTTATTACAAAGAATGGTGAAGCAGGCAATGGTCAAACAGGTACAAACTGGAGCATGAGGATAATCCAAAGAGCGTATTCAAAAACAGGAGATTGGTCAGGACGGGCGGCAAAACAACATCAACGGTAAACAAGACAAAGATCAAAACACGGAAGGACAAGACCAAGGGTCCGTTCTTAGTACGTGGATTACTCAATTAGTTGGATTTGCTTATTGACGATTTGACAATATCCAGGATCATTTTGTACTTCAAAACTCATCAGAGAGTTGTTCTCATAGCAACAGTTCTGGTAACTCAAACCTGCTCGGGAGCAGGCTTATTTCATATAAACAGGATTAGATCGGGTCATTTCAAGCAAAGGTAATACTGAAAGTATGTACCAAATACTGACATTTTCTTATGATGGTAGTTATATACACTTGTGAACATAGTAATAGTTAATACATATATATAAGTTTTAAAAAAATCTACTTTTTTAGACACAATTGGATACTATTTTAAGGTACCAGCTTTAGTACAATTTGTGTATGATAAAAGACATGCACAATATTAAAGTTTTTTTTTAAAGGAATAATAATTTATGCAGTCATGCACATGTTTTGACAGCTAATATGACGGTGATTTGTTGATTTGCAAATTCCCTTTACTGATATCAAAATACTTTTTTGATGCAAAATTTATTTTAACAGCCAGTTTTAGGCGGATTAAGAAACTTGAATAGGCCTAGGCTACTATAATAAAGAAAATCTGCTCTAAAAGTAAAAATAGATAAATTGCTAAATACTCGTGACACATAAAAGTGTAAAGCCTGTAGCCCACAACAAAGGTGGAAAGTTATTGCGCATCATATTTAACAAACCGTTTACTATGAATTTGATGTAATTTTGCTCACATGGATAATTGAATATTAATCAGATGATGTCACTACGCTGCTGTGCCGTGCCGTCAGCCAATCGTTGCATTGCTGATCCTGATTTCGTTGATCAATAGATCTGTCCTTCACAACACATGCAGCGATCTCAGATCAGTTCATCCAGAAATTTTTATCTGATTCGCGGACTTGTTTGAAGAACCAAATTAGCCAGAGATCAGTTATCAAGATTAAAAGATCCAGGATCTGTAAAATCATCTAGATCATTTAAGCGAGGTACGAAGAACGGACCTCAGGAATAACGCTTACTTAATGTTACAAACAACAAGACTCAGCAATGAGAGTGTGAATCTGGGGTGTATATATAACTGGGGGTATATGTGTCTATGTAATCATTCAATGATGAACTTCAGCTGTGTGTGTGTGTATGTCAGTGTCCTGATGACTGTCAGCTGTGGCAGGAGTGATTGGAGCAATGACTTCTGGGAGTTGTAGTTCGGTTCAGTGGCAGAATTGTTGTTCTCCAGCGATCTATAACTGCTAGTTCGCTGCTGATCATAACAGATATGCAACCTGTTATAACAACTAAGCTGCAAAATGTTGTGGCATCTTGGGAAACGTATTGCTTTTATCTGTAAGTAATGATACATTGACTGTTTGAAGATGCCATTCATGTCGACATCTCTAGAGCTGGCACATCACCACCTAATTAGTATTCATCAGCTACTTATTATCATTTCATAATATCATAACAAGCCAGAATTGATCCATTGAACAGATTTTGAGGGACAGCAGCAGTTCAGATGTTCAGCGTGGGTTTGGTGTTGTTGAATGTCTGCTTGCTCTGTGCTGGACTGAGGGTTATTCTCAGCTCCAGGAAGCTCCAGTGAGCCACTCCCTGGGCGGCCGGCAGAAGAAACACTGACCGCAGTGGCTCAGATGATGGCCTATTTTAGGCTTCTGCTGCATTTGTGTTGAGTTGTTGAGGGTACAAATACATTTTAAACACAGACACACATTTTATTTAGAAACGTGGTTGATGAATGAGATTCTTTCAGGCATTGTGCTTCACAAAATATGCCAGCTGAGTGACCACTAATGGTTTGACTGCTTCTCACTCTCTGCGTATGTGGGTACATGTTTTGAGTGATTTAGTATATTTTTGGGTTCATATTCAGAGCCAGTTCCAAAAATACCAGAAATTGGGGTTTTTTTCTGACTTTTACATCTATGTATCTATCTAAGTATGGATAAATGTTATGGTGTGAACAATTTGTTCGGTTCCAAAACAATTGACTTTTGATCTGAATCTGTTAAGTGAGTGTAAAATGTTTGTAGTAGTATGCTTACTACTTGTGATTACTCTGTAGTAGTATGTCTGCTGTTAATATAAGTAATCTGATCATTAGATCATCTCTCTTCATGTTTGATTCAGAAGAGAATGATTAGTGTGATATGAAGTGGTGTTTTGTAAAAATGAATGGTTTAAATATTTGTGATATTTAGGCAAAAGATTTAAGGCAAGTTATTTCATAACAATATTTGGGTCTTATTTAATATATTCTTGTATTTTTTAAATAAATTATTAAATTGCTCCTTTTTTCATTTAATGCAAAAAACATTCAAAATGACAGCATTTTAATTTTAAATTTGTAAGGAATATGATGGAACACTAAGACTTTTATAGCAGTATATAAAAACTACAATAAGAATTGCTGGTAGCACTTTATATTAAGGTGTCCTTGTGACTTACCATGGTGTATTTAAGGTGTCCTTGTGACTTACCATGTATTTGCTATGGTAATTACAGTAAATGCATAATTACATGTAACTAACCCTAAACCTAACCCACGTTTTAACCCTAACTATATAGTAAGTACATTAACTAATATTACTCAGTAGTTGTAACAAGCACATAACAAGCAATAAAGTGTGACTGAATTACTTCACTGATTTGCAAATGTTTTTTTCATAAAAAGTAGTATGAGATTTATTAATGGAATAATTAACTAAATCGAATGAATCCAGCATCCTTAAATTGGTTTTGATCTCCATGCTTAGTTGGTTTAATGTTTTGTGTAAAGTTTTCACCACATTTTCTGTTGACTGTTCGCAACAAAGATTCCTGGCTGTGGCAGGACTGCATTGAAATGTTGTTGTTTTTTTTTTGTTTTGTTTTTTTTTTTTTTTTTTTTTACTCTTCGGTCAGAAGCTGGAGTTTTTTGCAAGCCTGTGGTGGAATCTGGCCTTAAACACGTTGTGTGTTGGGCAGCAGAACTGAGGGACGTTGCCCAGGAATTCAGTCGGAATCTCAAACCTCTGCATATCCCATCACAGTCACTCTCGCTGAAGCACCACAAACTGCATTGTTCTCTTGCTTTGAATAAATGTATGCATATGTGTGTGCGTTTTTTTTCTCAGGTTATGAGGAGGTGGTCAGAATCCCCAAAGGATCTGTATTCATACACATCCAAGAGCTCAACGTCTCTCTGAATTACTTGGGTGAGACACAATTTTTCATGCTTTGACTCAAATATGAACCTCTCATGAGAACCAGAACTAATACGCTGTTGGCGTTAGTGGATTTTGTAAAGAGCTTTAGCATTGAATGAAAGGTACAGATCTGATATGCTGCCTATTGTGGCTCAGCTGAGATGACTTTTGACTTTTTCCCTTTTTAAAATTAGGTGTTGTACAATTCAATTTTCTTTTCGGCTTAGTCCCTTAGGATTCTCATCTAGCCGCAACCCATCACTGGGAAACATACACACTCATTCACACACATATACTACGGACAATTTAACTTACCCAATTCACCTATACGACATGTCTTTGGACTTGTGGGGGAAACCGGAGCACCCGGAGGAAACCCACGTGAACACGGGGAGAACATGCAAACTCCACACAGAAATGCCAACTGACCCAGCCGAGGCTCGAACCAGCAACCTTCTTCGTGTGAGGCGATTGTGCTACCCACTGCGTCGCCGGTGTTGTACAGTGTAATCGCTTAATGTTTGTTTATTTATGAGAATATTTGTTTATAAGTATTAAAGTACATGTTTTAATATCTGTTCATCTAACTGGATTGCAACAAAACATTGCACTTTCGTAAAATATTCAATGTGAACATGATTGTTTCTGTTGCCTGTTTTTGTAAACTTGAGCATGTCAAAAAAGAGAGAGAAGCGATGTGTATAGTGCTTGCCTTAAGGACATAAAAATCTATAGAAAGCAAAATATGTACTTTCAAATGAACCAATTAAAAATATAAAACAAATATTCTCAGATTATGTACTCCATATGGAACCTGCAGGCTCATCCACCACTGCAGAGATGATGATGATGATTGAGTCAGTGGTTCATCTCTTAAGCTGAAAACAAACAAAGCACTAGTTTATCAATAAGTTATTCAAATGTTAATGCAGCCCCCATATAAGTTTTCCCTCTGACATTCAAAAGCATTGTTTGAATTGACATTAGGTTTTTGGCTTAAAATGAATGACGACCAGGAACATTTTTAGTCCAGCACAGCTCTAGAAATGCAGTAACGTTCCTACTATCTCATATTTTCCATAACCCTTAGTTGGCTCTGTAGGGTTATAACTGGAAAACACAAAAAATGCATTTTTGTATACTTTGACACCACAATTTTGAAAAAGCACCACCTTTTAAAATTAGTTAAAGGGATAGTTCACCCAAAACTTACTATTTACTCCAACTCGAGTGGTTTTAAAATTCTATGAATTATTGAACACAAAGCAAGATATTCTGAAGTAATTTTATTCAGGATCAGTGTTGGGAGTAACGCATTACAAGTAATGCGAGTTACATAATAATATTACTTTTTCTAAGTAATGAGTAAAGTAATGCATTACTTAAATTAAGTACTAATATTTGAGTTACTTTTTTAAAAATGTAATGCGAGTTACTTTTTAGTTTAGTCAACGTGCTTTAAAAAAATAAATTGCTCAATTAAAATGAACGTAGTCACGTTGAATCCCGCACGCAATGAGAGAATGCAGGAACAGACAGACAGAAAGGAAGATGGCAGGGCCTTACATTTCTGCAATGGAAATATTCTCATTATTTTGAACACATGGAAGAAAGGAAAAGAGAATTATCTGAATGAACAGTGATTTTATCTTTTAATAAGACAAAAAGCACAAAAGTAGCAAACGCATTGCTTTAAACTTTCATTAATCTGTATATATGGCATGTATAGCTCTGGGGTCAGGAAGTTCTAAGATAACATTATCTTAAATAATTTTTTTATATGTGTTTTTTTTAAAGGTAAATGAAGGTTATGCAATGTGTTGTTAATTGCAGAGCTCCTCTGTTTAAAAAAAGAAAGAAACCCCACTGCAAGTTCTGAAAGACATCAAGCCTCAGCCAGGTCAGAAAAAGTAACTCAAAAGTAATGTAACGCATTACTTACCATAAAAAGTGAGTAACTAAAGTAACTTTCCACAACACTGGTCAGGATACTGGAATTTCACTATTAATCGGTGCTAAAATAAAAAAAATTTCAATTTCCCTCTAACATTTGAGCGCCTACTTAAACACTACTGATTGGCTATTGTGTTCAGTTTCTCAACAGAAATGACTGTGATTGCCCGTGAAGGTCATCAGTTCACCTGATGCAAACACAGATACAGGGACACTGGATCAAAGCCGCAAAGATCAGTCGATCCATCAATCGTTTGTATGTCAGCTCATAGAGACCAGCTGATCGACGTGACTTTGAAATGCTCCAGTGTTTATGTATCTGTGTTTTCACATGGTGAACAGCGGTGAACTGATCTGCCTATAACAGCGGAGACCTTCACTGCCTATAACAGCCATTTCTTTTGAGCACGTGAACACAATGGGCAATCAGTTTTGTTTAAGAACGTACTAAACCACGGTCAAATGTTAGCGGGAAATGGACGTTTTTAAAATTTCAGTATCGATTGGGACCAAATTCACATCCATTGTAGGAACAAAAAATACAATGGATGGATGTCAATGGCTACTGATTTCCAAAATGAAATATCGAATATTCGAAATATCTTCCTTTGGTGTACAACAGAAGAAACAAAGAGGTTTTGAACAAGTGAAGGTAGAGTAAATGATGACAGATTTTTTTTTATTTTTGGGTGAACTTATTGTATGCCTTTAAAACTTATTTTATTTGGTTTTATTTAGCCCAGTGCTCATTGTGTACTTCACCTAAGATTGAAAACAACTAGTTTGAGCATGAGGAGCTTGAAAATGAACAAATTCTACATTTTTTCAGTGCCAAGGAGTCCTTTATGTATTGAGGCCTATTAAATATTTCCATTATTCCCAGTGTTGAAGAGCAAAGGGGATCAGTACTTCATTAATGGCAAGCTGACCATCGACACGCCGCGCCGCTTCGACATTGCAGGTGGTACCTTCCACTACCGCCGACCCGCCAATGAACCAGAGACCCTGGAAGCTCTCGGACCCACCAACATGACCCTGATCGTGATGGTAAGTCAGAGATGCTGGGTGGTCTGTTAGAGCAGGATATTTGTGCTCTGACTGTGTTGGTACAGATGCCTCAGAATTTAGACAGCTGCAATGTATTTGCTATGGGGTCAAGCGTAATTTTCTGGACAAATGTTATTTAAAGCTGAAGTGCTTTTTTGAAATATTTTTTGTAAATATCTTCTGCTATCTTGGTTTGATTTGCTGGGGGAACAATGGGTGAGTCATTTGTAGATTAATTGCCTGAAAAGTGTATACAATGTAGATTTGTTTTTCGATTGGCCATTCAGAATCGCCCGGCACAGCAACCATGGTGTCGGCTAATTCAGTTTTGAAGATCTCGCGTTTTATATTCACACTTGTGTCCTAAGGGTTTGAATTTGGATTTTGACTTGAAACCCCAGCCAGACACACCTGGGCTAGCTAATCAAGTTCTTACTAGGCTTTCTGGAAACATCCTTGCAGGTGTATTGAGGCAAGTTGGAGCTAAAATCTGCAGGACACCAGTTTGGGCACCCCTGTGTTGGACTGTATAGAGCAACATTATAACAGTATGATAAACAGTACTGCTTCTTCCCTATGTGATCACGACTAGAATAACCAGAAGCAGTTGACCATGGCATAATAAACGCTCTGCTGCTTTCATGCCGCATAATGCTCTTCCCTCATCAGCAGTTGCTTCAGCAGTCTTGTTTCTCTTCAATGACTTTCAACCTTACTCTTCTTTAAACTACCATGATAATTAGTTTTGCATACTGTATCTTGTCCATGACCATGATCTCTGCACAAGTCTCATAGGATTTTCAGATAAGCAAGTCTGTTGTGATTGGTCTGCTGCTTGCAGCATGTGTCAGAAACAAAACCCATTACATATCTAAAATTCAGCTCCAGAAGCTTCCTCATACACATAATAGGATGGTTAAGATGACAGATTTATCAGTTGCTCTGTCTTTTCCTCTTAGCAGCAAATAACTATAACTGGAAACGTGTAATTTAACGAAACTAACTGTTTACTGAAGTTTCTGGTTGTACACTGAAAACAGGAGCAGTCTTTGAACGCACATGGAGTTAGAGTAGTTACCATAGTTACAGGCACACTCTCAGTAGCACTAAGCATCATAGGAAACAGCCTATTTAAATGTCAATGTAATTATTTTACATTATGACTACAAAAACAATTAATGAAACATTTACTAATCATTCTTATTGTCATACTTCAATTTAAGTCACGACATCAATTCAAAAGCTCAAGCTCAGTGATGAAACGGCTTCATTGGTAGTGATTTTTAACAGCAGTTTTTGTGGAAGTGAATAAGTCGCACTAGAATAAATGTTTTGTCTCAATAATAAATCCTTATTGACATGATATTGACAACAACAACCAACTACTGTGTTTTAAGAGCAGGTCAAATTAGACATTGTTTGCAGGCAGCGAATAAAGAGCACCGGCTGACCTTATGCAAATTACTTACAGAGCTTCATAGATCAGTTACAGAAGCTAAACTCTTATTACTGACTCGTCTCAGCAGTTCACAATGGAGTCTTTCTATTAGGAGGTCAAACTAATTTGTTGTGCACTGATCTTTAAATCGTCGCTGACATTTCATAAACAGCTATAGTACGTTATGCATTGCATGAAGGGTAAAATTTTGAAATAGCATAATCTATTTAGCTTCAAGTATGAATGTTTGAAAATGGTGAATGTTTGAAATCAAAGTGTTTGATGGTCAGATTAACCCGTTCAATACTCCATTGTTTAATGTGTGGCAGGTCTTGGTTCGTGAGGAGAATCCAGGGATTCATTATCGTTTTAACCCTCCAGTCAGCAGAGATCCTCTGAGCAGTTATGCATGGCATTATACATCCTGGTCCCGCTGCTCTGCGCTGTGTGCAGGAGGTGAGTTTTCTGATCACTGACTAACAGATTATAATCATTGACACAACAAAATGCCACTTAAATGCATAGTTAACCCTTAAATGAAAATTTACTGCTAACTTCTATCCCTCCTATCTACATTTCAAGATTTGTGATTTTTTTTTTTTTTTCTGCAGAACATTAATGAAGTTTTTATTTTATTATTTAGGTGATTTATTAACTGCAAGTAAACAATTAATGTCACTTTAAAAGTCAAAAACGTGTTCTGAAAAAACTTGTGTATTGTTCAAATTGACTACACTTTCGTTATGTTCATGGCTGTTTTTTCCCTATTGACTTCCATTTATAACAGCATTTTTTTTTATTGCAAAGCCTTGACACTAAATAATCATGAATTTTTGATTGTTGGTGTTTTTCCCTGTTGGGAAGAGGTAAAACTTCACATTTTTACTGTCAATCATCCATTATCACCATTAACCCTTTAGGGTTAATGGTGGTCTCTTTCATACTCATGCACTCACTCTCACACGCGTGAAATCCAGAAACATAGTCAGGTGATGCGCAAATGGTCGATACAGGTGGCAGACAACGTAAACGAGAGAACAAGGCAAGGGTCAAACACGGAAAGACTAGACTAGTAGAACGCTTCGTAATGTTGCAGGGTATAACCAAACAAGACTAAGCAATGAGAGTGCCAAAGTGAGCCGTTTATATAGTCTGTGTAATCAGTACTTGAGCAGCTCCCAGCTGTGTGTGTGATCAAAGGAGAACCGGAACAGGTGTGTGTGTGTGGTGCATGACAGGATTTGTAGTCCATATCGTGACAGGATTGTAGTCCGGGTGATAATGAATGTTCTCCAGTGATCTAGAAGGATTAGATTGCTGGTGATCGTGACAGCCAGAAACCTGTAACCATTGACTAGTACTTGTTTTTTTTTACTATGGAAGTCAATGGTTTGGAACCACTTAGGGAAAGTAAATAGTGTGCAAATTGTCTTTTTTTTTTTGGCAAACTATCCCTTTAATACATATAAATCCTGATGACACAAGCACTTAACTTGGAGAGTCTTCAGGAAGCACAGTTTTATTTAGTTTTTTTTTTTCTTTTCTTTTGCTAACATGCATTTACTATTTGAGTCACAGAGAAAAAGTCAACCACATTTCTGATGGCCTGAGTACATTTAAATAAACAGTACATGTTAATATTTGGGTGATTATCTCTTTAAAGTTTTACCTCAAAGCAACTGCCGTAAATTATATACGCGTTCACAGTGATTGCTAAATGCGTTAGAAAATTCAACTTGGGTCACACAAACAGTGTAAATTCTCCATGTCAGCTTGTAAGGATATGCACGAATTGTTTAAAAGCCTGGGAATAAAACAATTACACAGATTTTATATACTAAGAACCCCAGCTTTGATGTTGCTTCCTATCCTCAAGCTTTTTTGCAGTCATGCTTTGTGAGTTAATGACCCGTGTTCCTTCTTGCTGATAAGAAACTATTAGCTGTAGCTCAGAACTAATTTGCTGTCATGACGATTGATGGCTAACATCTTAAAAGAGAGGACAATCTCACAACGCATTAAAATAAATCCAAAATTGCAGGGAAAAACATAATAAATGATTACAAGTGTTGATTGAAAATAAGAATGCGCAATATATTGGTATACTGTTGATTATCAGCAAATATATAAACTTGAAGTCAGAATTATTTTTTATATTTTTTTGTCCCCTGTATGTTTTTTCCCCAATTTCTGTTTTTTCAACATTTCTAAACATAATAGTTTGTTTTGTAGACCACCTACTTTTTTCCATCGGAAAAAAATATTGCTTAAAGAGGCTAATAATATGAAAAAATAAAAACTAATTTTCTTCTCCAGAAGAAAAAATATTATCAGAAATACAGTGAATAATTACTTGCTCTGTTAAACATAAGTTGGGAAATATTTGAAAAAGAAAAAAAAATAACAGGAGGGCTAATAATTTTTAATAACTGTATATATAGTGATCTTACAAAACCAGCCATTTGTTAGGTTCCATTTTAATTTATATAAGGCCTATATAGGCAGCACTTTGCTTTAGAACAGTCATAGTGTTCAATAAAACTGGCACAACAGAAAATACCTTTACAGAGAAATTGTATTTACACAAAGACAATAATGAGACCTCAAAGCTTCATGTTTGCCTGATTAGGGTGTACAGTAATCAACTGTGATTTATATAATAAAGGCTGCTCTCTGTGTCACAGGGGTTCAAGTCCAGCAGGTAGTGTGCAAGAAGCAAGCCGATCTCTCTGTGGTTTACAATAACTTCTGCGACAAGAAGAACAAGCCCAAAGACAAGAAAAGGCCATGCAACCAGGAGCCCTGCCCTCCAATGTGGGTGTTCTCTCTCTCTC
This sequence comes from Danio choprae, assembly GCA_903798125.1. Classification (NCBI taxonomy): domain Eukaryota; kingdom Metazoa; phylum Chordata; class Actinopteri; order Cypriniformes; family Danionidae; genus Danio; species Danio choprae. The sequence continues at coordinate 2,791,571 of CAIGQW010000259.1, forward strand.
TGTGTGTGCGC
>CAIGQW010000259.1:2794630-2804867 GCA_903798125.1 Danio choprae
ATAAAGCCTATTTCTTCTGCTGTGCGAAAACATCTTTTCAGCTTTATATTTTAACCAGAATTAACCTGAGTTTCTATGCTTTTGTTTATGATTGGAATCCATGTATGACTCATGAAAAATGATTCATTTCATTAACAAAGTTATATTCAAGATGAACAAGATCTCAATGTAACTTTGAAAATTTCTTTTTCTCCCACTATTGACAATCAGTCAAATACAAAGATAATCAAAAATGAGTATGCAAAATTGCAAACATATTTGCATTATTAAAGTACAAATGAAATCGTAACTAACCACACGATTTTGTGTGCTCACATTGCCAGTTTTGTGGTGAACAAAATCTGTGCATGTCATTAAGAAAAAAAAATCTGAAAATGCACTTTTTGTTGTTTTTCAGTTAAATTCTCAGATTTTTTTTTTATCTCAGATACTTGATTTTGAGGTATTGGGCGGGGTTAACATACCACACCGCCTCCAACTGTCAGTTTTGACAGCAAACAGAAATGGTGAGGAGGAGGTGTCTGTTAGATTGTAATAACTCTCCCCAAACCCTTTCCTGATCTTTCTGAATGACATGCCTACTGTACTATATCCATTCAGCTCGCAGTAGAGAAAACAAGCCACGCCCACTGTTTTCTCATTCAATATTCACAATACGAGAAAAGAAAAACTATCGCAGCTTCTGGTTCATGCAGACTTTAAACACAAACATAATCTAGGACTAATTTAAGTTGCATGGTCCAGAAATGTTAAGTTCCTTGAAAAAAATTTTTTTCTTATACCTGTTGGTGCCCATGTGTATGTCTGTGTGTTGTAGTGCTCTGCGAGGTGTGGAATGGGTCAGGAGATTCGTTTAGTTCAGTGTCTGTTGCACACTGGCCAGCCATCCAATGAGTGCCCTGAGTCTCATCGTCCCGCCTTCATGCAGCAGTGCAAGAGCAAGTGTGACCACAGCGGCCCTACAGACAACCCTGAAGGTCAGAGGTCAAACAAAAGCACACACACATGCACAAATGCTCGCTATTTGCATGCTGTCCTGAATGAAATCTCATAATAATTAACTTTTTCCAAATGTGTGTTGAAAACAGTCTGTCAAAGATTTTTTGGTTAAATATCTCCCATCATACACAATCCATTGCTCTTTTAGCTTTAGTGACTACATTTTTCATAGTTGTATGTCTTTGTAGTCACACCCTGACAGAAAAGCCTGTGTGAATTTTCTTTTAGATTGTTGGATATAACATGTTCTGTCACTGACAAAGATTTATGATTTACATCAATTTGTTCATCATTATAATCTTCACAAATTAGCACAACTTTTAAAGCCTAAATACAATTGTCAGAAGTAAATATAAACTATAAACAAGCTACACTTAAAACTTGTAGTTTTTTTATCAAGCGATTATAACCACAATGAGACTTTGAAAGCAGGTTAGATATTTAAAGTCTCGACAAACTCTAGTTAAATGAAAATTGTTTACGGTATTATTTTAACAATTGTACTGTGCTGTAAAACAATGCTGGGTTCCTCACAATCGATTTGTGTTGGGACAACATGAAGGAATTAAGTTAATTTATTATTTGTTACTAATTTAAGTAAATTGAACATAAAACAGTGGCGCAGTGGGTAGCACAATCACCAGCAAGAAGGTCGCTGGTTCAAGCCCTGACTGGGTCAGTTGGCATTTCTGTGTGCATGTTCTCCCTGTGTTTGCATGGGTTTCCTCCGGGTGCTCCGGTTTCCCCCACAATTCCAAAGACATGCGGTACAGGTGAATTGGATAAGCTAAATTGTCCATGAGTGTGAGTGTGTATGGATGTTTCCCAGTGATGGGTTGCAGCTGGAAGGGCTGCGTAAAACATGTGCTGAATAAGTTGGCGGTTCATTCTTCTGTGGCGACCCCGGATTAATAAAGGGACTAAGCCGAAAAGAAAATGAATGAATGAATGAACATAAAACAATTAAGTGGTCCCAAAACAAACTTAAGAATTGTGTTGTTTCATCTCATTTTAAATAAGTAGTCTGAACAAACAACAAATGTCATTTTTTGAGTGTATGCTGCTGTAAAAACGTAAATTTAAATCTTGTACAAGAACTACGGGGGTGGCACGTAGCACGTTCGCCTCACAGCAAGAAGGTCGCTGGTTCGAGCCTCGGCTGGGTCAGTTGCCATTTCTGTGTGGAGTTTGCATGTTCTCCCTGTGTTGATGTGGGTTTCCTCCGGGTGCTCCGGTTTCCCCCACAAGTCCGTAGTGTCCGTAGTACGGAATTGTCCGTAGTGTATGAGTGTGAATGGGTGTGTATGGATGTTTCCCAGAGATGGGTTGCAGCTGGAAGGGCATCCGCTGCGTAAAACATATGCTGGATAAGTTGGCGGTTCATTCCGCTGTGGCGACCCCAGATTAATAAAGGGACTAAGCCGAAATGAAAAAAAAAAAACCAAGAACTACGACAAATAATGCAATTTTGTCAACTTAAGAAACCGCATTTAAACATTACTAGTGTTGACTTTGACAAATTTGATTAAAGTTCTCTTAACAAATTTTAGTTTAATTAAAAAAATAATAATTAAATGACACATTCAAAACATCTTTATTATTTGCATATTTTTAATGTAAATATTAAGTGCAAGTGAAATGTGCCTATGCTGGGAATTACAACAGTGCTTGATTTAAAATAATGGTGCTTTAAAAAGTCCTTGAAAGTCCTCGAATCTGCTGTTTATGAAATAGCGGGAACCCTGCAAGTAAAAACTTTACATGGGTGCATTAATGCCAGAATAAAATATGAAAAAGATATTGAGCAAACAATTCAACCAAAAACACACACAAAACCCATTGACTTTAGTATAATGTAAATGTAAATTATGCCATTTTCTTTTATTTGAATTAGTTAAGAAATTCCTTTACTTTGAGGAGTTACCTTTTTAAAAGAATGCTCTTGACCTGGAAGTGATTCACAAATCTAAAAATACAACTGATTAGTTTTTGGCAAGGGAACAAAACTTTGGAAATGCTTTCAGATCCTCAAAATACACATCAATAGGAAATCTTGTAAAATGCTAACATTAGCTTGATAGCACTGAAAGAATACGTCCTGCAGTGCAAATCGCCATTCAAATCCACGCCTCTGAATGCACGAGCGGGCACTAGACTAGACAACATTACTACAATACATAACCTAACATTCACTAGAGAGAAATAGTATAGTTAGTAATAACAATACCAAACTAAAAAAAGAAGCTAATCCTTTCTGTGCGAACAGGTATGCAATTACATATTTTGACTGCCAGGCAGAATCAAAAAAGTCTTTGGACCGAACATTTTGATTGGACAAACTTGTCTTGGTCCTACACCGTCCACAGAATAGTTAAATACATATAAATACATTTTGACCACTTTATTTAATGATTGCCATGAGGATTTGAAGAGACTTTTAACCAGCATAACAAAAAGTTTCTCAAGACAATCAATCCCCTATTGCACCTTTAAATGCAATTTGTGACACAGCAACTAAAACTAAATGTGCCGCACACTTGAAGAAACTCCCATGCATGCTGTGTGTTTTTCAGATCCATATTGCATTTCTCTGTACAGTACTGCGTATGCGACTGACAGCACTTTTTTCTGTGTCCTATAGAGTGTAAAGATGTGAACACAGTGGCGTACTGCCCCCTGGTGCTCAGGTTCAAATTCTGCGGCCGTGCATATTTCAGACAGATGTGCTGCAAAACCTGCCAAGGACACTGACCTCTCTCTCTCTTTCTCTCTCTCTCTCTCTCTTACACACACACACACACACTTATTTTCTATGTCTCTCTCTCTCTCACCCTGGTTTTCTCCCTCTCCGCCCTCCCATCTTCTTGCATGGCCAAAACCGCCCATGCTCAGCATTCCACTCGAGGAGCGCAGTCAACCACTGGCAGACTGACATCACTGAGGGAGAAAGCATGGAGGAAAGAAGAGAAAGAGAGAGAGATAAATGGGAAAAGAACGAGAGAGAAAGTTTCTCCCTCCGACCAGCTGCTTTGGCACTGCTGCTGTGAAAACCAGTCTGTCCAAAAGACATCTGTCAGTCTTCTTAAGCTCTTCCACGTGGTGCTTTGGGTCGTCGCTTGTCAAGCAGAGAAGTGTTTGTGTGAGCTGTCACACCTGTAGTTCTCAGTGAGTAATAGTTGTCTAATGTGATAAAGGATTCATTTACTGACCTGTCATCTTTACAAACGGACAAATCCCAAATGACACACTTACATTGCCCTTCACATACTTCCAGAAGATCGCAGGTTGTCGTGTTCATCATTTTAGCTTTCAGAATTGTGCTTGTACCCTTAGATGCGCACTCGTTTGGAGACCTCTGTCAAACTTGCATTACATCATGAAAATGTGGACTCTGGAGGAAGAAGAGGGTTTAGTGTGTCATTTTGGTATTGGGCCATAGTCTCAAAGGTGCACTCAATCATTTTTTTAAATGTAGCACTTTTTTTTTTTACCTTTGAATTATACTGACACCTAGTGTTGTGAATGAACTATTATACGCAATAATTGTCCAAAGAAAATAACTATTGATTGTCAGGCATTACTATTTTCTTGTGAGCAAACGTTTTTAAAAACAGCTTTTACCTGGTCAAGTTATCTCTACATGGTATAAATATTTCACTTTACATGAAATATTACATTGTAGAAAAAAATATCTTATGGCATTTCGGCATCCTTAATCACTGCTCTGACGAATTTTAAGGTTGAAAATATAACAAAGTTGCTTTTATTGACATTTATAGTAAACTTTTGAAACATTATATTACCCGAGTTTTTCATATACTGTAAATTACTATGCAAAAATCAGCTAATGGTTGCTATTTTGTTTATTTCTATATATTTTATATCGTATGCAATATATCGGTTCAGACTACTAAGGATTTCAATAGAAGTCATTTAGAGTAAAATAAAAAAGTTGAATCGTGAATTAAGGGGAACTGTTAATTAGCATATATTTTACAGTGTAGTTTGCGATATTAAACACATTTAAAAATGTGAAAATGTTTAGTATGAAAAAAAATTATTGAGTGCATTTTAAAGGCATAATTCACACCAAAAGGAATCATTTGTCATTATTACCTCATCCTCATGTTGTTATACATTTATAGCAAATTATTAGGAAATTTGTCCATACAATGAAACTTGCTGTCTCACTGGGGTTTCGTGTTTAAACATTGTCCGTTTTCTAAATATCTAATGGTCTAAAATGGTTCAAACTGATTTGAAACATGAGAATAAATCAATTATAATTTTTGGGTGAACTATGCCTTTAAGGCCTTTGACACTTTCAGCAATTTACAAAGCAACAAACCGTTAACACATTAAAAAATATATATATATATTAATTAAATGAGTAGAAATTTCAGTGTAAATGGCATTTTTGCTCATTGAATTGAGTAGAAAACATTTACTAGCTCATTGTAACTTGTTGACAATCAGCATGTAAATTGCTATCTGTGTGAACTGCCCTTTTGGTACCCTTCAGATCATTCAGATATCATAAGCTCTCATTCGGTGTGGTTGGTGCTGAGATACTGTATCTTTAAATCTGACGGCCATTTGTGTGGCCATTTGCAGGTGCTGTTCTGTTTTCATGCCATCCGGTCCCATAATGCTTTCACTAATTAATCATATGATATTGTGCGTCAGTCTAACCTGGATGAACAATTAACTGTTTAACAATTGGAGGGAAACAAGGTAAGGTTAGTTTAGCTTTCATGCACCACATAACAGTAGTTTCAACGGCCAAAGGAAGTTATTCTTAGACTTTTTAACCCAAGATAATGTACTGTACTCTTGAAACACAACAAGTTGGCATGGAGCAACTGTGGTGCTCAATTCAATATATATATATATATATATATATATATATATATATATATATATATATATATGTATGTGTATATATATATATATATATGAAAACATTGTAGTGAGTTGGTCCCAAAAATTCAACCTAATGTACTCTTCTTCATTTGTTTACATATATAACATTTCCTCTAAAGTCATACAAAAGGTTTGTGCAAGTACAATATTAAAATGTAAAAATATTCATGTTTGCATTTATACTCCAGAAACAATGGGGTTTGAATATGTGTACATGCAGATGAGATTTAAGAGTAAAGGGGAAGAATGTGGATGGAAGTTGTACTTTTCTGCCTTATATGTTTTAGTCTGTTCCTTACAAAAAAGATAACATGCTACTTCATAGTAGTTTGAAACAGCATAATGGTTATTTAATTACAGAATTCTCATTTTTCTATTTCCTTCTGAAATCTGTTCTGTTTAATCTATTTTTAACCCAAATATATCATCATTCAGCTCAAACTTGCCATTGAATCAACTTACTAGTATCAGTCATAGCAGACCTTCTCCTGTCCTGGGTCCTGGCAGCACACGTCAAATGTTTGATTTGAAGAGCAGATCTTGAGGAGATGGCCTCTGTTCAAGGACCGATGGCTAATCTGTGGTGCTACAGTATGGTGCTATGTTTGTCATAATCTCAAGATTCATGTTATTTTTGTATTGTAGGGATTGTTTTGCTAAAGGTAATACATTTGCGAAAGAAAAAGATATATAAGCAGGATTCTATGAAAACTAGAATTATTTTTAAAGTCTTCAGAGACACTAACTTTGTAATCTTATCTTTGGTACAATTATTATGTGAAAGTAAAATGCTGTTTTGCTTTTGATGGCTAGCTTTTTGTTTTGTTTTTTATTTTTTATTTTTTTTATATTTCTCTTGTGTTCCTACATTTGCCGTTACTGTAGATTCACTTTGGAAATGAAGTCACATTTGTTTATTTGAGCTTTGTTTATTGTTGATTTTCATGTGCTACTCAGTAACGTGCTGTACCTTCTTGTGCCTGTGATGTAGTTTATGTCATTTGAGTTGTACTTAGACCAGTTGAAATGAAATTGAAATGCAGAATAAAAAGATGCATTGTGTACAAATACAATCCTGTTTTCATTTTATACATTCATATTCTCCTGAGGCTGGGCGGATTTCTGCACGACTACGAATGTCAAACCTCAAGTATGTGGGTGTTTAAGCCATTGCACATCCATTGTTTCCAAGCCATGTTGAACATTCATGTTTCTGTTATATTATACAAACTAATAGCAGATATTTATTGTTACAAATATATGCATTTATATTCTATTTAGGCCATGGGAGTGAGGTTTATTTGGGTTTATTTATAAGCCTATTAGCTGGCTTCTGTTACATTTTTCCCTCTATTTTTTAACTGATCCTGGTCACTGCACCAACTCTTTCAATGCTCAAAACAAGACTTGAACCACAGTTCTCCAAGGGTAGCAACCATGCATACTAGGATGCTGCAGACCACTCTTTTTAACTTTTTAGTTACTAGTGTGCCTATTGAGGCCAGGGGAGAAAGTTTTACTTTCCTCCCATCTGGGTCACGGCACCAATGTAACAGCTCTGGTTCAACTCTCCTGGCTCTGAAACAGGATTTAATCAGGTGTATCTGGCATAGGAAGTGGGCACACTAGCAAAGATGCTGAAGTCCACAGTCTCTATCATCAGTTTGTCGTGCATCTCTTGAGATTATGTAAGGTATATTCACACTTCTCTTACTACCTGCGTAAATTTCACTCCCATCGGAGTCATTCATACATGGGAAGCAGGTGCACTAACAACTATTCAAACGGCCACAGCATCTAGTTTTCAAGTATATATAGCTGCAGTCCGAAGACCTCCAAGTGGGACGGACTTAGGCTACGAGTAGGTTGGGTTACGCTAGGATGGGTGCCCAAACTCTGTCCTGCAGTGTTTAGTTCCAACCCCAGTTAGACAGCTAAACTAGCTTATCTAGATATATGTACTACAAACTTCCATGCAGGTGTGGTGAAGGATGTTGGAGCTAAACTATGCAGGACACTGGCCCACCAGGACCAAGGGCATCCCTGTACTAGAAGGATTACAGCTCTAGATATTGAGAATATACACATAAATATAGCATCATTTTTGTGTTGCTGTACAACAATAATTACTGTTTTATTCATGACTGCAAGGAGTAGGTATAGAGTTGGGATAGGTGTAGACATTAATAAAAGAAAACAGGCTTGACTCCACATCATGTAAAAGACCTTAAATCGGTCAATCTAAAGCCCCAGGAAGCTTGTACAGTCCCACCCATTTGGAGCTGGCTCCGACCTCCATACTTAACTCCTAGTTTTAGGAGTTAGATTGCCTCTTGAGGCCACAGGAGTGAGATTCTCTAGCGCTACTAACTGGCCTCTGTTACAAACTCAGCCCTATCTCACACTTGTACAGCTTCTTCTAGCTCACAAGCGCTGCATCCAAAATAGCATACTTCCCTAGTATGTTAACGTAACATGTCCACATTCATAGTATTTGTAAAACAGTAGCCTGCAGGCAAGAAGTACCCAAATGACAGACTAATTCCAGTGAGATTCTGAACGGTGCATGCAATGAATGCTTTAATATCCTATGTAAAGCCATGGGACACTGATTGTGCATGAGAAATGTATGAATACTTTATTAATGTATGAATAACAGCAGAACTGATATTTTTCACATAATCCTTTTATGAAGTTTTTTTTAAAATTTACATTAGATATTACAGCAAGATTTCAACCTTTGGTCAACCACTGGAAAGAGTTTGCACCAATGCTCCATACTTCTCATTCATACTTCTCATAAATATTCTATATAGAACATACATTTCGTGACGTAAATTCAAATGTAGTACCTACTCTGTATGGACTGTATGCAGTATTGCACAAACAGAAGGGCTAATAATCATGTTCATCATGCATATTCCGGGTCCTTCCAAAATGGCTGCAACAAAGGGGACTTTAGGATAAATGATTATGCCAATTTCCGATCCCATGATTCTTTGTACATATTTAATTTGTGTTGCAGATGACACAGAAGTCCCCTTCATCACTTAATCAACTCACTCTGGAAGGTAAACACTTCAAAGGGATCAGAGCAAAAAGGTAAATCCTTAAGAACGAAGCCAACTAAATAAAGGAGTTCACACATGAGCAAGGGTGTGTTCAGTTTTGGTGTTTTGCAGGATGTGTGTATGGTTTTTATTACATATGTTGTTTTTTTGTCATTCAGTCACCAGGAGGGGCTGCATCCTGTCACAGACCTCAGAGTAACGGCTGACCTGGAACTTGTTGCAAATGATTGTAAGGGGCCATGAGTAAGACCAGTTATGTGTTCTGTCTGTTTGTAGGCGTATTTATGCATGTGTACAGCCTGTGGTGAAAGAGCATTGCAACTTCTTCTTGTCTCACCTACAGGGTTGAGAGAGTTTGAGGAAGTGATCTGTGCTCAGTGCTCACAGTCTGCTTCCCTTCACTAAACCTTCAGCTCTTGTGCTGTAGAGTCTGCTGGTCATGGCAGGGTGCTGAGAAACCCTAGGACTGTCAAGCTCATCGACAGAAGAACCACAAAACAAAGTAGAAACAATCAGCAGCGGCACAATGGTAAAGTGGCAGAGGTTTTATTTTCTCATTGATTATTTTGTCGTTTTTTTGTGTCATTCCTTGATATGCCAGTAATTGACTGAAAAAAAAGATATGTTTTCCTCATACATAACTGCTAATTCTGAGTCTTTTGGAGAGTTTCCTCCAACGTAAAGTCCAAATGATTGAAGCAACCAACTCAATGATGTGTGAAACTAACTGATAAGGAAGCTTAAATCATCACTCTGGCAATTCATTATCGGAATCTGATTAAACTCTTAGTTTGATCCACTGTGAAATTTATTAGCACGCTTGTTATCAACCAAAGCCGGATGCTGTACTATGGGTCAGATGTTCAGGTGTCCTCTGCTGAGGTGAATGTGAGGCTTTCATGATGTCAGGGGTGGCAGGAAAGCAGTTTGATGCTGGGGCGGTGACTTACTTGACTCTGTGCGGTGAGAGATTTACAGAGGATACTTTCACAACGGCACCCAGAGGTGGAAGGGGAAGAGTGGGGAAGTATGTCAGAGGGGACTTGCAGTTCGTGCCTTGGTACTTCCTCACTGCTACTGCTGCTCTCTGAAGCCTTATGTTCTTCTCAGTCGGTTCTAAAAGATCACCAAAAATAAAAATTCTGTCGTTGACTTTTGACTTGTTGTTGAAAACATGTATGGCTTGTGTTTTTCTGTGGAATACAAAAGAAGGTATTTTCTAGAAGGTAGTTTCTAAAACTGTC
>CAIGQW010000259.1:2813617-2828925 GCA_903798125.1 Danio choprae
CCCCCCCCCCCCCCCCCTCTCTCTCACTCTCTCTCTCCTTAGGCCCAATATGAAAACCCACCACACATTTACGCTCTGACAGATAACATGTACAGGAACATGATGATTGACAGTGAAAATCAGTGTGTCATTATCAGGTTTGTGATGCTCATGTGATTTGTGCCAAACGTGGATTTGGTGATCTTCGTCTTCCTGTTATGTGGCACATTTGAAAGCCACACTTCCAGGTTACCTATGAGTGGTCCAAATAAAACGCCGTTTTCTTATCCTTTTTCAGACATTTTTTTTTTATGCATTTTCACTTCACAGACCTTACGACGTTTAACATCTAGATGATTGCTCCATCATTATCATCATCATCAAGAGCCATTATGAGTGATGCATATATTTAATTATTTATCTGATAATCACTGTTTCACTCTTTTCGGTCCTGTTTTCACTGTTGGCAGTTCCTTCCTCCATTTTGTCATATCCGCAAAGGGCTTCGCAGCAGCAGTGGTCACCATTCTTAGTATAGTTTCCTTCCTGATTTACACAGGCAGCGAAGAAGAGCTTGCAAATGGTGTTTCTTCATTGCTTTCTTGAATCTAAAAGCTGCTACTTTGCCACCTTTCCGACTAGCTGAACACGAGTTTGATCAAATGTTCCTCAAAGCAAAGCAACACGTCCAAAGAACTAAAGTTTTGGATGTAAACGAAGAAATATTGAATAACTGAAATGATTCTTTCTCATTAAGACAGAATAATAAGAACAAATAGTTATAATTATTTAAAGCACCAAAGTATGTATTTGATTGCCCAAATAGGAGCTTCTTAAAGTGATAGTTCACCAAAAAATGAAAATTGTGTCATCAATTTTGTCACTGCAATTTCTTTCTTCTGTTAAACAAGAATTAAATATTTTGAAGAAAGCTGGAAAAACTGTAGCCATTGATTTCCATAGTATTTACAGGTTTTGAGCTTACTTTAAAATATCTTATTCTGCGTTGAACAGAAAAAAAGCAAACCATAACGGTTTGGAACCATTGGAAAGTGAGCAAGTAGTGATTCAATTGAATTTTTGTGTGAACTATCCCTTTAATTTCACAAGATGGATTCTTGTTTCTTCCTTTTTTCATCTTTCAGGTTTTGTCCAATGAGGATGTGAGACAAGGCATTTGGTCTATTTTACCAGTGCTGTCATTTCTGTGAAGCAGCATTTAAATAATTAAAAGGGGTTTTAAATGCTAGCCACAGTTTCCTGTGACAGTGCCTTTTGAAACCGTGTGTGTGTGTGTGTGTGTGTGTGTGTGTGTGTGTGTGTGTGTGTGAGAAAGAATGTGAATTCACACAGCAGTGTGTAGGAATCAGTGAAATGTGATATGTTCTCCTCTGTGTGTTTGTGTTTAGCGGAGAGAGTGGAGCAGGAAAAACTGTTGCTGCTAAATACATCATGGGCTACATCTCGAAAGTATCCGGAGGAGGATCTAAAGTACAGGTGACGACTGTGTTTAAAATATCTTTATTTACTCAGCCTCAGGACATACAAGATGTAGGCGACCTTTTTTTCTTCGCGGGAATATTAAAGAAGATTTTAGCTGAAACTGGTCCTTGATTAATTGTGAAATGCAAGTCAATACCAGCACTTTGAGAGTAAAGAAAAAACATAATCAAATTGTCGCCTGATGATACATTTTGAAGTCTTAGTAAGCAAAGCATTAAGAAACATCGTTTGAAGCATTATTACCTTCAAATGTACCTTTAATGGGGCAGCACATTGGCGCAGTTGGTAGCACAATCGACTCACAGCAAGAAGGTCGCTGGTTCGAGCCCCGGCAGTTGGCGTTTCTGTGTAGAGTTTAAATGTTTTCCCCATGTTTAAGTGGCTTTCCTTCGGGTGCTCCGGTTTCCCCCACAAAGACATGTGGTATAGGTGAATTGGGTAAGCTAAATTGTCCTTAGTGTGTGTGTGTTAATGGGTGTGTATGGATGTTTCCCAGTGATGGGTTGCAGTTGGAAGGGCATCCGCTGCGTAAAAAATATGCTGGATAAGTTGGCAGTTCATTCCGTTCATAATAAAGGAACTAAGCCGAAAAGAGAATGAATGAATGTACCTTTAATCCACAACCACAGCAAAAGTTTTTTTTGTTATTCATTTTATTAATCATGAAGCACCACAGATTCTTCTAAAAATCCTTTTTTTTAACGTTCTGGTGAAGAAAAAAAAATGTTTTGGTGAACTTAAACAAGCAAGTCTAAAACCTATCCTGTATGTGTTTTTTTTTCAGCATGTCAAAGATATTATCCTGCAGTCAAACCCTCTGCTGGAAGCATTTGGCAATGCGAAGACAGTCCGCAACAACAATTCAAGTCGCTTTGTGCGTTTATATTTATTCAGAGCAGACTTTATTTACAGCACGCCAACCTGTGTTGCATTACTGTGAGTAACGCTAGCTTGATTGACAGGGCAAATACTTTGAGATCCAGTTTAGTCGAGGAGGAGAGCCAGACGGAGGAAAGATCTCCAACTTCCTGCTGGAAAAATCAAGAGTCGTGAGTCAGAATGAAAATGAAAGAAACTTTCACATCTTCTACCAGGTAGGAAACAGAAAATGTATAATTTTTCATTTTTTTAATTACTGCAATTCTTTTCTTAGACTGCATCTTAAATATTACAATTTGAAATAAAGTTCAGTTGAGTTTTAACAGGGTTTAAAAAGCACAACAGAAAAGGGAAATATAGAAATTCATGGTCTTAAATAGTAAACTGCTAAAATATTAACATTATTTTGTTTTATTTATATTTTAGTTTGTTTGTTTTATTTGTTTGTTTATTGATTTGTTGGAAAGGGGTTACAAAGGCCAAAATGGTAATATTAATAATCCTAATTTTTTCTTAATATTATTGGTTGAACATGGTATAAAAAACACAACCAAAAAGAAATAGGAAATAAAAAGAACAAAAACAACAGTTAGCATTAAGACTTTAAATATTTTTCCCAGAGGCAGAAGTTTCAGAGGAATTTATAGTTTCAAATGCATGTAGTACATATTTTAAATGAGGATATATTAATGCTACAATATTTAGGTAATACTGCTGGTTACACATTGAAATATACTGAATAAACCACCTCTCTTTTCTTTAGCTAATAGACGGATGCACAGCTCAGCAGAAGGAAGGCTTGGGAATCATGACGCCAGATTACTACTACTACCTGAACCAGTCTGGCACATACAAAGTGGATGGAACCAACGACAGCAAGGACTTCCAGGAAACCATGGTAAATACCATCAATACTATCCCGCCAGATTATATTCGTCTCATCCACAAACCCACTACGTGAAGCTTCACAAACTAATTTCGAATGGAGCATGTGATATGATCGACTACAGCTGATCCGCTAATCATTAGCTAGCCTATCATATCATTCCAAAACTACTATAAATATCCTGCCTAAATTTCATTCCCTATCTTCGTTTTTGGAAACACCAAGATATGCATAAATTCTAAGCATGCACATAAACTCAATTGAGTCAGATACATTTTAATTTAATAAAACAATACATGCATAAAATATGATTACTGCTGGGCAAAAAATAATCGAGATTTATTGCATCCAAAAAACAAGTTTGTTTTGATATAATATGTGTGTGTGTGTGCTATGTATATTTATTATGTATATATAAATACACGTATTGGATGCACGTATAAATACACATTTGAGAAAATGTTTCTTTATAATATATAAAGAATAGGGCAGCACGGTGGCGCAGTGGGTAGCACAATCGCCTCACATCAAGAAGGTCGCTGGTTTGAGCCCCGGCTGGGTCAGTTGGCGTTTCTGTGTGGAGTTTGCTTGTTCTCCCCGTGTTTGCGTGGGTTTCCTCCGGGTGCTCCGGTTTCCCCCACAAGTCCAAAGACATGCAGTATAGGTGAATTGGGTAGGCTAAATTGTCCGTAGTGTATAAGTGTGAATGGGTGTGTATGGATGTTTCCTAGTGATGGGTTGCAGCTGGAAGGGCATCCGCTGCGTAAAACATATGCTGGATAAGTTGGCGGTTCATTCCGCTGTGGCCACCCCAGATTAATAAAGGGACTAAGCCGAAAAGAAAATGAATGAATGAATATAAAGAATATATATATATATTATATATATAAACATGTATGTGATACAAATTATTTATAATTTAAATATCTATGCAACAACATTGTTTTGTACAATTTTGTTTCTATGTATGTGTGTGTAAAGTATATACTTAATAAATATATATAATTGCACCTGCATATATTATGTCAAAACAAACTTTTATTTTGCATGCGATTATTTGTGATTAATATATGCCCAGCACTATGATTTAAAAACATTTAATCGCAAAAAGCCCTGCTAAAGTGTTTTTTTTATTTTAATTATTATTCATATTTCACACTTTTTTCCAGCATTTGATGATTTTTATTCTCTTGAACACACAGAATGGAAACTGTTTTTTGCAATATTTAAAATTTGCACATAAAGCTTCAGAAACAAATCTAATTGGTTTTGATAACTACAGGAAGCCATGCAGGTGATTGGCATACCAGAAATGCATCAGACGCTGGCACTGCAGATTGTCGCTGGCATCTTACACCTGGGTAGCATTAATTTCATTGAGGTGGGAAACTACGGGCAGGTGGAGAGTACAGACTGTGAGTGAAACCACATGACATACAATGGTTTTCTATTAGCATTTCCATAAACATTTTAAATTCTGTCTCCAACCCAGTGTTGGCGTTCCCTGCATATCTGCTGGGCATCGACCAGAACCGTCTACAGGAGAAGCTCACCAGCAGAATAATGGACTCCAAATGGGCGGGCAAGACTGAATCCATTAATGTGACTCTCAATCTGGAACAAGCACGGCACACGCGTGACGCTCTCGCCAAAGCTCTCTATACCCGACTCTTTGACTATTTGGTTGAGGTTAGTTAATGCTACATCAACACACCTTAAAGGGGTGGTCCAGAGTGTATTTTTAAGGCTTGGTTGTGGGCTTGGTTTGCATTGAACTTTGAGCGTATTACATTCAGAGATGTTGTTTATGTTCACACATCTACATTACACATGAACTAAAGTTTAAAATGTGAAATCGTAGTGGACTACCTAACCCTTTAAGCCTAATTTGGTGGAAAACTTACAGGGTTTTTTAACAAGGGGTTTAAACATCGGTGTGAGAATATAGCTAGCCACTAAGGATAAAAATTAATTAATACAGTTTTTTATAATCACACAGTCTGCAGAAACACTTTGATTGACATTCGCCCTTTGTACATGTCTTTGGAGGGGAAAAGCCCCACCCATTAGTAATGATCTCTGCTTCATTAACATAGACAGCCCTGAGTGAGAAGCAGCCATCCGCCATTAGAGTTTTTGAGCTGTAAACTCAAGCCAAAGATAACGTTAGTGACTAAGAGGCATTATAAATGTTGAATTTTAGGATGCACAAATGAACACCGTAGTCTACATGAACTACCTTCTTCTGAGCCACTTTTTTTGACACAAAGAATGTTAGTCCTGTTTTGGCACAGGCATGTATAGCTCTGACCTCTTTTGAAAAGAGGGCCGGGAGCAAAATCTCATTTGAATTTAAAGCAGCAGTGACCAAAACGGCACAATATGAATCAAAGCCTGAAAGGGGCAGTTATTAAAGAGTTATAAAACATAATTTGTGGGGTAATTTGAGCTAAAACTTCACATACACACTCTAGGGACACTAGAGACTTATTTTACATCATGTAAAATAATAAGTATATTTTACATGATGTAAATCATAATAAGTCCTCTTTCTGTCACTTAAAAGGGGTGGTCAATCAGCTGTTTTCAAAGGCTTGAATGTGTTCATGGGGTGCACTGCAACATGTCAAACTTTATTCTATATGGCTGGTTTTTCACCTAAAAACTGAATTTTAAAAAGTGAAATCATAAATCCCCTTTAAGGTAAGTCAATCTGAAAACATACAGCAACAGAATCTCCTAAGCTTTTCACCAAGCTTACAATTACATTTCACTTAAAATCACCAATTAATGTAATAATTTCATTTATTTATTTTGTCTCTCATGCTCAAAAAGCATTAAAAATAACAGTTTTTTTTCTGTAGCAACCAGTGCTTTTAACAGAAGTTGCAGTAACGCGGTTGGCTCTTCTGTTTCTATGGACTATTCCGCTATGTTGCACATTGCACTTTCTGCCATTCAGAAGTAACATCCGTGTACTTTTTTTGTATGTCAGAAGTCTTTGAAAAAGGTCATTGGTTTTGAAATGTTCTTCTGTTTGCAGGAAATAAATAAAGCCATGCAGAAACCCATTGAAGAGCTCAGTATTGGTGTTCTGGATATTTATGGATTTGAGATTTTCCAGGTGAATATTCTTTACTTTCATTGATGGTCATTGCATATTTATGTGTATAATTTGTAACATTCTTTTCATTAAGTCAGATATATATTTTGCATTACCATATAAAAGTTTGAGGTCAGTAAGTTTTGTAAATAATTATTTAAGAATCTAACCCTATTTAGAATAGACACATTCATCAAATGTGGCAGTAAATACATTTATAATGTTATAAATAATTGCAGTTTTTTCTATTCTAATTTTCTAACAAAGTATCCGGAAAGTTGTTTTTATTTTAAATAAAAATATTAAGCAATACAACAGTGTTCACTAAGATGAAATGTTACACAAGCACCGAAAGATATTAGACACTAAAGAAATTATGCTCATAATTCGCTTCACTGTCAAAGAAATAAATTGCTAAAATGTTTACAATACCCCTAATGTTATTACACATTAATAAAAAAAACAATTAATTAATTATTTTATTAAAAATGATCTATTTTTCTTTCTCTAGAGGAATGGTTTTGAGCAGTTCTGTATCAATTTTGTGAATGAAAAGTTGCAGCAGATCTTTATTGAGCTGACACTGAAAGCAGAACAGGTACAAAAGCAAACTAATCTTGAATTACACTCTTCAGTAATATCAGGTTTGATATGCAGAAACCCTAGACTGTTTGTGTGGTTTTTCCACCCACAGGAAGAGTATGTGCAAGAAGGCATCAAATGGACACCCATAGAGTACTTTAACAACAAAATCGTGTGTGACTTAATAGAAAATAAACTGGTGAGTTTGTAGCTGAGCCTGTGCCTTTTTTTAATTTATAATCAAATTAAGCTTTTATAAGCTCTAACCTCATTCCGCCTGCCTCCCAGAATCCCCCTGGCATCATGAGTGTGCTGGATGATGTGTGTGCCACCATGCATGCCACCAAAGATGGCGCTGACATGACTTTGCTTCAGAAGCTCCAGAATGCGGTGGGGACGCACGATCACTTCAACAGCTGGAACTCTGGTTTCATCATTCACCACTACGCTGGCAAGGTGTGTGTTGCAACTTTTTTGACTTTTAATCCATGTGTGTTCTCTTACAAATAAATAAGTACTTTACGTTTTTAAATTTTATTATGTATACTGTACTTAATAATTAAAGGTGATATCGAATGCCCATTCCACAAAAGTTAATATCATTCTTTAGGGTCTTAATGAAAAGTCTACAACATACTCTGGTTACAATTTGAATGATAATATAAGTAAACACCCTTTTTTCCCTGTCAAAAACACCTCAGTTTAAACCCGAGCCACTTCAGTTCATGTTTCTTTAAATGACAATGAGCTGCTGCTCACTCCGCCCCTCTGTAAAACCGGATTATAAACGGCTGTGGGTACCAATCCATACTTGAGGTAGCAAAACCTACTCACCACACACACACACACACACACGCTGCACTTAACCGAGCCTCAAATGACAGTTTCCTTCTGCCTGTATTAACCGACATGATGGAGCACTTGAAGTTGTTTTCACATTATAATGCTCAGCTAGTTAGTGTAAAACCACAATACCACACTGAAGAACACACACCTCTGCCTCTGAAGGATGATGATCTGATGCTACAGAGTGAACTGAAGTTAGCATCTGCTAACAATAACTAAACTCATTCATTCATTCATTTTCCTTTGGCTTAGTCCCTTTATTCATATTCAATAACTAAACTATACCAAAAATATATACATAAATATATGTACATATAAAAACTTAAATCTTTTAGACATAGTCAAGGCATAGCTACATCCTTTAAATTCTAATGTGAGTCTAGCTTCATATTACCATACAAAAGCAGCCTGGCGCACATACAAGCAAGATTTTGCAATAGTATCTGACTGCAGACTTGTATATGCAAGCTGAGACACGCAGTCTCAGGCATGCAATCTCAGTCACAATGCACTCAATGGAGCTAGTGACATCACTCTGAAGGGTGGGTTAAGTGCGGGGTTAGGTGTGTGTGAATTAAAAGCATTGTATGCATCACAGCTTGCATCTTCACCCGGTCTGCAGCTAGACCCTTCTCAGATTTTGACCACTCTTTCTGGGATATTCCCTTCATATATAAAATTATTGGGCGGTGCGGTGGCACAGTGGGTAGCGCTGTTGCCTCACAGCAAGATGGTCGTTGGTTCGAGCCTCGGCTGGGTCAGTTGGCATTTCTGTGTGGAGTTTGCATGTTCTCCCCGTGTTGGCGTGGGTTTCCTCTGGGTGCTCCGGTTTCGCCCACAAGTCCAAGACATGCGCTATAGGTATAGTGTATGTGAGTGTGTATGGGTGTTTCACAGTGATGGGTTGCAGCTGGAAGGGCATCTGCTGCGTACAACATATGCTGGATAAGTTGGCGGTTCATTCCGCTGTGGCGACCTCTGATTAATAAAGGGACTAGGCCGAAAATAAAATAAATGAATGAATGAATATAAAATTAAGACATTTTGCTGGTGCCTCAGGCTGCATGCCAGGATTGATTAATTCGATTTATTGTTGAAACACAAAGTAATGAAAGGTAACTTCAATAGCCGGATATTTATGAATCATAAATAACATCATCTCTCTGTTTGTAAAAAAAAGGGGGGAGGAAGGTGGAGTCCATAGTTTTTTTTGGAGGCGGGCACTTTGACGTGCAATTTTCATTAGTGTGTTTTTGTTTTAAAATGTATAAGTTATGGTTACACAACTGGCGTCCACACTACTTTGTCATCTTCAGCCTGTGAAATTGGCCTGCTAAAGACCTGTTTTAGTTTGGAAATGAAAACTGAAATGCAAACTTTTCAAAATGGAGGCACGGCTATCCCAACAATCCATAGTTGCTTTCTGACTGGTCTTTTGGACTATTGCAGATGGTTTCTCGATTCATCAAGCCTCCCTCATATGACCATTACACAAGGGGCAGATAGTTGTCACGTTTCAAGTATATTGTGTAGAAAACACATTAAAATGTCTGAAACATCGTAAAAACGACATACAGGATGAGGAGCATTTTCATTCTTAAATGCCGTTTAAAAATGAAAGTGTAAAACTAGCCTGATAGAATCTCACAATCTGCATGAAATTCAATCAGGTCAAATTATGGCACATATTTTCTGTTAGACAGTTTATAATAAACTAGCTGCAACTTTTCTAAGCTGGCAGAGACCGCAGAAACCTAACTAAATACAAAAGATTCTAGAAAAGTGAAAATTTCATTCAATGTCACTGTTAAATATTAGTATACTTGAATATTAAAACTGATTTTTGAGATTGTAATAATATTTCTACATTTTGATTATATGGGAATGCAATCCAATTGTCAACATTTAAATGTAGCTTCTATTCCATAGCATTCCTACATTTTTTCTTACTATCTTACCTTTATTTCTATAATTCAGGTGTCATACGATATCAATGGTTTCTGTGAGCGAAACAGGGACGTGCTTTTCCCTGATCTCATAGAACTGATGCAAAGCAGCCAATAGTAAGTGCTAATTTTCCTTTTCTGCCTTGTTCTAAACGTTGTTTGTATTAAGACGTTGTATTTAGATTTGGTAAAAGCTAAAGAATGTAATGTAACGGAAAGCCAGAGAAACAATAGAATAAAGACAGATGAGCGTAATCAATTTTCCCTTAAATAAGATCAACTGTTTTTCTCCTTCTGGAAAGCACTGGCAAATTGACGTATCTCCTTTTCCCGTAACCTAAATCAACATGTTCCAAACAGCCAAAATTATTTATTTCTTTGCCATTACAGTGACTTCATCCAAAGCCTCTTCCCAGAAAACCTCAACACGGATAAGAAAGGTAGACCAACCACTGCTGGCTCCAAGATCAAAGTAAGAGCAGAGATCTTAATAAAATCAGCACACCTGTCAGATTCATTTTTTTGGAGTTGCTTACTATAATAATTTTCATGTCTGGTCCACAGAGGCAAGCCAATGAGCTGGTCAGTACACTGATGAAGTGCACACCGCACTACATACGCTGCATCAAACCCAACGAGACTAAGAGGCCCAAAGACTGGGAGGAGAGCAGGTATAACGTCATACTCACACAATATGATGACAGATATCATGCAAAGATGAAGCAAACCGTCATAAATTTATTTTTCATGGTTCCAGAGCGAAACATCAAGTGGAATATCTCGGCTTAAGGGAAAATATTAGGGTGCGACGTGCTGGATTTGCCTTTCGCAGAATCTTCCAGAAGTTTTTAAACAGGTGAGAAAGCTTAGAAAAAATATGTTTGGTCATAAAATTTCACGATCTTTGCAAATATGTCCTGCATGGACGTTTTAGTAGAAAAGCCATCCAGGACTTGACTTAAGGCTCAATATATCAGTGTCAAAAGGTTATTTGTGTAGTGAAATGTAGCTGTATATGTTCTGCGCTCTTTCCACTCAAGATATAAAAGTGAACACAACAAAACAGCAGTTAAAAATAGCAGTTAAAAAAAGCATCTGATTGTAGTAATATGGACGTTTGCATTTCAGCACTTAAAGGGATAGTCAAGGCATTTCAGCACTTAAAGGCAACTAGTCAAGGGTGACTAAATATTTTGGGTCAACTGTCCCTTTAAGTCACATTTATTTACACATTACGCTAGTTATTAGTAATAAAGTAATTGCTTTAAAGTGAGCAGCTTTACAGTATTGAACTTGAAAACTACAGTCAGTGTCGCTTTCAGTTAGGATTGCAGCTTCAGTTTCTATTTTAAAGCACTTCTCCAAAGTATTCACGTTTTTACTTGTGTTTGACCTGATCAGTCTGAACAGAAGGAATGAACCAGTAAAATATTTTCATGCCAAAGAAGCAAAGCCTTACAGCTATACATAACTATTACATAAACGTTCAGACCAATGGTAGCTCAGCTACAGAGGTCATTTCCAGAAAGATTCCTGAAATAAACTCCAGCTTTATTTTTGTTCAACATTACGCCACTCGAGATTGTTCTTTGATTATGCTTCAATTATATTAGGCAATTATATTAAGCTCTATTGTTCTAGTTAGGTGAATGTAGAAACCATTAAATGAATCTCAGGTGTAAATCTCAGTAGAAATATCGCTGATGGTGTTAATCTCCAATATCGCTAATCTCAAGAGGGCTAATTTTAGAGATGATTTCCCGGATGTGTTAGTCTCAGTTCTAGTATCCTAGGTAACTGAATCTCACGTTTTGCTAGATATGCCATCCTGACAGCGGAGACGTGGCCGCATTGGCGCGGACCAGAGCAGCAGGGCGTTTTGCACCTCTTGCGTTCTGTAAACATGGAGACGGATCAGTACCAGATGGGGCGCTCCAAAGTCTTCATCAAGAATCCGGAGTCGGTGAGGCTCAGAGTTAAAAAGCCATTTAATAAACAGTTTCTCCGTTCATGACCCTTAAACAGCATTTTTCACTTCAACTCCCGTTTCTTCAATCTGTAGCTATTTCTGCTGGAAGAGATGCGAGAAAGGAAGTTTGACACATTTGCCCGAACCATCCAGAAGGCGTGGAGGAAATACATTGCCAGGAGGAAATATGAACAAATGCGGGAAGAGGGTGAGCTTGTAAAACCAAATAAACGGATGTGTATTGCCTACATATAGCATCCTAATACTCATAAAACCTCATAAATTATGCTATAAAGTACTATACACACTGTAAAAAATGCTGGGTTCAACACAATCGATCTGTGTTGGGACAACATGAAGGAATTAAGTTAACTTATTAGTTTTTACAATTATAAATGAATTGAACATAAAACAATTAAGTTGTCCTTAAAAAAACTTATTTCAACCCATTTTAAATAAGTAGTTTGAACAAACAGCAAATGTTTTTTTTTTGTGTAAACATCAGCTCAATGTGCCACAGAAACTGTTCAAACCCAATTAAAAAAGCACTTCACACATGTTGTGACAGTAATTATTTATTTAATTATACTGTATTAAATTGTTATGCCGGCTGCACGGTGGCGCAGTGGTTAGCACGATCGCTTCACAGCAAGAAGGTCGCTGGTTCGAGCCTCGGCTAGGTCAGTTGGCATTTCTGTGTGGAGTTTGCATGTTCTCCCCGTGTTGGCGTGGGTTTCCTCTGGGTGCTCCGGTTTCCCCCACAAGTCCAAAGACATGTGGTACAGGGGAATTGGGTAAGCTAAATTGTCCGTAGTGTATGTGTGTGAATGAGTGTGTGTGGATGTTTCCCAGAGATGGGTTGCAGCTGGAAGGCCATCCGCTGCATAAAACATATGCTGGATAAGTTGAGGTTCATTTTGCTGTGGCGACCCCAGATTAATAAAGGGACTAAGCCGAAAAGAAAATGAATGAAATTTAGCCTGCTTTCTCTCGAGGTTTTTTTTCCCCTTCACTTCGTCAATTGGTGAAGTTTTTTTTCCTCCACTGTTGCCACTGGCCTGCTTGGATTTGTGGAGCTGCGCTTCGGTGGATTTGCTCTTCAGTGTTTGAACTTTCACCAGTGGAACTTAAGCCACACTGAACTGAACTAAACTGAACTGAACTGAACTAAACTCAAAAATGTGGACTTTAATTGAACTTGTTAAGCTGCTTTGACACAATCTACATTGTAAAAAGCGCTATATAAATAAACTTGAATTGAATTGAATTGAAATTGTTATGCCTTTTAAATATATACAGTAATGAATGAAATACATTTCTATGGTCTATGTTTCTCGATGTATGAGTCATGTTTTTTCTGTCTCTCTTGCCATTTTTAGCCTCGGATATACTTTATAACTCTAAAGAACGACGTAGGAATAGTATAAACAGAAACTTTGTTGGAGATTACCTGGGCATGGAGGACCGGCCTGAGCTGCGGCAGTTCATGGCCAAAAGAGAGCGGGTTGACTTCGCAGACTCTGTCAACAAGTTTGACCGTAGATTCAAGGTAAAATTAATGAGCAAAAAAGGGATTTGGGCTTTTTATTGTTGTCATGGATGATCTTTTTTGTGTGTGTGTGTGGATTGAATATTTTGCATTATTACTCTAGTGTCACATGATCCTGCAGAAATTATTTGAATAAGCTGATTATCTACACTGTAAAAATATCTGTAAATGAACAGTTTCAATATTTTGTAATTCACAAGTTTTTTTCTGTTTATTTAAGGTTATGAATTGCATTATGGGACCTTGATCTCTGTTCTGTCGACTTTTGAAGTTTAAAGAAATTTAACACAGCAGTTTAACAAAGTGACTGTTATTGATGTTTTAGGAGTTTGAAAAAAGATATATTGAAAAGAAACAATACAGAAATAAGTCTCTAAAATAACGTAAATAAGTACTGACAGTTTATTACTAGGTTTTTGCACTGTAGTTCACAACACTAATCCAGACAATATATTACTTTAAAAATGCCAATAAAAGTTCATTTTTCAAACTTTTCCCATCATTTAATTCAAAAGCATAAATAAATAAAACAATCATGAATGACAAAATATGGAAAACTGCAAATTTATGGATATGTTTTACAGTGAATAGATGTGATGTTTAATACCTTTGTGAAAACTGTGATCCATTTTTCAAGATTGTTTGATGAATAGTTAATTCATTAACGAACATAATTTATTTAAAACAGAACTACCCAAAGGTTATACCCAAGTGTAATAAGTCAGAATTATTATCCCTCCTGTTAAATTTGAATTCTTTTATATTTTTTCCCCAAATTCTGTTTAAAGGAGAGAAGATTTTTTCATAATAAACATAATAGTTTTAATAGCTAATTTATAATAACTGATTACTTTTGTCTTTGCCATGATGACAGTATATAATATTTTTTCAAGACGATAGTATTCAGCTTAAAGTGCAATTTAAAAGCTTAACTAGGTTAATTGGATTAACTGGACAAGTTAGGGTAATTAGGCAAGTGATTGTATAACAATGGTTTAATTTGTAGCCATTTGAAAAAATTAAAGGTTTATGAGGGATAATAATATTGACCTTAAAAGTTTTTTTTTTATTTGCTTTTATTCTAGTCCAAATAAGACAAATAGGACTTTTTCCATAAGAAAGAAAAATATTATAGGATATATATTGAATAAAAATACTGTGAAATTTTCATTGCTCTGTTAAACATAATTTGGGAAATATTTGAAACAGAATTGTTTTTATAAACTATATACAATTATCTTATCCAAATTATTTGTATCTTGTTTACTTCTTTGTCTTCAGTCTATAAAGCGGGATCTAATACTGTCACCAAAATCCATCTACCTAATTGGTCGGGAAAAGATAAAGAAAGGACCAGAAAAGGGCCAGATAAAAGAAGTTCTGAAAAGAAGGCTGGACATCAGCGGCATCCGTTCAGTGTCATTGAGGTACGTTTCAAAGTAGAAACTGAAGCTATGCATATATGGAGACAGATCGGCAAACCTGGCTTCATCACTGTGTACAATACATTATATATATTGGGTTAAAAATAAAAACAGTGCTTATCTCGCTGATGCCTCTCAGAATTAATTGTGACTTAAACTGGAACAAATACAAAATGAAATGCATAATTGAAAATACACATAAAACATACAGTGGGGGAAATAAATATTGGACACGTCATGTTTTTTCATGGGAATAATATTTCTAAATGAGCTGTTGACATGGAATTGAACAATACAAACATAAAAATAAAACAAAAAATCTGAAAAAATTAGTTATGTGTAATAGCAATTAAATTACACAAGAAAAAAAATACTGAACAATTGAAATGTATTTAATACTTTTTATAAAAGGCTGTTTTGGTGTGGCTGCTTAAAGACCCCTCTCATATGGAGAATGAAGTTACATGAATTGCTCAGGTGTGAGTCTTCAACAGTGTATAAACATCTTGATGGTTCTATGGGTCTTGTCTATCAAACCTGATCTTTATTAGGGACCGAGCACCTACGGTGCGTAGGCCCTATTGGAATTCCGCTGTTTATTAGGGACCGAGCACCTACGGTGCGTAGGCCCTATTGGAATTC
>CAIGQW010000259.1:2838452-2850249 GCA_903798125.1 Danio choprae
AAGAAAGAAAGAAAGAAAGAAAGAAAGAAAGAAAGAAAGAAAGAAAGGAAGGTCTGGATTTCTAACTTTCTGTCATACAATGTCTGATAAGTACTGTATGCACTAAATATGGAAAAATATGGAATACATGAATTACAATATTGAAATATAAACTATAAATAAATACTGTTCCTCATCAGATTCAGTTCACTCCGATCAAGCTTTGTTGATATTGAAGATCATAATCAAGTGTGAATGTGTATTGGAAGTATGTAGTTATTTCCTCCAGGCTGTGAAAACTTCGCTGTGAAAACCTGTTGTTCCTGCAATTTGGAGTCTAGCCTAAATAACTTCACCATGTAGGAAACATGTTTTTTCTGTCTTCCGTTTCCCCTCTTTTCTGTTTCTTTACATGCATTTAATGTGATGTTTGGATTGGATTTGAATCAGAATAGAGGTTATTAACCTGTATTACATAAAGGCGAACGGCAGAAACGGCTGGGAGGACTGGTTGAGCAGGTGAGTTCAGACTGAAATTCATCTGAACAGGTGCACAGAGACACTACAGCACCAGCGAATATGAGAGTCAGTCCTCATTTTCCTTGCTAAACATTTATGCAAAGTCTAGCATGTTGCTGAGTGTGAAAACAAATACAGATTTAAACCCGGGTGTTTGCATGTGAGCTTTTTGAGGAATAACCACAGCAGGTTTCATGCTTGTCTGCCTTCAAATCTTTGTATCTACAGTGTATGTTTCCCTGCCGGTCTTTGTGTGTTTTACTGGCCAACTTAAATTAACCATAGTAACCGGTAAACAAAATACCTGTCAGTTGTTGTTGTTACTGCTGTAAACTGCTGTGGAGCTTCAGGATCATTCTGTCATTTGTTTTAGTATGATTTCTTATGTCAGACGACATTGTTGTTGTTCATGTTGCTAAGTGTGTATGTCCGGTTTAATTAAATTCAATGTGTTTGATATAGTACATTTCATAATACATTAAAACAATCTATTATGAAATAATGTACAAACAAAGCAACATGGAAAAAATTCAAAGCCTTGAAAAAAACAACATTCTTACTTTTATTCTGTAAACTACTAATGGCATTTCTTCAAAAATGTCAAATAAAAAATGTTATTTAGAGAATTTGTTTTGCATAAGGCAGCACGGTGGCGCAGTGGGTAGCACAATCGCCTCACAGCAAGAAGGTCGCTGGTTCGAGCCCCGGCTGGGTCAGTTGGCATTTCTATGTGGAGTTTGCATGTTCTCCCCATGTTTGCGTGGGTTTCCTCCGGGTGCTCCGGTTTCCCCCACAAGTCCAAAGACATGCAGTATAGGTGGATTGGGTAAGCTATGTCTGTAGTGTGTGAATGGATATGTATGGATGTTTCCCAGTGACAGGTTGCAGCTGGAAGGGCATCCGCTGCGTAAAACATATGCTGGATAAGTTGGGGGTTCATTCCGCTGTGGCGACCCCAGATTAATAAAGGGACTAAGCCGAAAAGAAAATGAATGAATGTTTTGCATAAAATACCCCAAAAAAGACACACAAAAAAATGTGTCATGTTTTCAGATGTTTATATTTATTTTTAGACGACACAATGCCAATGACTTAAGACGTGTAAAGAAATCAGTTTGTAAATCAGATTTTCAATTCCACAGATGAAAACGTTGCCATATTAGTCTGAGGAAAAGCAAAAAGATGTAAATGACAACATTGTTATTTGAAATGTTCCAAAAATCTTATCAGATATTTATAGAATAAAGTCTGTGTTGTTTATATGAATGGTGAAGACCTAAGGTGAGGTTTAAAACACAAATAAAAACGAATGAATGTGAATTGTGCCATCTGGCATTTTCTTCTAAATGAAGTATGTTTCTCAGCCTACTGTTTATGAGTTATTTTACTTTAAAGGGGTAGTTTACCCATTAACAATTACTCATTATTTACTCTCAGTTGGTTCCAAATCTTTGAGTTTGTTTTTTCAGTTGAACAGTAAAGCTGTAACCATTGACTTCCTCAGAAAGAAAAACAAAAACTATGGAAGTCAATGGTTACAGGTTTCCAGCTTCATAAAACCTCTTTTGTATTCAACGGAAGAAAGTCAAACAGGTTTTAAGTGAAGGGTGAGTAGGAAAAATTAGGACATTTTTTTGTGTGAAATATCCCTTTAAAGGCAATGAAAATTGCTTATTCACCAGCAAAAAAGAAAATTAGCCTACTGAACAGGAGCCTGAGAAAAATGTTAATTTTTAAAGAAAATTTAGATGGTAGGCCAATTAAAGGAGTTTGCATCTGAACAATTCATATGTAACCGACCTTCATAAAATATTGTAAATATAAATAAATAAATGCCATAGTAAAATATTTCATTTTCGAAAAATCATTTCCCAGTTCTGAGAACCGCATGGGAAAACATGGCTATGGTCAATATTTACGTGGGAGGTGCTGTAAAGTCCACACTTTCCATTTGAAGTGGTTTAATTTTAGCGAATCCATTAAATAGGGAAATTGCTGGTATATGTCGCGGTTAATGGGTTGAATGGCGTCAGGGAGTCGACAGGTGAGCTGCAGGTAAACTTGACCTCAGCTTGTTAAACCTGTGCCGCGGTTCGTGCCAGCCGTTTACATGTAAAACCGCGCGATTCTGGTCTGTCCGCATAGCAAAATGACAGCTCCAGATACAGTTGCTCATTGAGAAATGCCACTGTTCGCTCGGTTTCACCTGAACCATCCACAGGTGATGTCAGAGACCGGGACCCGAGTAACAGGATCGGGGACATTTCTCCTCTACTTAAACCTGACACATGGAGCGCGCGGCAGTGGATGCGTTTTCCAGAGGTAAGAAAAGGTCTATTGCTTTTTATCCTTTGCTGTTATCGACTTGAGAGCGTTTACATAAGACAGTCTTGTTAATCGTCAGCGCTTATGGTTGTGTTTGTTTGCTTTCCCTGTAATTCTGTGCTGTGCTCCCCTACCAATTAATTCATTATCCAGAGGATTCACTTTTCCCAGCTCAATGATCCGTGCTCTGCGGGGTAATGATAGGCCTACAGAGCGGATACAGCACTAAATGTGGTGGTTATATGATCTTGCTGGGTTTGTGATATTGCAACTACAATGTGTGCTTGAAAGAGTATTGATTTAAAACAACCACGTGATTTTCATGACAGTTATGCTAAAGTTGTTTAGTACACTACTGTCAGCTGGAAGGAGATAGTGTTTTATTGAAACGTAATACTTTACTATATGACACACACACAATCACTGTATGAAAACCTCGTGAGATCATAAAGTTCACTTTGTGTAGAAAATATCAACTATAACTGTAAGTCACTAGAATTAACTTTGTTGCTCTTGAAAGCAAATCCTGCTCACGTAAAGAGAAACTTTCAGAACCGTTTAGTTTCAACTCTAAAATGATTTTGAATCGTTCGGTGAGTCGAGTCTTTATTTTTTTATGCTTTAAATGATTCGTTCTTCTATTCCTTTGACAGTAGATGGCGACAAATGTTTGTTGTATGATACGAGTCACTGAATCATTTGCTAATTTGCCTACCGAAACGCCTTTTCATGCCTGAAATTCCAATTATGCAATTTCTTTATGATTTTTTTCTCTCTGCTGGCCTTTCATTCACACTGACACATTAACAGAAACGAAGCTTTTTTCAAAACTGCTCTGGTGGAAGTGGATGAATTTAGAAAACATTATTTTGTAGAGTACATGTATGCCTTGAAGCACGGTGCTCGGCAAACTATTCACTAGGATTTGCCACTTAACCTTTTTAAAGCAGAAATGGATATATGAACCCCCCTTAAGAGATTAAATAAAACATGTTTTTTATTTAAAAGAAGTATGAAAAAACTTTTTATTTATGGATTTTTTATTGTTTTAAAGAGATAGTTCAACCAAAACTGAAAATACTCATTCATTCATTTACTTTTTATGTCACAAATGAAGATACCTTGAAGAAAGCTGGAAACCAGTAACCATTGTCTTGCATAGCATTTTATTGCCTACTATGGAAGTCAATGGTTACAGGTTTTCACCTGTCTTCAAAATATATTCTTTAGTGTTCAACAGAACTCATAAAGTTTTGGAAGCACCTGAGGGTGAGTACATAGGGAGTAAATGTTCATTTTGATGTAAACTGCCCCTTTAATAGTTCGCACAGAGATCAAATGTCTGTCTAGCACATAAACTTACTTTAAGTACTAAACTGGAATGCAGTAAATTAGCTTGACCGACTTGAACTCTACAGAAACAAATACTTGATCATATCAATTCCTAAATTTCACCAACATTAAAAAAAACTAGCTATAAAGTGTTAAAAGTCACCACACCTTAAACTGTAAACACACAGACAGAAAACACTGGATTATCCTTTAATAAGATTTGTGTGCCTCCTCATCTACTAGCGACTCCAGAAAGGTAGAGATTTGCTTTTGTTCAGTAGCTCCATTGTGTCACAATAGAGTCCGGAACAGTCCTCTGTGTAAAGACAACAAGCTTTGGCACCATGGCAAGGGTTTTGTTCCTCAACACAGAGATGTATTTTTGACATATCATTATAAACCACTCTCCCCCTTTTCTCAGGTATCCCGTCATTTCCATCCTTTGTTAAAATGGCAGGCGTGTTTTCCTATGAGAGCTCTGAGCTGGACTGGTGTGAGGACAACTATAAACATTCAGAGAATGTTGTGGAATATTTCAACACGGTATGAGCATGATAAAGCAAATCCTTTCACACTCCAGTACAATTTCAATCCAGCCGCTAACACTAGAGGAATCCCATTCAAGTCCATGTTAACTATGCTAATTGCTGCAGTCTCCATGTGATAACGCTCAAAGTGCCATAGTTTCATCCAGAAACTACACCCACATTAATGACACTGACTCAACAAGGTTACACCTATCCATCTGCACAATAGACAGTTCAGCCCATTCAAGTTTTATTCATAGTCCTACCTCATAAAAAAATGAACACCAAAGAAGAAGTCAATTTGAGTGCTTTTGAGAGTGTTTGATTCACACTGGGTTTTTTTTTCACTTTCAGATGAGCAGCTTCATTTTCTTTGTGATCTCACCTATAATGCTGTACCTGCTACACCCATATGCCAAGGAAAGGAACCTGGCTGTGCATCTGGTCTGGATCATGATGGTGTTTGTAGGTAAGTGTGACAGTGGATCAAAGGAGGGCTGTGGCGTTAGTGATCCAGCAGGGGGCAGCATTGTTCAATGTCCAGGTCTACTCTATGGGTCAGAGGGGGCAAGAAACATTTCTTGTAAATGTATTTTAATCCTGTGTATATTTTATATTTTTCTGAGCAAACAATAAGGACTATAATATTTATGTGTGTGTGTGTGACACCAAATGACGTTCTAGTAGATGATAAAATTTACTAAATATACCTAACAAGACTTTTATTAGTAAAATAAAAATTAAATAAACAATTGTGAAACCCTCTAAGGCATCCACTAGAATGTAATTTGGTCTCACATTTGTTTATATACCAATAAAAGTCTTGTTAGGTATATTTAGAAAAATAATCATTTATTCATGAAGGATTACACCCTTACCTTAACCCAAAAGATTAATGAATTGTCTTTTTGAATTGTTATACTTTTCCAATATCCTCCAAAAGAATATATTTGACCTGCTGTGGTTATTCCTCAAAAAGCTCACATGCAAACACTCGGGCTTAAATCTGACTTTGATATATTTGTTAAGAATGTTTTTAATCGTAAATTTGATGGGTTTATATGGACTGATTTTATTCAGTCACCTCATTTATTTTCATTTACTTACTTTTATCCCATTGAAGGTTTTGACTGTATTTACTTATAGCCAAGTTGGAGGGGCGACGTGGTGGCGCAGTGGGTAGCACAATTTTGATGCTCATTTTGATGAAATTGGTCTCAAATTATTTCTTGGGTCATGCCGACAACACAGATACCAATTATGCCATAATCTGCCAAACTTTCTGTCTGCCATTTGGATTTTGTTCAAATCATTTTTTTTAACTCCTCCTAGACCAATGGTCTAATCTTCACCAAATTTGACTCGGATCATTTTCAGACCATGTAGACCAAAAGTTATGGAGTTCATGTTGATAAACAAAACTGTTGCCATTTAGCATATGCGCAAAATTGATGTAATGCTGCCAGATGACATTACAGGCTGAATCACTGCAATGGTTTGAAGTATTGAAACCAAACTTAATGTGTGTGATCTGGACCTGACATTGAGCAAACTACATCAGTTTGAGCCACCTTCTGGGTAAAAGACTTGCAGATTCCTTGTATCATACAGAGAACATTGATTTATTAATTACCTAATTGACACGACTTCCTGCCCACCATCTTAAATTGGTTTGAAAATCTGTTGTTTTGAACTATCCATAGATTTTTAGCCCAATTTCCACCAAATTTGGCTCAGACCATGCTGCCAAAAAGTTATAGAATTTTCCTGTGGCTGTGTAGCTTGTTGCCGTGCTTGTTTATGATGTGGCTGCTGGGCCCCCAATTATTGCTGCTTGCAGCTATATTCTATTCTGTATTTGCTTAAGAATCGATAAAACTGTAAATCACTAAGAATGTTTTTAATCAATTAAAAATTTAGTATGATCATTTATGCTTTATTAAGTACATGTGAGAACAAGTATGTTGTTTTATTTGTACATAAATATAAGGGTGATGCTGAATGATGGAACATTTTCACTAATAATTAGACACATTGCCTGCATTAAATATATTTTCTATGTATCTTAATAATTCATCATGTTATATGAAATTAAGTTAAATAAATTGAACAAATTGGCAATGTTTATATGAACAAAAAAGGCTAAAAGCATTCAAATATAAGATTAATATGCAAATCAATACACCAGATATTGATATTTATTTATTTATTTATTGATAAACATGTTCTAAAATTGTATTAATAATAATAATAATAAATAATTATAATAATAAATACAAATGCTTTATTAGTTTTAAAGTATTATTAGTTCTTAGGCCATAAGAATGTTGATAAAGGTAATTAAAGGCTAAGCAAAATTGGAATTAGCTTAAAACGCTAATGCATATATGAATCACTTATTCTTATTCAAATCAACTTTATTATCATTTTACTTTCATTTTGCCCTAAAAAAATGAAATATGGGAGTCAATTCCAGGATAAAGCCATACAAAATGCATCTTTTTCCTTCTATAATGTCTTTCTCACACCATGGTTTGTCTCTTTCTCTCTCTGTTTCTTCAGGTATTTTCTCCATGTATTTCCACATGACTCTGAGTTTTATGGGCCAGATGCTGGATGAGCTGTCCATCCTGTGGGTTTTGGCTATTGGTTACTCTCTGTGGTTTCCCCGCAAACACTTCCCTTCTTTTGTTAAGGACAGGTAAAACGTTCATAGTCATCATATTTCTGTCCCGCTTATGAGGCATGAATGGCACGTCTTCCTCAGCTAGGAGAGCTGCGTCTGCACTTCTGTAAAAATAGGAGCAATTAATGGATCCGTTTACAGCGTTTAGTTTGTGTAATAGTAACCCTGTTTTAACCTGCAGCATCATATTCTGCTCTCGCTGTGGGAGAGACGCTTTCCACTGCTTTCTCAGTAGGGTTCATCCAGCTTTATATTAATATTTAAATGCTCCATAGCTGGGTGAGATGACTGGTGATGAAACAATGTTGATGATGCTGAACTGCATCTTTTTCACTGGTCTGCAAACTTATGACACTGCAGGTGAATAGGTAAAAAAACAACCAATCGTTTTCACCATACTTCCCAGTAGAGGGGGCAGCACGGTGGCGCAGTGGGTAGCACAATCGCCTCACAGCTAGAAGGTCGCTGGTTCGAGCCCCGGGTGAGTCAGTTGGCATTTCTGTGTGGAGTTTGCATGTTCTCCCCGTGTTCGCGTGGGTTTCCTCTGGGTGCTCCGGTTTCCTCCAAAAACATGTGGTATAGGTGAATTGGGTAAGCTAAATCGTCCGGAGTGTATGTGAATGAGTGTGATTCATTTTCTTTTCGGCTTAGTCCCTTTATTAATCTGGGGTCGCCACAGCGGAATGAACCGCCAACTTATCCAGCATATGTTTTACACAGCGGATGCCCTTTCAGCTGCAACCCATCGCTGGGAAACACCCACACACTGTCATTCACATACACTACGGACAATTTAGCTTACCCAATTCACCTATAGTCTTTGGACTTGTGGGGGAAACCGGAGCACCCGGAGGAAACCCACGCCAACACTGGGAGAACATGCAAACTCCACACAGAAACGCCAACTGACCCAGCCAAGGCTCGAACCAGCAACCTTCTTGCTGTTAGGCGACAGCGCTACCCAATGCGCCACAATGTCGACAATTGCCCTCTGGATAAGGGATTCATAAAGATAAGTTAAGTCCAAGGCACTTGAAAAGTAAGTGAAAAAGTTAAAAAGCCTTTTTTAACATGGCTATTATTATAAAAAACAGCTCTATTGTGCACCACACCTCCGAATTTTGGCAAAACTTGCATTGATCAGCCTTAATTTTTGAGTGCATTGGACTTGATTTTAATATAAAATGTTATGTTTTGTTATGTAAATGTGCTAATTTGCATACTTTTACTGCACATATTTTAGGGATCACTCCATAATCCAGAAAATATTTATCTTCACAATTCTTTTAAACATAGTCAGGCAAATGATGTAATAAGAAATATCTTTGTAAAATCCTTCAGTGTATTTAACTTAATAGGCATTTAAAATATGTATTGCAATGGAAATCCACACACCCAAATTGATAAACTGTGTATTTAAAAAAAATTCTTTGTGTATTTTAGTTTTCTTGACATTAGACTGAAGCACAACTGTATAAAACTTAAAAGGGCCAAATCTCCAAATTGAAAGGTGTATGAAACAGTATTTTTGTGCCTAATGTGTCTTGCCTTGAAGACTGATGTTCATTCATTCATTTATGACCCCAGATTAATAAAGGGACTAAGCTGAAATGAAAATGAATGAATGAATGTATATTTGAACATAAATCTGTTTACAGTTTAAACATTTTAGATTGTAGTACTCTTTTTCTAAAATTGTCTTTGTTTTAATCAGATAAATGCAGCCTTGCTGAGCATAAGAGACTTTTTTTCAAACTGTGTCTAAACATTAGAACAGTAGTTTATAATATTACATGTACATGAAGCCGGTCTAATTTTGCTCTGTTTCTTTCCTTTGTTCTTCTCAGGACATCTTTCGCTCGTATGGTGCTGATCATCACTATCATAAGCACTCTGTCGTCCTTTGTCAAACCTACAGCCAATGCCTACGCTCTCAACTGCTTCGCCATCCATATCCTCTACTCTCTGTTTGTGGAGTTAAAGAGGTAAAGCATGCGCATCTATCACTTCAAGCCTATTCACATTGCTTTAGTTTTATAATTATAGGAATAGTTCACTCAAAGACGAAATGCTGTTAATTTACTCACTCTCAGGCCAAAGGGTCACAAAAAAAATATACAGGCAAACAAAATTAATACCCATAACTCCTTGCAATACACTAAGGTGCCGTTTACACCAATGTGTTTTCTTTTTAAAACGTTTTGTTGCGGTTATGGCTGGTGTTCACACTACTAAAATATACACATGCCCAGTGAGCATGAATAGTCAAGCGTAATTTATTTTAGGCTGTACAGTGTGGTCAGAGATTGTACTAAATGCATACACTAAATGAAGAAAACCAAAATGCACTAGTGCAAAGGGCACCTGAGGTCTTCTGAAGCAAAACAATCAGACAAACAGTCTGTATAAGAAAACTGACTTCATTTACAACAGTATAATCCTCTATCAACAAATATTCACAACAGTCTGGAGCACATTTATGTTGCCTGTTTTGCCTAAGTTTTTTTTATTTTACATGAACTCTGCCCCCCACTGACTCTTGCCCCCCCTCTTACACCCCCACACTCTCCTCATAACTTACACTCCCCATAAACACTGCATTATTTATTATTTAATATTTGCACAATTAAAATTGCACATATTCATTGCAGTACGTTGCACTAATTCATCTTGAATTGTACAGTACATACCCACTGTACATATACTTTTGTAATTATGGTCATATCTATCTGCATACCTCTGATTATTAATAGCAACCTGTACATGTATACATCTATTGTAAATCTCTGTTCATAGTTAATACAACCTGTATAAAATGTTCATAGTACATCCATCTGTAAATATCACCATAGTTTTTCTATAATTGCACTTTATAACTTATACCTATATCCTGCACTTGCTGTTATTGCACTCCTGGTTAGACCTAAACTGCATTTCGTTGCCTTGTACTTGTACATGTGTAACGACAATAAAGTTGAATCTAATCTAATCTAAAAATGAAAATTCTGTCACTTACTCACCATTTACTTGTTCAAAAATTGTTTGAGTTTCTTTCTGGTAGCTGGTACCCATTGACTTCTGTAGTCATTTTTTTTTTCTATGGAAGTCGATGAGTCCCAGCAACCAACATTCTTCAAAATATCTTCTTTAGTGTTCAAGAGAAGAAAGAAACTAATAGAGGTTTAAAATCACATGAGGGAAAGTAAATGATGAGGTCATTTTCATGTTTGGGTGAACTTTCCCTCTAATTATAATTTATTTAAAAAAATTGTGAAGCCTGAGAGTGCATAAATGAACAGCGAATGTTTGTTATTTGATTAACTATCCCTTTAAGACCAAATAAATGGTACTTGTAGTCGATCTCGTTTGTTTCCTGTTCTGCTCTCATGCTTTTTTCCTCGTCTCATTCAACACTGATCTGTTTGTGGAGCAGTTGCACAGATGAGCGAGTGCTGCGTCTGGCCTGGGCCTCCATTGGCCTGTGGGTTCTGGCCATCTCATGCTGGATTAGCGATCGCTTTGGCTGCAGCTTCTGGCAGAAACTGGACTTCTGTTATCTGCACGGTATCTGGTGAGTGAGCCATTATACTCCGCTGTACATCGAGGACTGTTTAACCCTGTATAAACCCTATTGAGGGCCTCACAGTGGCGCAGTGGGTAGCACGTTCGCCTCACAGCAAGAAGGTCGCTGGTCGCTGGTTCGAGCCTCGCCAGTTGGCGTTTCTGTGTGGAGTTTGCATGTTCTCCCTGTGTTGGCGTGGGTTTCCTCCGGGTGCTCCGGTTTCCCCCACAAGTCCAAAGACATGCAGTACAGGTGAATTGGGTAAGCTAAATTGTCCGTAGTGTATGAGTGTGAATGGGTGTGTATGGATGTTTCCCAGAGATGGGTTGCAGCTGGAAGGGCATCCGCTGCGTAAAACATATGCTGGATAAGTTGGCGGTTCATTCCGCTGTGGCGACCCCAGATTAATAAAGGGACTAAGCCGAAATGAAAATGAATGAATGAATGAATAAACCCTATTGAATCATATTTAAAATGAATTTTGAAAGCCAATTTAAGCCGTAGATTTTTATGATTTAAATGCATAACAATTGGACTGAAGCAACTCAGGATTACCTAATTCGCCATATAGCTTTTTATTTATTCATTTGTTTGTATATTTATTTCAGTGTCATGTTCCCATCTGCCTTTTGAGGATGAAAAGTCGAATTTTGATGTCTGAACCAAATTCAGTAGATAAAAATCGTCACTGTATTGTATTAAGTCTGCTATACTGTTATAAGGATCTTACATTAAAATTACTATTGCTTATGTAAATCAGCAATGGCACAAAATTGTGTAATTTTGCTGTTTTGCAAAAAATAAGTGCTGTCTGAAGGCAA
This sequence comes from Danio choprae, assembly GCA_903798125.1. Lineage (NCBI taxonomy): Eukaryota > Metazoa > Chordata > Actinopteri > Cypriniformes > Danionidae > Danio > Danio choprae. The sequence continues at coordinate 2,850,204 of CAIGQW010000259.1, forward strand.
TGAAAATAACCTATTCTTTGCACTAAGAGTAAAATTACTGAAACTA
>CAIGQW010000259.1:2850649-2903032 GCA_903798125.1 Danio choprae
GTTTACCTGTATACATTTATTTGTTTGTTTTTTTTGTACCTCGTAAATAAAATAATTTTTTCTGACAACTATTTCATATGTCAAGCTTTACAGAGTTAAACCATATTGTCCAGACTTTAAGGTTATCATGTTAATCTAATGTCCCTTTTTTTCTTCTTACTTCAGGCACATTTTGATTGTAATGGCCACGGCTTATGCTAGCACTTTGATTGCATACCTGGATGCTAGTCAGGAGATCCCTTATTCCCTCCCGGACCTGCAGTACTGGCCTCGGAATAACTGGGCCATCGGCCTGCCGTACATCGTCCTCAAAGGCACCACGAAGACCCGGAAAAGATGCTAGCAAACTACAACATGAACAGATCTCATATTTAAAGCTGACTGGTGTTACTCTGATCTGGGACCAGCCGTCAACTTTCAAAAATGGTGAATAATTTATGTGAGAAAGAGCTGAGTCTCTGTGAGGACTAAAGTGAAATGCATGTTGTGGTTGTTTCTCTGTATTTCTCACAGAACCTAAATGTGTATATGTGAATTTCTCTATTTGAGACTGTATTTTCATTACAAACAGCATGTGGTTGTTATGTGGAAAATGTATATTTGTACTGTTGTGACAGGATTGAATGTATGTGCAATACATTCTGTAGTTTACTTGATTTACAAATCAGAGGCTTCAATTTGTCATTGGCATTACTTGATTCTTGGGTGAAACTTGAATAATAATGTTAGATTGACAGTCGATGTAAGATTCATGGAATTAATATTCTCTCAGCAAATTATGCAAATGTTTGTTTACAAATGTAACAACTGGGATTGTGTACATTTGTTGTGGGATTTTTAAATCTTAATTTATTTTGCTGTATTATTTTGTCAGAAATATTATATAAATCTCTATATATCTACATATTGTGTTTTAACTTCTGACCTTCACCTCAGTTTTATGACATTGTGTATATTGATGATGGAATACCTTTCAGTGACATTAATACCTTTGCTGGGACATGAATGAGTGTTTGAACTTTGAAGTATTGATGTTAAATAGCGTTTCAAAGAAGCACCATGAGATACACTAGAACACACAATGAGACAAACTTTACGATGATTCTTGTTACGTGTTTTATGTGTAGAAGGAAAATGGGGTCAACTCGAGGTTATGGATACTTCAACCACCCAGACTTCCGACACAGCGCCATCAAGTGTACAATTTATTGTGGATAATGGTAAATCTAATCCAGTTTTCAAGTGGTCATTTACTGAATTTGATCCTTTTTTTGTAGAACTTTTGTTGTTGTTGATCATTTCTGCCCTTGTTAAATTGCAGTATAACGTTGTAATCTTAGAGTTTCATAATTTCTTTACTGATTAGATTTGGCCTGAAAGCAAGTTCACAACAGCCTGTTAAAACAGTGACTGCACGCTCCGCTAATGGGTGGACATGTTAAATTGTATTTAGTATACATTTTTATATGAATTCCGTCATTGTATCCAACATTTTATTAGTGTCAACCAAACATATCCTAAAAATATTTACTACAATAAAGTGTAGGCCTATAATAGTATATAAAAATAAACGATTACCTTTGAAATGCCAAATGAAATCACTACGCATTAATTATTTATTTACTGTAATCCCTCAATTAAACAGAGGCATGCCCTCAGCCAATCACAACACAGCTGTGTGTGCAACATGAATTGTTTTCAGAAACAAATGATAATCATTCAGAAAAAAAATAATAACAGTAGACTGCAAAAAACCACACATCCTTTCGGTTCGGCTAATCTCTAATTATTACCTACCAGTACAAGCAGCCCGTGGGAAGTCCCGCCCACAACGCCTCGCGATTGGCGGAGCGGCGTAAAGCGCATTCTAAATGGCACCTGATTGGCCACGAGCGCTTTCTGTTTTGGGTGCATGCCAGAGGTCCGGAGAGGGGAGGGGAACCGTCTAGTTTCCGGTTTTGGGCTGGAATTGACACACAATGAGGAGTCGGGAGCAGCCGCTCAAAAGCCTTCTGTAAATAAACAGGACCTTCGTCAGGCCGGTGAACTATGGAGAATCAGGTAGAGTATGAAACGCTTTCGCCGTTGCATGGAGCGAAGTCAACTTTTGTGAGCGCGCGCTTAGAGAAATCCACCATTGCAACTGAATGTGGACACTTGGGGCTCGTGAAAGCAGCGGATCGGACCCATATAACCCCCTCCCTCCCTCCTCCTCCTCCCTCCTCTCAGCTCTGTGACTCGAGCTGGCCACGCATATTAAAGCTACATCGGCATTTGGGGACATCAGCTCGGGCTTTAGGGCTGGATGCGTGCGCCAGCTTTTTGCGGTAGGCAGTTAAGTCGTGCGCCTACCAGCAGAAACACAAAGGAGAGTGTTTTTGTCCTGGGCTTCTCTGGCCCGGGAGTCACTCCACAGTCTGCGGCTTTTATTAGAGGAAATGAGGAACATGCGTTTTCATGCTGTAGTGTTCCTGACAGAGCGTGTTGTAGACTGAGGGCATTGCTCGGGTCTGCTCCGAGGGTGGGGGTTCCTCAAGCGGGAATCTGTCTCCTTCCAAGCCTAATTAATTGGCCTTTTTATGCAATATGATTTATGGGCAGCAGCAGTGATCATATGCTTGAGATGAATATCATTGCGTTAACGTGCTGGCTATTTTTACACCTTCCGCCTTGTGTCTGTGGTCATGCACTGGGTTAATTGCTTTGCTATTTTGCCAGTAATTATTTTAGGCCTACTATATTGTTATTGGATTGATTTCATTACGACAAAATATGCCTAAATACTGGTCAGACTTACTCTTAAATGCTGTCCGCATAATACTATAGCTGACACAGTTATTGTTTACTTGTGGGAAATTATAAGATATACTAATACAGAGCGTTTCTGTATGTCAGTTTCTGCAGTTTTAATGCTGCTACAGAAATTAAAGTCAAAATATGGTTATAGTGATAAATTGCATTCATTTGTTTATTATATTTGTTTATACAAAATAATTTAGCTTTAATTGCAATGTATACTTTCATGACAGCTGTTTCAACATTGAAGAAAAAGCCCTTCTTGAATGCGTAAGCATTCGTGTTTAATATCAGTAGGCTGGTCAATTTGTTTACATTGTTTTCCTGCTTTTAACTTGCTTAAAGTGTCACAACAAATAAGCTGCCCGCGAACAACGTGTACATTCATTCCATCATTATCATTGCGATGTATCTGCATTTTGTTGTTTTTGTCGAGAGAATTCACTTGACCACAATATTAATCAATACACCAGTGTTTTCAGTGGTGGCAAATCTAAACAAAACTGGTAATTGCGTTCATAAGTTCAGCAGAAATGTGTGTTGTTTATTATTCTTTAGAAACATCTGAGAAACATCTATTATCTAATTGTAAAGTTTATTGACTTCTCTTTCAAATTGATCGTTAAAATCAATGTCAGTGTTGCTGCCTTTCAGTGTTTACAATCGCTGAGAATTATGGAAGCTGAACTTCACATATGGAGATTTCATTTCTGACATCGACTGTAAGTGGTAAACCAATCACAGAAAGGGTCGACTGACCAATCAAAGCACACCCTCACATAGAAGTTTAGAAAGAACTAAGCTTAATAAAATAGTTTTTACATTATGAGAAAATTCAATTGATTTTTGACCTTGAATGGATCTAAACCTAATGTAGGAGACTAAATTAGGGACCTAGCATAACAGGGGTGCTTTAATCCTGCTTTAAACCTACTTTTTTTCAGTTACTTATGCATGAAGGCAAATCTCTAAACAAGAGCATATTTAATTTATGTATATGTTCATTCAGTGTAGTATTTTGTTTGTTGTAAACCTCTGTTCCTCCATGCAAGATTTTCATGAAATACACTTCATGTACTTAATTAATTCATTCATGTTTTCCCAACTGAATCATTAACAAGAGCATTGCAGCGACTCTTCTGAGACTTGTTGTTTTGTTGTTCGCCTGTTGGCTTACACGTGACCTGCTTGTATTTTTGCTCCGCTTGACTGATAATCTGTATCATAGCAGTGACCTGAGCGTAATCCCGTCTGCCTCTTTCAAGTCTATTTCATGTTTCATAACAAAAAGTGATGCGGTTGAGTGTGTCTTGTGAGACCAGGAGCCACTAATGTTTCCCCGTCCTTCTGTTTAATCTACTCCTTTAAAAAAAAAAAAGCCTTTTGATCTTTTCCCCCATTCTGCAGGATTAGCCCAGTCATGTGTTGAATCTCTTATTGTGTATGTCTCCTGTCTGTCCCGTATCATCTTGATGTTTGGGTGGTCAGGCGGAGTGGAGCAACTTTTATGTAGGCAGTGTTTGCATTTTAATCGTTACCTCAAGGCAAGTTGCTGTGCGGAAATGACAGAGGGTAGTCTTTTGTCTCGCTGTCTGTCTATATATGTGACACGGCTGGCGATTGTGGGTAAGCAAGTGAGAGAGAGAGAGAGAGAGACGGAGACGGATTCATAGGGTTTATTCTGATGCCTGGCAGCGTGGAGTCTTGCTGGCAGGTTTTGGCTTCAGAGTAGCAGCAGTGTCAGCCAACGCACAGAGTTAAAGGGCATTATGGTGACAGGACGAACAGGCCAGACGGCGTCCACTAAGATTTTCCTTCCACTCGTTCTTTCAGAAAAGCTCCTCTCTGTCTTGTTCTCTATTCTGGTGCTTCGATCACCTCGAGTCAACAGCAGACGAGCATCTCTGGGCACCTGAACCCAGTCTGGCCCGGCTCCACCCGATGTGGGCAGTGTTCATTTTTCCTGGCTGCTTTTCAAGAAATTCCCTTGATGGCTTTTTTTGGCCATTTGGCAGAACCAGGCAATGATCCACATGATTAGCTTCAGCGTGCATATAAAAGGTATTCCTATTCCGATTTAGTGCCTAGATGCCTTTTTTTAGTCACTCTTCTCTGCCGTATCGATAGCAGTAATATGATTTCACTCAATTTAAATAGCTGTTTTTTTATTCCTAAAGAAAATAGCCTACAGCCTGATGATTTGCCAATGTGATGTCCTTTTCTTTCCATATATTCATATATTTTAAAGGGATAGTTTATCCAAAAATGAAAATATACCCATTCTAAGGTTGTTCTCAGACCTTTATAAGTTTTTATTATATTTTTTTTAACCCAAAAGACGATAATTTGAAAAATGTTTGGTATCCATTAACATACATACTATAGTTTGGAAAAACAAGTACTATGGAAGTCAATGGCTACCAGTTTGCAAGATTATCCCAATATATATACTTTTGAATTCAATAAAATAAATAAACTCAAATAAGTTTGAAACAAGGCCTCACGGTGGCGCAGTGTGTAGCACGATCACAGCAAGAAGGTCGCTGGTTCGAGCCTCGGCTGGGTCAGTTGGCATTTCTGTGTGGAGTTTGCATGTTCTCCCCGTGTTGGCGTGGGTTTCCTCCGGGTGCTCCGGTTTCCCCCACAAGTCCAAAGACATGCGCTATAGGTGAATTGGGTAGGCTAAATTGTCCGTAGGGTATGTGTGTATATGGGTGTGTGTGGATGTTTCCCAGTGATGGGTTGCAGCTGGAAGGGCGTCTGCTGCATAAAACATATGCTGGATAAGTTGGCGGTTCATTCCGCTGTGGCGACCCCAGATTAATAAAGGGACTAAACTGAAATGAAAATGAATGAATGAATAAAGTTTGAAACAAGTGGAGGGTGAGTAAATGATGACAGAGTTGTAATCTCTTTTAAGTATGTGCAAAAGTCTTTTTCCTAAAAGAATTTACAATAGAGTAAACGGGTCTTTTTAGACAGTTTCTGTCAGTGAACTGGTTCAAATAACAGTTTCAGCAGCTGTTTTATGCCATTGCATGATTTCTCACAAACTGTTATGGTATGCCCATCTGAAACATTCACATAAATACATGTGATCACAAATCGCTGATTATTACGTGATTATTACCATCAGTCATTTGAAGACATAGAAAGGGTTAGTTCACCCAGAAATGAAAATTATGTTATTAATACTCAGCCCCATGTCATTCCCCTGAGACATTAGTTTATCTTAGAAGCACTAATTAAGCTATCCATAGAGAGCAAGGGTCTCCAGGAAAGGAAACAAAAACATCAAACATTCTTGAGTGGTTCAACTGTAATCATACAATGCTCCAAGAACACTTTCGTGTGGCAAAAAAACCCTGTAAAAATTCCTTTGTTCGCCAATGTTTTCTCTTCCTCATCGGGTGCGTGTTTACTGCGGGCAGTACGACGGATTGCCATTGGAGTCAGCAGCGCAACACGCAGGCATTGTATACCCCATAGAAAACTCGAACCCTGAACTAATGTGGAAGATTTAGACGAACATAGTGATTTTTTTTTTTCTCTCTTTTTTTTATCACACAAACTTGTTCTTGGAGCTTTGAAATGATTACAGTTAAACCACTACACATGGAAAAGAAAAATGTTTGGTTCCTTTTCTGGACTTTGAACGTCTCAAGACTGTTGCTGTCTATGATGAGGAGAGAGCTCTCGAATTTCATCTAAAATATTTGAACAAAGATGAACGAAGGTCTATGAGGATTGTAACGACATAAGGTTGAGTAAATAATAACCGAAATTTCATTTTTTGGGTGAACTAACTCTTTAAAACTAAAGTAAAATAAACACGAAAATACAATTGACATTGATTTATCTCATTTTCGTTTTAAGTAAACCACTGACTGCACATACTCTATGCAGCTCTCTCTGCTTGGAATAACCTGCAAACATGTAACTTAAGAAGTTGGTTTCAAATGGGTACTTTTGAATTCATTTTTATTATTATTATTTGGAATCTGAAACACTGGTTTGTACAGTGCATCCGGAAAGTATTCATAGCGCTTCACTTTTTCCACATTTTTTTGTTACAGCCTTATTCCAAAATGGATTAAATTCATTTATTTCCTCAACATTCTACACACAATACCCCATAATGACAATGTGAAAAAAGATTTATTGAAATTGTTGCAATTTTTAAAAAAATAAAAAACCTGAAAAATCACCTGTATAAGTATTCACAGCCTTTGCTGTGAAGCTCTGAATTGAGCTCAGGTACATTCTGTTTCCACTGATCATTCTTGAGATGTTTCAGCAGCTTCATTGGAGTTCACCTGTGGTAAATTCATTTATTGGACATGATTTGAAAAGGCGTACACCTGTCTATATAAGGTCACAGGGTTGACAGTGCATGTCAAAGCACAAACCAAGCATAAAGACAAATGAATTGTCTGTAGACCTCTGAGACAGGATTGTCTCGAGGCACAAGGCTGGGGAAGGTTACAGAATGCACTGTAGATGTTCTGACTAGTTATAAATCATATTTCATGAGTGTATTGATGGATTATCTGTTGTTTGTTAAACCCATGTGACGTGTGTACTGTTAATCTTGTCCAGGATGCAGTTTTTAATCTCAATGTGCATCTTTTGTGGTAAAATAAAGCCTATAATAATACCAACTACTTTATAACTTTTTTTTCCACTTCTGAAAAGTCTAGTGCTGAAAACCTGCTTATTGCAGCAACAGTGAGGAATCAGTTGTTAGAATAGAGTATGAAATGAATTCTAGAATCTGAAATCAGATTCAAAACAGGTTTGATGAAATCAAGAGGGAGTTTGTTGCTTTCAGAATGTGAATTATTCATAGCTTCATTATAGCTGTAATAGGTTCATTGTAGCGTCTAATAGGCTTTGCACTTTTGAGACATGCTTACGTTTCAATTTGCTTTGTTGTTGTATTTGTTTGAAGTGAGAGACATGCTTGATAATTTCAGTACAACTGCTACAATATTGTAACAGTTTTTTGGCATCTCCATGTTCAGCATCTCAACTTGTCTAATTCATTAATTGGTTTCTTCTATTAAACGTTAGCTTACTTGAGTCGTTTTGAAGCATTTAATGAAGATGTTTTTGTGTGTTTGCAGTGCACGGTTCAGGTGAAGCTTGAGCTGGGACACAGAGCTCAGCTGAGGAAGAAAGTGACGTCTGAGGGCTTCACCCACGACTGGATGGTGTTTGTGCGAGGCCCCGAAGGCAGCGACATTCAGCACTTTGTGGATAAAGTGGTCTTCCGGCTCCACGAGAGCTTTCCAAAACCCAAGAGAGGTACATTTCACAACTTCACAAATGAAATGCGTGATATATAGTCAACAAAATTGTAGGCTTTAAAAAATTTTGTATTATTTCCACTGGTTGAACCACTTCACATGCTTGCTCCCTGACACTTTTTTAAAAATTATTCAAGTTGATTTGAGCTTTATTGTCGTTCCACTACATGTGTGGACATAGTGTAATGAAGTGTTGTGTCTTGAAGGACCATGATGCTACATAGATAAACAATCATAAATATAAACACAACACTGGACGTAAGAGCTATTTTAAACCTATACATAACTGACCTGCCGGAGTGGTAGTCTAACTAGACTAACTACTAGCTATGCATCTACTATACATACTTAAACTATACACATAACCTAATACAGACTGTACTGTGCTTCTTCTACACAGGACAGAACAATATTGTGCAAAAGAGGTATTTAAGTATTTGTGGTACAAGTAAAGATTGTTTTTCTTATAGAGTTTTTGAACGGTGGAGTATAAGTAAAGTGTCTGGTGCATATGGAGAGCCCACTCACCTGTGTGAAGCACACTCAGAAATGCACAATGTTTCTAAAGAGATGTGGAGGGATTTTAAGAAAGTGTGGTGCAAGTGTCTGTTAAAGTGTCAGAGATATAAAAGAATGTTCTACAGGTATTTTTTTTTACTGATATTTTGTTTTTGGCTAATGTTCAGTGACTTGGTTGCTTTATTTATGCAATTTTTAGGTCAGTCAGTAGATTTTATTTGTATGAAAGGAAGTTGGCCATAGAATAGTTTGTTAATTAAGTTCAGAGATCACGTTTTGACCACACGTATGTGTTTGCCTTTTGTTCTTTGCCTTTTTTTAACAATCATACAGACAATTTGGAAAAAATTATCGACTAATATATCGGCCTCCATATTTGAAGGGTCGTCGGTTATTATTGGTATCAGTCAAAAACATTTCTTATAATGTTTTTTATATTATAGAAATAATGCACTGCTCACAGTTCTCACATACTTCTAAAAACAGCACACATGAGAGCTGCATGACTCGTTACACATGCTTTTTTTTATTTATTGAGGTTCGAGTTGGATTGATGTTAAAATTTTGGCTTGATGAGATGCCAGGATTTGGTACGTGCATGCTAAATCAACAACAAACAAAACAAACAGGCGCCGATGACTGGCGAAGCAAACTACTGCCAGATTAGTAGATTAAACATCAACTCGTGCATGCATTCAGGGTGTCATATATTTGATATTATTTTGTTGGTAATATATAATCGGTTTATTCTGCCTGAATTTCTGTGGCTTGATTCAGAACACTGATTTCAATATTTGTTTGAAAAATTTGATATCGTGTGAAAGTGACTGGGTCATGCAGATGTTGCTTGATAGCCTTCCCAGAGTGTCATGTTAAGTAATTTGAATAAAATATTCACGATCTGTGTCTTCACCATAGTGAGATTGTCGAATTGGCAGCCGATCAGTGCACTCTTAACAGCATGTGCCTTTCAGCCAATCAGTGAGGCCTATAGAGCAAACATCATGTAACATAATTAATATTCATGTGCAAAGACTTCTGCAAAGAGAAATCAGCAAAAAAGAACTATGACAATTATTATTATCAATAACATTATAAAATATTGAATATGGTTTAATGTAATTGTTTAGTATATTTAATGTAATTTAATTTAGTCTGTTTGTGAATGTGCATGTGTTCAGAAGTAAGTTTTTGGAAATAAATAATAAAATAAATTTGTTTGAATAAAACATTTTATTGGACTTTCCCGCATTAATGACTGCAGACATTTATTTATGAAGTAAACTCAAAGTTTTCCCAAGAAAAGTTTTAGAATTTTTAGCATATGTTAATATAAAACATCTTATCTAACTTATCTTTTATTTGTTGTTTATTTTATTTGTTTATTGTTTATTTGTTTGTTGTGGTTTTATTGTAATTATTGTATTTGTTTTTAATGATTAGTTTTCTCATGAAAATAGCCTTTTTTGCTGACATGGCATTAAATAAAAACATACGATATATAAAGTTTTAATAAATGCGGTTCTTCATTTTTTTTTTTTTTTTACTAACAAATGTGTAATTTTTTTTGTTTTTTCCACAAAAAATGTTGCAAGCCAAACATCTGACGTTACTGAGAATGAATGGATATAAGTTTGAGCTAATGTCAGCTTTATATTATTATTATTATTATTATTATTATTATTATTATTATTATTGCTGATGAATCAAATTGGAGTAATGATGCTGTAAATTCAGATTTGCTAGCACAGGAGTTAATTACATTAAACATTATATTCAAAGAATAAATTTAGCAATATTAAATAAATTACGAATATGTAGAACTTTTTTTGTGCTTTATCTTAATTGAAATAAAATGAGTCCATCTCGGGTACAGTTTACAAAATTGATTTTATATGCACGGAAAGCATACTAAATACAAGTGTATTTAAATACAACTTTATTTTTATTTAACTTTTGAAATTATTATTTTGTTACTGCACTGTGATCCCTAAATAAAGTCTTTTAATATGTAATCAAATGATTTTTGATTGTAGAGTTTTGATATATATTTATTTGTCGCACTAAATATCATTTTAGTGTATTTCTCGTGCAAGTCATTTAAAAAATGTTTTGATGCTGAAAACCTCTTTTAGCCCATTAGCATACAAGAAGATAAGCATACCCATTTGCATACGAGTAGATAAATGTCATTCTTAAACGCTGCGATTCTAAGTGAAGTAATTATTCTTTCTGGATTCATTTGCAGTGTGTAAGGAGCCCCAATACAAGGTTGAGGAGTCGGGTTATGCTGGCTTTCTGATGCCCATAGAGGTCTACTTCAAAAACAAGGTGAGCCTCTTCCTGCAACTTCTCTTGCTGTTGACTTTTGTTCTATAGTTGGTCTATTTTTTTGTTTTCACACGTTCATTCGCATATATCTCTCACTCTGTGACTCATCAGTATCAGTTTCTCTTCCTCTGTATTGTCATTCTTGAACTTCCTCTCACTGACATTAAGCCGTCAGTGTAAAGTAAGCAGAGGAGCATGATTCGCCTTATGAGCTGAGCCATAATAATGCAAAATAATTACACTCTTTTTCCAGCCCACCCACTGACTCACTGGCGTGTGATATGTAACCATATCTGTCATTTCTGATCTGAAAAACATCCCCGCTTTTCAGAGAGTCTTGTTTTCTTGAGTTGTTTTCGACAGAGATAAACAGATTGAGCTGGAGAATGCTCATCTGTGTGCTTGATTTGTAATGCTGATCCCTGCTGAGGTTTTTCCCTTAAATCTTGAATGAACCTCTGGCTGAACACTCCTAAAATCACTCCTGTTGACTCCTTGGTTCCAAACCTTTTAGTTTCTTGTCTCTGTTGAACACAAAAGTAGATATTTTGAAGAATGTTAAACACTATGGAATTTAATAGCTACTAGTTACCGACACTCTTTAACATATTTTCCTTTATTTTCCACAAAAGGAAGGAAGCTGAGTAATTGATGATTCATTATTTTGTTTAATAGAACAAACCGGCATTGTCAGGGCCCTGAAACTTTTTTTTATAACAGTAGATCTCAAAACGCCACCTCTCGCATTGCAAAATGCCACTTTTGGGAAACAATGACTTCACAGTACCATGTGATCAGAAGGAAGAACCCGACAAGTAATAACCAGTAACAACAACAATGGCGTATTACAGAGATTTGGTTGTGCTGCAATCGCTGCTGTGTTTATTGTAACAAAACCTTTTAATGATTTATCAACTAGAGGACCAGCAGAGACTAATTTACGGTTACATGTGTGACTATTTTAAATCCATCATGGTGTCCTGTTTATGTCTGTACTCAGTGCACTGAAGGTCTTCTTATGCATACATTGTGATTTTAGTGTTTCTGTCTTTGTTTATAGTGCCAAACATACACATTACACAGTTTTTGCAATCCCCGTAGGGATATCTAAAAAATTATTGATAGGTGTATGGTCACAAAACTTTAAGAATCAAGAACGGAAGAAAATCATAGAGGTGTAGCTTGAGATGTCTAGTTTCTATAAAGCCCCTACTTCTGAAAAGCCCAGAGTGCTCTAACCTACTATATTATGATTGGCCGAACACACTTTTAATACCCCTTACCATAAGTGCTATTTTAATAATTGCTTCAGATTTACTGTAAAGATTGTGTCTGACAATATTAACAATATGGAAGATCAAGCTGATCGATCAGAACTTGAGCTAAAGTTTCACAACGGTACACTTTTTCAGGTGTAGCTTTAGCGCTTAGCGTATTATGTATTATCAAAGTTTCAGGAAGCTGTTTCCTAAAAAATGCAAAAAACTCATTTGGGAATGGACATGAAGAGCTTTAGAAGAGTGTTAAATCTTAACCACTTTTTTTCAAAACATGATAATGTAACAACAATGTACCAAAGTCTTTGCTTCTTTGCATAATATTCAAAATCTCAAGGGGGTTGGATTGATGTGTTTTATGCAGGTCTCTAGCAGTAGTTAGACAGAATAAATCATGTTATGGCAGACTATGAGTTAGAGCTGCATGAACGATCATTAAAACATCATGATGTCAATTCGAACATGTTCATCTTATTCCTGACAAGACTGTCTGTTTGAGCTTCATGAAATCATTCAAATCTGCATTGACTCTGTTGCTGACATAGAGAGAGCAGTCTTAATGAGCCAGTCATTGAACTATATCATATGATTAAATGATTTATTCAGGATGGCTGCTTTGTTTTTGAAATGAAGCATGTCAATAATTGTATCAATGGAACATTGAATCATCTTTATTATATCATTAAATGTTTAACATCCATTAGGCATTAAAGCTGGTATGGCAATAAATTCAAAGACGACAACAAACAGTCTCATTACATACTGTAGGAAAACATTACAAAGCATCATGTCATTGAGTTGTTCATTGATGTGCAAAGATTTAATGGAATCCCTGAATACTGCGATTCACACAGGAGGAACCAAAGAAGGTGTGCTTCAATTACGACCTGTTCCTCAACCTGGAGGGGAACCCACCGGTCAATCACCTGCGCTGTGAGAAACTCACCTTCAATAACCCCACGCGGGACTTCCGTCGAAAGCTGGTCAAAGCCGGAGGGGTGAGAGTTTCTTTTGCTTCTTCTCAGATCCATTTGTAAAGAACATTTTGTTGCTGATTTTAAAACAAATTGTACACATTTTTTTGGGTGAATGTGCTTTAATCCTGCATTTATTCTGTATTTATCAGCTCATCGTGGTCCCAGAGGGGGCAGAGGTGGTCCCGAGACCCAGCCCAGATTACCCTATGCTTCCGACCATTCCACTCTCTGCCTTTTCAGACCCCAAGAAGAGCAAGACCTCACAAGGATCAAAGGTCAGTAAAAGGAGAAATAAGCCATTCTCTGTCTGAATGATGTTCTCTTTATGCATTGGGATGCAAAATACTAAGATTTCATAGAAAATCTGCATTTGTATCGATTTTTTTAAATAGAAAAAAGATTTTGATGTGAAATGAAGACTCTTGTTACTATTCAAGCATTCAGCGTTCTCTGAAAAAAATATATAACTTTTGTTCAGCAGACATACATTAAAATGTTTACCAAATATTTCTATTTTAAATAAAGCTATTTTTCTGAGCTCTGTTCATCAAAGGAAAAGTATATGATGGTTTCTACAAAGAACTAAACAGCTTTACTATTTTCAACAGTCATAAAAAGATAAACAACAAAATCATAAGTCCAAGGGACTCGTGAAGTAGGTGAAAAAATTAAAAAGCCTTTATTAACAAAGATAATGAAGCCTTTTAAATAGTTTCACTTGTCGAGTGCCTTTGTCTTGTGATTTTGTTGTTTATCTTTATGAATCTCATCTAAAAAGCACCGACACATTAATTACCTCTGAAGCTCTTTTGTTTAATTTTAGTGATAAAAATAAGTTTAAGGCTGCGTGTCTATCGAATAGTTTTTGCGCTGCAGAAGCGCGAGCGATGTTGTAAAAGCGCTCAGCTGTGAGTGTTTTGGTAGCGTAGTGGTTGCTAAAATACAGAGTATATCTCGTTGTACCATTACAAGTTGAAATCTTTATTATTTGTTGACAGTTGTGTGCAATTGTCAATTGTCCTGCCCCTACTTCACTGTGTAATGGCTGAAAAAATGCAGAACGATCAGCGCTGACCATAAAATTCAATTCAAGTTTATTTGTATAGCGCTTTTCACAATAATAATTTTTTCAATGCAGCTTTACAAAAGGTGCACATTATTGCTTTACAATCAAATTCAGAAAAGTTAAGGTTATTAGTTACTATAACTTTAACTAATTAGCTACTGACTTATAGCTTTTAACAGTTAAAGTTATTATATATAAACATAGGTAACCTGCAGTTATACAGTATATAGGTGATGTCTGTGTATGTGTTCAATGAAGTGTATTAGGTGTATATGTTGTTCTTGAAGTCTTCTATGGTTGGCATCGTCTCTTCACAAGACTTGGATTTCATCAAGTGGCGCTGCACAATCTCTAGAGGCCTCGGGATAGGCAACCCCAGGTGGAAACATAGAACAAAGAAAATAATTAGTGTAGCTGCTGTTCATAATGTATTTGAACAAGAGATATTAAATGTCAAGGCAAGAATGAAGTACTAAAAATAAGTAGGAGTTAAATAAACAAGCATCGAAACAAACATATAAAAAGTAGAAGCATTTCTAACAAAGTGCCTGGTGCAGTAAGACAGGAAGAGTATGTGCCTTGCCCGCTCAGTGCTGTAGGCATTTAAAAAACACGGTTCTACCATTGACAACAACAGAAACAAACACTCTTGAGGACCAAATCAGCATAAATGATTTCTGATGTATTATTGAATACAATAATTTATCAAAGAAAAAAAATTGTTGAAAATATAATTAAGTTAATAATAAAATATAACAACAAGTTATTCTGAATTGTAATAATATTTAAAACTATTACTGTTTAATAATTTTTTTGTTTCAGATTTTTGTTTTGTTTTTCTAAGAAATGCAGCCTTATTGAACATAAAACCCCTTCAAAAACAACAAACTTCTAAAATGTTGCAAGAAAAACATCAGTGTGCGCACATCTAGGAGATTCTTGAAGGCAGGTGCTCAATCAAGCCAATGAAAAAGTAAAAAATCGGCACACTGCCACCTTTAAAAAAAAAAACAGGTTTTATAAGACAACGTTTCAACCTACATGGTCTTCATCCATGATGAGGTGACCTGATGAAGAACATGTAGGTTGAAACGTTATATTAAATCAGTTTTTTGTGAGCTAAAGTGGCTGTGTGCTGATTTTTATTTTTTTTTTTTTTTTTACTTTTTATATAATATAATATAATATAATATAATATAATATAATATAATATAATATAATATAATATAATATAATGGACAATATAATATATGCAGTTTTACAAAACATTATTCATGTAATATGATCTATTATAATATAGCACACTCTGCTTTTCATCTCAAGTACTTTATCATGTATGAATAACAGATACTGTACCTGTCAGGATATTAAGGAATCAGATCTTCCTCTGTTTTCCTCCTTTTGTTTACTTCTGAGCAGCAGATTAGATCGTTTCAGTCGGAATGAAGTGTCCATTATGTAAGACATGTGTCATATCTCTATAAAATGACCTTGGCTTTATCATCTGAGAGCGCTGGCTCTTTGTCTGGGTCACTGTGCGGCCTCTTTCATTAGTGTGGTAAAAGAGGGTCAGGCTGCTGCTGCTGCTGATTTACTGTGATCATCCAGAGCTGGACGTCTTCCAGATTCCCCATTATCCTTAACAGTCCAGATCTCAGCACAGCCTCATTAATATATCGCATGACCTTTGTGTGAAGGTCACAGACGGGGTATATGCTCACAGTTCAGACATGCTTTAATGGCCTTTTGTAATGATTTTATTATTAGAGGTGTCAAACGCCGTATTTTGTTCTAATTGGGGATCTGTTGTTTAATTGTGTTTGACAGTGTGTGCGGTGGGAAAAGGTTGACAGATGGTGATAATGTGAGAATTAATGATTGCAATATTAATATTTGGGATTGCAAAATTATATTTTCCAAATTGGCAAGCCTGTTTATTATTATAATATATAAATGTCCAGCACGTAAGAGAAAAAATAATGAATAAAGGACATGCTTTTATTATAGTATCTTGGCCAAAACCAGCAATTATTTGGTCCTTTTTAATGTTTGCACACATCAATTAAAAACAATTAGGTTTGGTATTTCTTTATTGGTTTTTTACAATAACAAGAAGTCTTTAATTCATTGATCCTAGCTAGACAATTCAGAACTCATGCCCCGATCTGATTCCAATCATTAATCAGAACATTTGAAGTCCCAATCTGATACTTGTATTTTTAGTGCTAGGAACTCTTTCCTGCACTCATTACTTGTACTGTTTAATGCGTTTGAGATGTGTTGTTTTCCTCAGTGTGTAACTTGCATGTTTTTATCCATCTGTAAGTGTTAGAAAGTATTTCCATTTTACCATCAGGAATGCGTAGATGTGAGTTTTCAATAAACTACCAGTAAACTTCAGTGAATGAGACCTGCTATGCAGCAAACAAGCAGTGTGCAATTACTCTCACTAAAATATTAATTATACTAAAATATTCATTGTTGGGCAATAAATGTGCCATATATAGAAAAGTGAAAATGAAAGTGACTATCGTTATGGGGTAATCAGTATAGTTTGGCAAATGAATTTCTGCTTTAAAAAGCATTATTTTAGTTTTTTTGATTGTAACCGTACAGTGTTAGAATGTCATGTGATTTATTTTAATATTTTTTGCACATAATTTGTAGTATAGCCCACATGGTTACATTCACTGTATTTACTTTCATAGCCTTATATTTGACCATCGTTTTTTTGGACAATATTGAGCGGGATGTAAAGTTTTTTTTTTTTTATTCAAATGTAAATCCAGAGGAAATATCAAGAAATATACTGTAAACCACAACTCGGATAAAAAAAAGAACAAAAAAGATTTTTTAGCCATATCATCTAGCCCTACTCGGCTGTTAAAATTCGAGTAGGGCTGAACAATTAATCGAAACTTTGTGATTAGCTAATTCATTCATTAGCTATGAATGACTTTAGATCAGGGGTGCCCAAATTTCTTTTGGGCCAAAAAGCAAACTTTATTTAGGGCTGTGGGCTGAAGGTAAAAATATCAAACTGTATTACATTAAGGCTTCCATGATTTATTTCCTAATATTTAAAAATGACAACAAAACATCGCCTTAAACTATATTAACTAATGCAGTATATTTTAAACGATGATAATGAACTTCCCATTAACACAATGAGGTTCAGTGCTCGCCAATTTCTTGTGCATTCCCTTCTATCCGTCAGGTTACAGTATTTACATAAAAAATACAAAATCTGATTTATTTACAAAACAAATTACAAAACAAACAAACAAAATGTTACGTTTAATATTGAAATGACGATCTCTCTCTAAGATAATCGTCCATTCTCCCTCTCTTCTCAAATGGAATAGTGGGTCAAATCAAAGGTTAGCATGGGCCAACTTTGGCCGGTGGGCCCTAGTTTGGCCATCTCTGCTTTAGATGCATCCATACATACAATTAATGAATATTAATTAATGTTTACAGTTATAGCATGTAGTGTTTCTTTTATTTAAAGAGTGTGTTGCAATATTGAGCTGAAGCTGGACTTTACAAAAATGTTATCGCAAATCAATTCAAAAGAAATGCAAATAAATATTTTCCTCTTATCGCACAGCCCTATTTGCACTGCAATAGTGCTGCTTTGTCTCCAGCTGAAACGAGAAAAAGTCCTGCTGTTTTGGACAAAAATGCTGGTGCATTCCTATTGACTTTGTACATCAGCATTGCTGTGTTTATTTTATACGTTGATCTAAAGTGATGCATTGCCTCGTATGCACCAAATTGTGTCTAAATATGTAAAAAGAGAAAGTTCTGACAAACATTTTTTTTTCTTCCACCAGGAGCCCAGTAAAGAAGGCAGCAAAGTGTCCAAATCTCACAAAATGGCCAAGGAGCATCGAGAGCGGCCGCGAAAGGACTCTGAGAGCAAAGCTACATCTAAAGGAGACTCTGAGCGGGACAGCAGCAGCAAAAGCAGCCGTGACCCTTCATCATCCTCATCTTCATCATCCAAGAAAACGGAGAACAAAGTGAAAGACGACAACAAAGTCCTGCCCAAAGCTGCTTTCAAGGAGCCCAAACTCACGCTGAAGGAGTCCAAAATGGAAAGCATGTCTCCTAAAGGAGGAGGTGCAGGAGCGGCGGCTGGTGGAGGAGGAGGATCAGCAGACGGAAAAGCACCCAGCAAACGACCCTCTAATGCAGAGTCTCCCAAACAGAGCGTGAAGAAGCCAAAGAAGGGGAGTTCAGAGGGGTCGAAGGGCTCTGGCAGTGGGGGCTTCACTGGCGCCTCCCCCCGTACCGCGTCTTCCTCCAACACCACCTCAGGATATGCTGAAAAGAAAACCTCGAAGGAGAAGGGCCGCTGGGCCAAGGGGAAGTCAGAGGCACAGGAGGTCAAGGAGACCAAGAAGCCTCCAGAATCAGACGACTCCAACTCTGATGATGAGGCCTCGTCGAAATCTGAGGTTTGACTTATTATTCATAGACTTATGTTCTTTAATTTGTTGACTTTGAAGTGAGGTCTGTCTGTATCTATCTGTCTGTCTCTGTATCTATCTGTCTGCCTGTCCATCTGTCTCTATCCATCTATCTCTGTCTGTCTATCTATTCGTCTTTCTCTCCGTCTGTCTGTTTGTTTGTCTGTCTGTCCGTCTCTGTCTGTCTGTCTGTCTGTCTGTCATCTGTCAGTTAGTCTGTCTGTTTGCCTGTCTATCATCTGTCTGTCTGTCTGTCTGTTTGTCTGTTCCTATCTGTCTGTCTCTATCTCTCTCTCCATATGTCTTACCATCAGTTTCTCTATCTATCTATCATATAATTTTTTATTGATTAATATTTCCTATATTCAAATTGTCCTGAATATTTAATTGTATGCTTATTTATGCTTAAGTGTTAATTTTGTTTTTCATAAAAAAAAAAATAGATGTTGGCAAACATTTTTAGAAAATGTTAAAATTGTAAACATTTTTATGCTTTTTTTTTTTTTTTTTTAAATTTACAATAGTTTTATTTAGTTAAGTCAGTGATCGACTATCTTTTTACAAAAGTGTTAAATTATTTTAGATATTTTTTATTTTTTATAAATATTTTAGATATATACATACATATATATGTATGTATGTATGCATGTATGTATATATATATATTTATTTATTGTGCATGTATGTATTTAAACTATAAAGTCAAATAATTATGTATGGTCATTATACCATCACTACAAGAACAAATCTAAAGGTGGCCTAGAACGTTTTGCACAGTACTGTGTATATATACACAAATAGATAAACACAAAAAAGGGAAACGTTTTTCATTTTGTGTTTTTTTTTTAATATTGGGGGGTTGCTTACTTTTGAAGAAAGTTTGTATTTTGGTCTTTCATTTCTTATTTTTATATTTCACAATAATTTATTTATTTACTTTTCACCTGAAGCCCAATCTGTTAATCAATGATGGATAAAACGTCTCTGCTTTCCTCTCTCACAGCAGTCGGCACCTTCCAGCCCGTCTAACTCCAGCTCCAGCTCAGAGTCCAGCTCCGATTCAGACTTTGAGCCCGAGCAGAAACAAGGCCAAGGTAAAGTTGACTCTCTCACTACAGGGAGTGGCCTGATAACACACACATCCAGACATATATTTCCCCACTATACTTGTTTCATCCATTACCACAAGGCAGGAGTTCAAAAGTTACCTTTAAAAACTTGTTTTTTTAGGGCCGCTGCGTTCGATGGTGGAGGACCTGCAGTCGGAGGAGTCTGACGATGACGACAGCAGCTCAGACGAAGAGACGCCAGTCAAGAACAACCTGCCCAGTCGAGACTCCAGGTCATTCGCCATGTTTGTTTAAGCAGCTCGTTCAGATGCTTTAAGTCCCTGTAATCAATGTTAGCGGAGGTGGAGAAGGGATTTGTTGGCGCAGAGTAAACACTTGACTTCATACGCCTCTCTCTATTCTTCATCTGACTAAAGTGTCACTGAGCTGCTTTGCTTTTGTGAGTGTGAGTGTGAGATGATTGGTACAATTCGATTTTTCCTGTCACTGTTTATTGTTTGGGATCATCATACATTCAGATGAGTTGGTTCATTGGTTCAGATTAAACCATATGCAGCAAAAAAATACTCCTTGGTCAATCCCGGCTGTGACGCTTCATATCCATAAACAGAAAGAAGTTGCTCTTGCTATAATACAGGGTGTCTGCGGGGTCTTAAAAGGTCCTAAATTTCAGAAACAAAATTTTAGGCCTTAAAAGTCTTGTAAAATTAAAATAACGTTTTTAAGATATTAGTGTCAGTATCTTCAAGGGTGTCAGTAAACTAGTGTGGTACAAAACAGTGACAAAATTTGAGTTTTGAAAATATAAAACTGAACACTCACTGGCAGAGGTGTGATAAAACCAAACGCTATTGGCTGCTTTAAAAAGGGGAGGAGCTACTCTGTCTTGCCCTCTTTATTTTTTTAAGATTACGTCAAACATTGAGTAAAAAAATGCACATTTCGAAGCACTTCAAAAGTCTTTAAATTCACTGAAATGTGGTGTTGTAAATCATTTTAAACGGCTCTTAGTTTTCCTTTGTTCACATCAAGCTACCCAATCTGTACAACCGACAATACATCTAAAAAGATAAAAATGTTTTACAAAAGTTAGATTCATTAACTCTATTTAGCAATATGGTTTAATTAACTTCCTTACAAAAAGATTTGTTTAAAAGCTACCTGGTGAGGACTCTGACCTGGACACACTGTTGTGCATAGCTTTAGTTTATTATTGTATTTAAGAGAAGTAATTCTGAAAAAAAGTATATGTATATAACTAGAATTTCCTTGTTTTTACACATTATTTAAAATATGTGGCTAAGAAATAACTACATTTGAATTGTAATGGGGCAAGTAAAATCTGGCCATTAGGAAAAAGCCCTTAGCGTTTTGCCCTGTCTATATTTTATTTATTAACTGCTAGAGAGTCAAAAGTTGCAATCTACAGTTTTAATTGAAAACACACTAATGACTGAAATGTATTTATTTTGGCTGTTTAATCCTTTAACTTCTTCTTAAGTTAAACTGTTTGATATCTCCTTCTTACAGGCTGAGTTTGGACAGCGAGAGTGACTGCAGTGATGGGCCGCAGCGTCCCAGTCGAGACGCTCCACCTCAGCCGCCCAAACACAGCTCCACCAACAACAAGGTGAACTCACACTGAAGACTCTGGTGAATTTCACGCTCTCATTTTACTACAGCATTTTAAAATACTTTTCCCAGAGATGGGTTGCAGCTGGAAGGGCATCCGCTGCGTAAAACATATGCTGGATAAGTTGGCGGTTCATTCCGCTGTGGTGACCCCAGATTAATAAAGGGACTAAGCCGAAATGAAAATGAATGAATGAATTTGAAAATACTTTAACAATCATCTTCCATACTGGCGTTTCCAATACGCTTTAGGAAATATACACTATGTAACCAAAAAGGAATGCCATAAGCTAAAAAAATAAACATACATTTGTTATAAATAACTGTTAACCGCACTCTAAAAAGTGATTACTTTACTTGAAAAAATTGAGTAAACCTGATGCATTAAAAGTTGCTTGTTGACTTAAAAAAAAACAAAACAAGTGAGTAAACCTGTTGTAACTTCAAACTGTTAAAGGACTAGTTAACCAAAAAATGAAAATTACCCAATAATTTACTCACCCTCAAGCCATCCTCGATGTATATGAGTTTTTGGGGGGGGGGTTGTCAGACGAACACAGACGGAGTAGTTTTAAATTTTTTTATCCTGGCTCTTCCATGCCATATAATGGTGTTTTATAGTGGCTTTGAAGTTTTTTTTTTTTTTTTATGTTTCCGAAAGCGCATAAATTAGTTAGCATAAAATAAATTAGCGCATAAAATAACCCACATGTCACCAGGCGGTTGATGCATGTGTTATGAAGCGGATCAATGTGTTTTTGTAAAAGTAAATATTTAGCGTTTTTAGATTATAAACTCCAATCACTGAATTTCAGTGGCCGCTGAATGCACATTATGCATGACTGGCGTATGACGCATGACATAAGATGGTTAGACATGTATGCAACATTTGTCTATGATGTTTTGTGTGCATGGGAGGCGCAATCACAGATTTTGTAACTATCAAGTGGAAACAACTTAAAATACTCCATCTTTGGTCATACAGATAAGAGTAAGGCATCATTTGAAACTGTAATAAGTTTCATTTTATCTGAATAAAAAGCAAATAATTTGAAAATAAAGAAAATCATCTTGGATGTGCTTTCTGCTATCTCGATTTCCTTAAGTTGAGCGTGTCTCGAAAATAAAACCAAACTCAGCAAGACATAATGGTCACAGGCTTGACGAATCAGGAGATGCAATGAGGAAGATCAGGAGGAAGGAGATGCAATGATCCTGAAGAGCCAATCAGGGAGTAAATGTGTGGAACCATGCCTGTGTTGTGGTTGATCCACACTGAAACGCATCTCTGCAGTGTTTTCAAAAAGGTTTCTTTTTTTGAGTATTGAAAACTCTGGAGTATGCTAGATGAATGCTAGATGAAACCATAGCAAAAGGGTTCAAATGAAAACACCGGTGCAAATGTAGCCTGTGTGTGTGGCAGTTTCTAGTTAAGCCTTGACAGTCATCCAACTGGTGTGTTTATTCATTCGGTCATGCCAATCATTCAGTTCACAGCACACACTCACACTTGCTGTTTGAAACTTGATTGGCGTTAGTTTTTGGATTACGCTGTGCTCAGTGTTGAAATGAGGCGGTGACGTGCAGCTTTTGATCCAGTGAATGTGAAATGCTGTTGAACCGGGATTCAGCAACATTTCTGGCACTTTTCCACAATTACAGGAAGAACACTGCTGTGTATTAGTCTCTTGATTACTCGTTCTTTAAACCATCTATCTGATTGATTTGTATTAATTTTTCCATCTTGTTTCTTTCTTTCTCCATTTTTATTTCTCTATCTATCATACAGGTGTCAGGCAGAAAGAGTCCAGATCCTTGTTTACGTCAAGAGAAGGTGCTGAAGAAGGGATTCGACAAGGTAGGAAGGGTAAATCAACCTTTTATTTTTCTACCTTTTACCACCATATTTGCTATTTCTGATTATTCTACTTAACCCAACTGAAAGTGTGTTCCAACACCTTGCTGTCTGCTGCCCGCATAGGTGCACTGACTGATTTGCATTGCTATTGTCATACTCCATGGTGCATACCTTGCACGTAGCAGACGCTGTGAGCATTTGTACTTCTGTCTGTGTTGCACTGCGGTAACATGTCTGAAGTGCTAGCTGACTGTGGGGTTTCTATGTTGCACTGTGTAAAGTTTATTTCCTGGTATTTTGAGTTAACGCCATTAATACTTGTGATGCGAAATGCATGTACTCGCACTCTTTAAAGAGGCAGGCACTGTCGAAACTTCAACAACTTTAATAATAAAATAAACACAAAATTATCTGGAGCTCCTATCCGCTTGTTTAGTGGTGACGTATGGAATATCGTTTCCGGGTCCAAGCTGCTACTCACTTGACTTGAGAAAATATTTGTTCATGACCACTTTTTAGTCATATCACACATTAAAGTGGATTTCGTTTATAATAATCATGGTGTCCACATCAGTCTCTGGACTTTTGCTGTGTCACAGACACTAATATTTGAGCCATTCATCACTTTCAGGCCATCTGATATTAGGCATTTATTTATGATCATGATTTTCGAAAATATTACATGATTTTGTAGAGCGCTTGGACCTGGAAGCTGCTTTGCGTGACGTCAGATGGATCAAGTATCCATCTGACGTTTGATCCGTCAGATCTGCTTTGCGAACGGATACTTGCACCAACTGTCGAACACTTAACAACTATAATAATAACATAAACACAAAAGTATCCATCTGGAGCTCCTCAGCAGGCCTCTATACTCACACCACCGGCCTCGCTTTGCTGCCATTGCTCTCGGTCCCGCACACACTCGTCATCACTATCAAGCCGACCAATCACAGATCTTGCGCTCTGCAATTTTTTGACATGTGTGTGTCAGGATACAGTGATAGATATGCAACAGTGCGAAGGCTACACTTGACCTATCATGTGGACTTGACGCAGAAGTGTGAATTGGCTTTAAGGGATAACTTTTGGTTTCAGTAATTTTTCCTTTAGCACATTGCTAAACAGAATTTTAGTTAAATTTACTTTTTAAATATATACTTGTTATATAATCAATAATAATGATGGTTGTAATAATATTACATTAATAATATTAATAAATATGTTGTAATAATAATAATGGAATCTCAAGATGTTCGTAATGTTGTAAATGCACAAAGCATAACATCATGCAATTACTAGCATATGAAGCTGTTTTCCATCCAAATTCTGTACTTTTGATACAGTCTTGTACGTGTCAGTATAACCTTTGTTCCTGACATGTTTCTCTCATCTGGTTTCAGGCGTACACAGACGAGCTGGTAGAGCTTCATCGCAGGCTAATGGCTTTACGAGAGCGTAATGTTCTCCAGCAGGTGGGTGTTTTGCGTACAAATGAAAATAGCTTTTGTGTTTGGGTAAACGCTCTGAAACAAACGCCTGTCTCCCGCCTGCAGATCGTCAACCTCATCGAGGAGACCGGCCACTTCAACGTCACCAACACAACTTTTGACTTTGACCTTTTCTCACTGGACGAGTCGACCGTCCGAAAACTACAGAGCTACCTGGAGGCCACCACCACATGACAGGACGTCCCGACCAGGCTGCCCTTTTTTTCCTGCAAATGAAAAGTGAAATCGACAGTATTTTGAGGAGGAAGTGCGGCTATGTGACGTCTGGACTGCAAACCAACACTACAACACTTAAACTCTCTCTCCTCCTCAACATCCTGTTCTCTTCGTTACGGGGCCAGAACTGCATCTTTGAATCAGCCGGAAAACAAAACAAAAGCGTCTCTCTGTAGCCATAACGCACTGATGCATCAAGGGTTGCGAGTTTTATATTTTATTTTTCTACCAATGTTTTTTCAAGGTATTTTTGATTGATTGTGATGGGAAAAAAAAGGAAGCCCCGCACGCCATGAATGTATCGCTTTTTATCCTCTAGGGCTAGTCTTAGTGCCTTTTTCACACTTCATCTCATTCGTACTCTTAGGAACTACAGCAGTGTTATCTTTCACTTTCTGTACGCGAGGGACGTTCCCCGGTTCGTTCGCCAATTATGTATCAATCCTCATTTATGTGTTTGCCAAACGGGCCTTAGAACTTAAATGTCGTGCATTGCTAGTGCAGCTTGTGAAAGTATTTGGGAAAAAACGTGTTGATCTCTGTGTTTTCTGTCATCATGTCTGGTTCGGCTTAGCAGGAGAGGTGAAAGGTAAGGAGAAGGCGAGCTGTTTTTCTTCTCGGCGGTCTGTAGATTCACTGTGCTTCTGACTCCCTTTCTCTCGGAGCGGCGTCACTCGGCTTCACCTCTGCGCCCCGTCTGTCCATTCGTATGCTAATAGCTTTAAGAGGCTCCGTGGCCTGAGCTGCAGACCACATGCCCTTAACTTCACCCTGCCCGCAGTCTGGGAGCGAGTGTTCAATCTCCAAGTGATTCGTCTGAATCCTATCGAACAAAAAGGTTTGTGCCGGTGTGCGGTTTTTCATTGGTAGAATGATTGAGTGTCATGTTCGTGAACTCTGAACTCCTGGCCGGCTCTTGGTTTCTGAACTTTAACCTTTGACCGAATGGTGATTCAGGTCGGCCTGTCATCTAAGGGGGCGGGGCATGACGCTAAGCGGGTGGAGTTGGGCAAACTTGAATGGCAGCTCTGAAAAGATGCCCCACTGAGCACACACGGTTTTTTTTATATTATTTGAGGGGGTTATTTTTTATTTATGTACCTCTGCACTTTTGGCTTTGTTGACTCAAGTACTTAATTCTCTAAACTGTATTTTAAAGAATTTTATACAATACTTACATGCAATATATTAATTTGTCTTTTTTGTGTCAAGAATTGCCAGGTTTTTTTTTTAAGTTTTATAATTTTTTTTTGATGTTTATTTTTTCTCTGTATCAGCACATTATATCATAAATGACTGTAAACATGACCTTGAGAACTTGAAACTGTTACTTTAGCCCAATTCATGGCCGGGTGTGTTTGTACAGGTATGGAAAAAATTAAGAGACTCAATTCTCAGTTTCTCTTGATTTATCAGGCATGGGTTCGGGTAAAAAGTTAATATTTTTGTTTCATTCTTTAAAGGTGTGATCAAATTCTCCCAAGTAAAAATATTGTCATTTAGAGCATTTTTCTTTCAGAAAATGGCAATTTGTCAGAATAACAAATGTTCTATTGGGTTATTTCACCAAATATCAATATCTCAATGGTTCTGAAGTTAAAACATTGTTATTGTTTTGTTTAAAAAGTAATATAAACATGGCTAAAAATATGCCACCTTTTTTGCTTTTACTAGTTGTCATTTCATTTAAATGACAACACAAACGCTCTAAATGACGTTTTATTTATTTGATATTTGGAAGAAATGTCAGAAATCAAGGGAAGCTGAGAGTTTTCAGGTGTTTTTTTTCTTCCCCCAAAGCTGTACGAAGAGTTGAATTTCTGCATCAAGCATCTGTTAAGTTGCAGCCTCGTTATCATCATTCACTACAAAAGGAGGACTGCAAATCTGTGAAACGAACAATTTATTATTTGTAAGGTGTTTGATTTAAATCAAGCTTGCTGGTCTAATTGGGATAGTTCACTCAGAAATAAACATTTACTTAAGCGTGAAGTGGTTCCAAACCTTTAAAGTCTTTTTCAAGAACATATTTTCGAAGAATCTTGGAAGATGTTAGCAATTGACATCCATATTAAGGGAAATAAATACTATGGAAGTCAATGGCTACCAGTTTTCCAACAATCTTCAAAATATCTCCTTTGTGAAACAAACTTTAATAGGGTTTAACAAGTGAAGATTGAGTAGATGAAGACAGACATGGTCCTTTTTTCATGAATATTTCTCTCAACGGGGTTTCTGAGCACTTGTTATTCGGTTAAACCAGCTAAGAACAACTGTAACTGAAGCTGTAACGCGGCAAAGTAACACTAACAGAGGGGCAAATTATTTTATAGACTGAGTCTTGCTTACAGGAGTTGGAGGATTCATTCTTTCATTTACTGCTTCATATTTACACTTGGCTTGCAGGTGCAGAGAGCTGTGTTTTGTCAGTCAGTGGTGGTTTTATTTGTGTTCGTGAGCGCGGAAGGACTTGCTGTATTTATCCGTGGTTTTCGGGGAGGTTTGGGTTTTGTACGTATGTTCTGGTAACCTTCCGCGATTTGAACAGAGGAGTTACCTTTAGTATGACGTGTTAAACTTG
This sequence comes from Danio choprae, assembly GCA_903798125.1. Taxonomy (NCBI): domain Eukaryota; kingdom Metazoa; phylum Chordata; class Actinopteri; order Cypriniformes; family Danionidae; genus Danio; species Danio choprae. The sequence continues at coordinate 2,878,268 of CAIGQW010000259.1, forward strand.
GCATACAGTGCCACCATGTGGTCATTTGATGCAAGTTGTAATAAGGGCAAAAGATGTTACTTTTTATGTTTTTATTGCAAATCATATTATGATGAATAAAGTCATTTGAGTACTGTTCACAGCGTCGTTTATAATTCATCATGACTGCTAAAATCATCTTTTTATCCAGATTGGGCCTTGTGTTACATCTGCTGAGAAAAAAGTAACAAATGGAAAACTTGTTTCCCCACCCATATGTATTTTTGAAAACATATATTAGTTTTTTTTTGTCTGCTCATTTTTAGTTCAAATGAATACATTAAATCAAATATTAAAACAATTTCTGAACTAACACAGCACATTTAATTCATGAGGCATTTTTATTTAATCCCCATATGAAGTAAACTGATATTTAAAATAATAAAGCATTATTTAAACAGTAACACTTCTAATACTATTGACTAGCTGTTCTTCATTACAATCAAGCCTGAACCTTGATGACCAAAGAAACTATTAATTCCAAGTCAAAGACAAACACTTTAAGACTTGATGGTTATATCAACATTTATTTTCCAGTAAAGGGATAATTCACACACACACACATAAAAGTAGAAACCTGGAGTTCCTGCTGCCAAGCTCAACTCAGTCTAGTACTCCAGTTTCCAACAATGACATGCATGTTTCAGAAACCCATAAGCATCGCACGACACACACACAAACAAATCATCCCTCGGCTCAAGAATAGAAGTGTCAGGTAAAACCAGGTAAACCTTTCACAGTCTGAGACTTCACATCGTGTTCATATTTGCACTTTTCCAAACTCTACATGAAACCGTCATACTATTTGTGCCACAATACAAAAAAAAAAACCCTTGGATTTTGAAAAAGAACGGAGAGTGATTTAGCCGAAACCGTAACAGAAATCCCAGATGGAAGAAAGGAAATCCCTCATTAGCTCTACCTTCATTCTCAACTAATCTGAGCGAAGACTCGACTCATTTCATGCGCAAACGACTAAACTTCTTCATATTTACAAAAAGGCCTCGCTGTGGTCATGCTTATGCAGTCAGAATATACACACTTTGGAATAACAAGTCCAGTATTTAAAGAAAGCAAGATATAAGCAATCTATTTACAGAGGGAAAATCAAATCTTTGGGTTTGCAGTTGTAGTTGTAATATTCAAGCACTTGACCGATTAAATAGCATTTGTCTATTTAACCTTTGTTTTTCTTAGATTGCATTAGAATAGTTTGACTATGCAGTATACAATATAAATAAAGTCATTAACATTTGTTTTTTTCAAAACGTCCTTATTGCACGTGCAAAGCAAAGAATAACGCAAAATAACTCGATCGCCTCTGAACAGATCTAACACTCACATTTGCTCCTTCATCTCCCTTATTTCATGAGATAATAAATATTCACCGCTTCTCTGTCTAGATGATCAAGGCGGGAAGATGGTTTGACACTGGACTTCGTGACATCCAACACGTTGCTACTTTGAGGATTGTCAGAGTGATACAGCAAAGCATCAAATAAGACCACAGAAGAAATTTATGCAATACATATTTACACTATATAACAGGCTCACTTTACAAAGAATTAACAACAAAATTAACCAACAGCACTGAGTGAAACAAACGCTCAAACAAACGCCATGTATTTGGTAATGAAAAAAAAGAGAGACATTTATGGCTTGTATGGCATGGGATTCTTGCTAAATGATCTTCACATCAACTTTCCTTCAAGCAACCAGTATTTTTGGTGGCAGTTTTTTTTCACAACTGATGCCCAAATGGCCTTGTTAGCTATTAATAAATTGAACCATAAATGATTATTAATAGGTATCTTTAAACTGACATTCGAATCACCTGCAGTTACGTGTAAGTGAATAGCATGGTTCAAAAGACACTTCATTATTATTAGGCAAGAAAATAAATAGCAAATCATCACAAAAAGAAAATGGCTTTTGTTTCACAAATCTTTTCCTTCTTGCAATCACACAGAAAAATGTAAACAGTGTGAAAATAACATAAAAAACCCTGAACAGATATTAACTCACAAGCAAAACGCAAGGTCTGAGTGGTGTTCCTATGTAAATGTATGTTTGTGTGTGTGTGTGTGTGTGTGTGTGTGTGTGTGTGTGTTTTTTAAACCACGTCTTCGATCTCTGAAGTGAATGACGAGGCCTTTTGTTGAACATCTATTTAGGAGGCAGAGGGTTGTCTGGGGTGACTGGGGTCACGACTTCTTTGTAAAAGCTCTCAATCTGGTCTTTGTACATCTTCATGACCACCGGCCTCTTGAGTTTCATTGTTGGCCCTGAGAGAAAGAGTTTAAAACAGCTAAACAAACAGACTTTATAGACCTTAATCAACATAATTACTCACAAGAGCCCCAGAATGACTAAATAATAGTTCATAGAAAGTTACACAGGACCCTTATTAAAAAGAACTATGGTTTTATTATAGTAAAGGTGTAGTGACCCTTTCTTAGCACGCTGATTACCATTAGTATAATCACAGTTTTACTTCAAATTACTTCAGTTTAAATAGTGTAGCAATATTATTATCATTTACTACAATATGTTTTTTTAAGTAAAAGTATTGTTTATTGTTTACATTTTTAAAAAGTATACATAATTATGACTTTTTTATTATTAAAAAGAAATAAACTGTTTATTTTTGTTGTGAACATGCTGAGGACGGCTTGCTCAGGCAGTGAATTTAAACCCTTATTAAAATAAACCATGGATATATTATAGTAAATGTGTAGTAAACACGGCTTTTGGTTCATTGATTACCATTTACAAAAACACATTTTTACAACAAATACCATGTTTAAACTGGTAAGTGCAGCAAAACCTTTATGAATTTATAGTTACCTACAGTAACATTGGTTATGGTAAAACCATGATTCATTTTATGAATCATTGTGTTTCAAGCTAATACCCGTCTTCATTGTTTTACTATAACAGGGGAAAAAATAATTAATTACTATGTTAATTACTATAAAACTTACCCAGCTCTCCTCCAGGAATAGAGAAATCCTGATCCAGGACAGTCCACTTCTGGATGCGCTGGGCGTTGGATGTGGCCTTCTCGTTGACGCGGTTGATGCCCTCCTGAATAGCCGCGTGAACGGCTCTGTCGCGCCCGCCGGCGACCTCGGTCACGCGTGTGCAGCTACTGCCCAGTTTACGACAAAACTCCACCGCCTCGGGAGTCAGTTCGTCTTCAGGAACCCCGGTGTCACCGTTTATCTGACACTGAGAGGAAGACAGAACAGCCGTCAACACTGTACAACGGTAAACTAACTACTTGTTTTCTTTCAATGTTTAGGTTAAACGCTAAATTAGGTGATTGTGCGCGTGCACGACGTTCCGTCACGATGCCAAGGTGTTTCCAACGAGCAGCTATGTGGGAGTTTTTACTGCTTTTTAATTATATTTCTGTGCTGTGAAAAGGTGTTTTGAGAGCTTCTAATCATGTTGCTAGGGTTTTTCTAATATGGTGTCGAGGTATGGCGCGGTTTTCTCATTCAATTTAGCAGTTTTTCCCGCACTTTTTATTACACTAAGGAAAATGAACCGTGATTGCGGTATAATATTTTTTTAATGCCGTATTGAATACCATTTGCATAGCAGTAGAGATATTGTTCTGCCAATGGTAATCAATAAAAACATGGTTACTACACTTTTAATACAGTTGTGTAACAAACCAATGATTATATGTGGCTACCATGGTTAAAGTACAATAGAATGTTTTACTTTTTACATAATAACTACTGCCTCGGCTGGCTCAGTTGGCGTTTCTTGGTTGGGTTTCATGTTCTCCCCGTGTTGGCGTGGGTTTCCTCCGGGTGCTCCGGTTTCCCCCACAAGTCCAAAGACATGCGGTACAGGTGAATTGGGTAAGCTAAATTGTCCATAGTGTATGAGTGTAAATGGGTGTGTATGGATGTTTCCCAGTGATGGGTTGCAGCTGGAAGGGCATCTGCTGCGTAAAACATATGCTGGATAAGTTGGCGGTTCATTCCGCTGTGGCGACCCCAGATTAATAAAGGGACTAAGCCGAAATGAAAATAAATGAATGAATAATAACTACTTTTATCCGTGTCATAATTCATATCTTTATCTCAATGGCTTGGCACAAGTGACACGTCAGTGTTCAGGCTACTATTCATGTTTTTTCTATTCACGAGCAATGCTGTAAGTTTTATCTATACTATATTGGTAATATTAATTTTGTATTAATCAGGTAATCCTACCTGAGCGACTACACCGCTTAAGACTTTCATAAGCGAAAACGGCTTTATAGTATTATTGATTTCCAGCAGAGGGCGTAGTGTTACCAAAAAAGGTGAACGTGTAGTTACACACATTGTCCACTAGCAGCCTGTCAGATAAATGAGGCTGTTATAAACGTTTGAGCATTTATCACCTGATTCTTTCTGATAGGATCTCATTAGTGTGTAGTAAAAAAATTCTCATGCATCTTTAAAATGAACGTTATCTTTCAGTAAGCTTACACAACCCAACTTGCCTTGTGAAAGAGGCCTCGGATGAGATGTTCAGATTAGATTTACGACATTCGGTTTGAGAAGAACATGATAGCGATGCAGATTGCACAACGAGGGCATTAAACACTAATCCATAATGGAGAATAATCAAAGCTATGAACTTTTGTTCTTCGATCATTCAGACCGGTACAATGCAATTTGTGTACATTTTTGGTCACAATTTAATTTGAGAAGATTTTGGTGAACTTGTAACAGAGTTAAAAGACAAAGAAATATAAACATCTGACAAATCACTTGTTGAGTGGTTAAGACAAAAGTTAAGTAGTTTAGTAGCTTTTTTATTGCTTATAACTTTACCACTTCCTCTTTAGGACACGAATGATGCTTAAAAACATTGACAAAAGGTATATGTGCGCATGCACACACACACACAAAACTCTTGACTGGTACCTTAACGGTGAGCAGAATGGAGAGGAATTTTCTCTTGTCTCCTATAAGCATGGCATTGCTGATGAGGGGAACGGCCTCTTTAACTGCGTCCTCGATAGGCACTGGAGGAATATTTTCACCTCCAGCTGTGATGATCAATTCTGGAATACAAATATAAGCTTCATTAGACTGTCCACACGAGAGGCCAGATATACTAACAGCTTCTGGCAGAGGAAACCCTGTTTGGCGATAAAAAAAATACAGTCAGGATTTACATAGATTAACAAAAAAATGAAAGGGTGTGCACAGTTATTTTTGCAGCTGATTGCATATACCTCTGTAAGAGTCTCCCTTTCAAACAGTGTTTTTATCGCAAGGCAAGTATATTTATATATTATTTCATACACAATGGCTATTCAAAATGCTTTACATAAACAAGAATAAAAGAATCAAAATATAAGTATAAGGAATAAAAAAAACTAAGAATAAAAATGATTAAAAGCAGATTAAAATGTGTTAAAACAGGTTTGTAAAGGAATGAAAAAGTAGTGTATTTATATGAATTGTACCACATGCAATTATTTATTACTCCAAAAGAGCATGTCTTAACATATTTTGCACTTGACTCTCTGTGATAGTTTGTGTTCGGGACATTTTTAATAAAGATAATTACATTATAAAAAATATGGCCCAAAATCCAAATGAAAACCAGCCACATCATATTTAAACATCTGTGCAACTGAACAGTTTCTGCAGCTCCAGTGATTAAGAGGAAGCCCAGAATCTGTTTCCGATCAATCATCATTACCTTTAATGCGTCCGGTGATGAACAGGAAGTTGTTCTCATCGAGTTTGCCGAGGTCGCCTGAGTGCAGCCAGCCTTCAGCATCCAGAGCCTCTTCGGTTTTATCAGGCATGTTCAGGTAGCCCATGAACACATGACGACCCCAGAAACAAATCTCTCCATTCTTTTCATCATCAGGGTTACTGAGCTTCGTCTTGCAGCCCGGAATCACCTTTCCACAGCTGAGAAGGAGATGCGGATAAGAAATTAGCTAAATGTTTGGCTGACAGCTAATATCGTTGTGTGTGTGTTAAAGGCACTATATGTAATACGATTTAAAACCCATCCAAGACCCACTAGAATAGTATACAAGTGTGACTTGACATTATACCAGATGTTTTGAAGAATGTTCAAATCCAGAGAAATAAGCGATCTTAACTAGTGACCGTGAGCATGATCATACACCCTCAATTTCTGATTTGGTTTAATTAAAAGCTGTGAAAAAACAAAGATGCTTTAATATGTTGTGCTTTTTATTAGACTGCATGGAGCAGCATTATAACAGAACCTTAAAATGTATTTAGTATGATAAAATCCCTGAAGAACTGGAAGTGGTTGACTGCTGCATAATAAAAGCTCTTATGCTTTCATGCGCTATTATGCTTATCTCTTGTCACCAATTGCCTAAGCCGTCTCATTCATGCCATCATCAAAATACGCCTGTGTTTATTTGTGAATATGAATGTGCCTTTAATTAACAAGAGACAAGTTTGTGATTATTATTCCACATAAATTATATCTAAATCAAATCAGCATTGTGATTTTATTATACCAATTAATGTTTAATTCCTAAATAGAACTAGCTTAATATATTTTTGTATTTTATTGTAATAACAGATTATAATTAATAAATTAGTTGAGAATAAAAAATAAATCAGGCCAGTGCTGATTGTGCTGCAGAGGCTGCTAAACTGCTGCTAATTTGATCAAACATTCAGATAATACTGTGCATCCTCATCCTAAAAGTGAATTACTTAAATAAAATGTTGAGTTTGAGTACCTGGTGAGTCTGAATGCGTCGGCCTGTGTGATGGTGTGTGGTCCAGAGCTCTCGCTCATGCCATATAGCTCAAACAGAGGGATGTCCAGACTGAGGAAGAACTCCAGCGTATCTTTGGTTATCGGAGCGGCTCCAGTGTAGCACCTAGTACAGCGGTCAAGTCCCAGTGCCTTCCGAACCTTGCGGAAAACCAGACGCTTTGCCAGCCGATAGTTCAGAGGCTTCCTGGAATTGCTGCCACTAATGAGGACACAATACAATTCCTGTCCGTTAATATAAAAACTGTTGTTACACTGGAAAAAATGTCACTAAGTGATTTAACAGTAGAATCTTGTTCCCACATGGGGAAAAATAACTGGGGGTCCAAAAATGTGGGAATGCTAATTCCTACTTTTAATTGGAGTCTGATTCAATGTAAAGCATATTAGCAGTAGAAAGCTGTAAATATTTTTGATATTAACAAAAGATTAAAATATTTAGGAGTACTGATTGCTCTATGAAATTTATTTCAAATGTTTCCAGTTCCTAAAATGATATTTAAGTTAGATTTTTAATTCCAGATATCCCATAAAGAGGCCATATTTTATTCTTTTTTTGTGGGATTTTAAAAAGAGCTCACTTGAAAAGCAAATTATTAGTTTTTCATAAGAAACCACAAATGTAAAATAAAAACATTTTTATTTGATTAATAATTTATTTATATTGTATACATTTTTAAGTAATGTTTTATTTAAAATGTCTAAATCCAGGCTTAAAATATTTCAAAATGAGTGCCATATGTTAATGCACTGATATTAATGTTTGCGTCTTAACAGTTTTTCCTTTCAATGTGTGTACATACAGCTCCATTTTGTTGAGGTTGGTTTGAAGGCCCACATCTTTGGCCCAGGATGCCACCTTCCGGCGCACCGTGGATGATTTGGCTCCAATCGACTTCATCTTTTCCTGCATCTTCTCCCACACGCGGGGGACACCCAAGAATGCGGTAGGGCGAATCTCACGTAGGGTGTTAGCCAGAGAGCCCTGGGACACACAGTGACTTTTATTAACACTTCTGCAGGTTTGCCAGAGGCTTTATGTTTACGTGTACATGCCACCATCAGCTGACACACCCAAGGATATGTCACATGACACAAGCAGGTATGTCATGTCAGTTTTTGCCCCTGTGATCTGAAATCAATGACCCCATTATAAAACCGCAGTGCAGCGCTACATTGAGAATTCCACAGAAATCACATGTTCAGCTACTAGACCTCCTACAGATGTTTTTATTCAAATATCAGCATATCTCCGGACAGCATTGGCTTGTTTTCTGGAAAGGTCTAAAAATGACACACTTCTGAACATAACAAAAACTCTTTGTTTAAGAGATGCATGACTGAATTGTGTTTTATAAAAAAAGTCTCTTTTAAAGCAGTGTTTATGTTGTTTATTAATAATAATTAATATATTGATTATATTCATATATAAAAACAGTTGGTTTGAACTAACAACGCTGTCTTTGGAAGAATCTTCACTCGCACACACAAAACAGAAGGTTTAAGGGAGGAACCCAGGAAATTCCTTTAGTAAAACGTACACAGCCTTTCAATAGTTTTAGATTTTATTTTTGAAAAGTCTTATTTAACCCTCTTATTACATTTCAGGTCAGTTTAGATTTCAGAGTTGTCAGAAATACAACTTGAGTTGTATTAGTTTTAAAACATTTATTTACTTTTAAATGGGTGTACCAGCTGTGTTTTCATTACCCTGCAAATTGAAACAGTAAATTAGAAGTATGCCTATTTATAAACATTTCAAATTTGCATAAAATTAGCACATTTTCTTTTGTAACTTTTGATCAGTTGAATGCATCCATACTGTATAAATGTATACATTTTTTTAAACACAGAGAGCTTTTTAACATTGATTTAGAAAAATGAAAAGGCAAAAGGATGTTTAATATGCATGCTGACCTTTAGTGCATCAGGCTGTGCGAAGTACGTGATTCCTCCAGCTTTCATGGGGAGCCAGATGTCAATCATCTGTGCAGCAATATGGCTGAGCGGCAGGTAGCTCACGACCACTTCCTGTAGCTTATCCGCATCATTTAGGCTCACGTGCTGGCCTGTTGCAAACGCTGTCCATGTGAGCTACAGGAGCACAGAAAGAGAGCATTTCAGTACTGGCAATGACTTCATATAGCAAGAAAACCTTTGTTGTTGTTTGTTTTGAAAGAACTTGTTATAATAATCATAACTGAAAGATAGTCAATTATATACATATATGAAAAAAAGAAAAAGTGTTTTTCCAAGAGTTACTGTCCCCAAGACATAAATAAAAATAATAATAATTAAAACATGAAAAGAGAATCCATCTGATTCATAAACATGTATATAATTGCATATACATTTACCCTTGACTCATATGGGCAGTTAGTTATTATTAAATGTCCAGATCCACTGTTTATATGTGGGTGGGTCTACTTTAAACCATTTGGATGTAATACATTTTAGTGCTGCAGAGAAAGTAAATAATAAGTAAATAATTCAATATCCTTTTCCTCAGGCATTCAAGTTAGTGCTGAACAATATTTCATTTGAGCATCGATATCACAATGTGTGTATCGGCAATAGTCACATCACACGATTAGATTGTTTGTTAAAGATAAAAAGAAAAATATATTATTAAATATTATTTGGATTTCTGTACTTGAATACTGTTAGACTCCCCAAAAAACCTTTTTATTTTTGCTATTATTTTTGCTTATTGTTTTTTTTATTATTTTTGCTTCGTATTTATATATGCTTGCAATTTATTATATTCTATGCAGATGCACTACATAGAAAAAAGACTTGATCATCCCACTCAATATAAATTAATTAAATCTTTCAAAACAGAGCTATTCAAATCATCTGGTGAAATTATATTCATATTGCAAAATATATAATCGCAGCAAAATAAAACATCACAATGTCAGATTTTTCCAATATCGTGCAGCCTATTCAAATAGTCAAAAATTCAAGTATCGCCCCTAAAATAGTCACAGCTTGATATCAGTATGAAATGTATTTCCAAATTCTATCTAACTATATTTCCTATACATGTCTTAAGCTACAATCTGTAATAACTTTCCACTTCAAACTTTTGTGTTTGAACTTGCGTTTGTTACAGTTTGGTGTTTTGGGTTAAATGTGGGTTATGTTTAGTGTTTGACTTACGTTGTCGTGACTGAGCATGACTCCCTTTGGCTGGCCTGTGGTCCCAGATGTGTAGATCAGAGTGCAGCACTGATTTGGTTTCTGGGAGCTGATGATGTCATCAAGCTGAGTGTCAGGCTCGTCCCGCCCCAGCTCCATAAACTCCGCCCACTGTGTATGCATGTCACATATTTACATAGCAAATGTCAAATTTTAATTAGTAATGGAGGGGGATTAAAAAAAAGGATTGTGGTCTGAGGACTGAATGATCATATTTGACTAGTCAAATGTACCGTGTAAAGATTGGGCTTCTTCTCTTTCAGCTCATCTTTGTACTGGATGATGGCTTTAAGGTGGGGTAATTTGTCCTGGATCTGAAATAAATCACAAACACACACACATATACAGAGTGTAAAAGATGTTGAGGAAAGATGGAGATCTACAGCAGATGGAGGATTAATTTTTGATGTGTTTAAGCTGCAGGTAGTGAGATGTCTGATTCATTTATTAATGTGAACTAAGAATTAACAATATTTGTACATCATTTATTAATCATAGTTCAACATTTACTAATGCATTGTTAAAATCCAATTATCATAAAATGATGCTTGTTAACATTATTTAACACACTGTGAGTTAATAAGAACTATTACCTTATTTTTGTTAACTAACATAAAGAAAGATTAATAAGTACTGTAATAAATGCATTGCTCATTGTTTGTTCATATTAATAAATACATTGACTAGCATTAACTAATGGAACCTTATTGTAAAGTGTTACCACATTATTTCAGTTAAACGCTATGATCTAAGTTGATTTAGGAAAGGTTGTTGAGGTTTTAATTTAGAAACAGGTCCTGTCCTCTCATTACCTGTAAGATCTTCTGCAGCTGTTTGTGGTTTTCCACCACCAGGATGTTGGCCTGGCAATTCTCCGCCACATACTGGCAGGCCTCAGGAGAGTTGGTGGTGTAGATGCCCACAGCAAACCCCCTGCCAATGACATACAGACTCCCTCAATAAACATCAAGCAAAAATAATACAATCCTCACACCACACCAAACATAAACAACAGTCACACCCACTTCTGTTCAGTGCATGCTGTGTCTTTAAAATGAGACACATCAGGCAATAACACCTTTTTTTTAACACCTGTCACAATTTTGAGATTTTTTTCTTCAATCTAATGACTTAAAATTAGGTTTTTTTTCTCCTGCACTGAGCAGGAGAATCTCCATTTTAGCAGCACTTTCATATCTATGTTCTGAAAGTTTTTAATTTACAGAGGGAGATATTCAAACAAAATCGACCTGATTATATACATTTTATTTTACAAATAAACAGATTTTTGTTCCCCTTGGCTATTTACTGCACATTTTTTCAGAATTATGGAGTCATAAAAATAGATTTTTGAGACCTAACAGAAGCCTAATATCAAAATAGTAATAAAGAATTTTGATTTAACGTTCAGATTTTTGTGCTATAAACATATGCAAATTAGTCCATATTCAATTAATTAATACCTCACCACAATAACTTTTTAGAAAACTTGTAAAATAAAAACTTTGCCGTTCTTCATGTCAACAGTCAAATGGGGAAATATGCTGAAAACGGTTAGTTAATTCTTTACTCTATTCACCTACAGTGTCTTGCCTTAACCATCTGCATTCTCTAAAGTCATAAAGGCAGCTGGGAGGTTTATGACGGAGCAGAGCCACTATATGACTAGGATGAAATGATTAAAGCTGTGTTTGGGGCAAACACTGGCTTTATGCTGATGAAGTGTTATGACCTGTATGGCTATGCAGTTAGTTTGACAGTAGTATGGGTGTATAAGCAATTATGGTTGATTATAAAATTTACACACAGGTAAATTCTTCTTACCCAGCTAAAATAGCAGCAATGTCAGCAATAAACCACTCAGTTGAGTTGAAGCCGAGAATCCCAACACCGTGGTAGCGCTCCAACCCGAGCTGTAAACATACACAGTTAGCACATGCATATTACAGTGTTAGTTCACCCCATAATGAAAATTTATGTCAACATCATTTATGTCTTTCTAAACTCACGAGAAATCAGAATACAAATGAATGTTTATTTTAATCAAATCATAAATAAAACATTCATTAGGGCTAAATGACATGACTTAAAGGACATTTTCCTTTAAAAATAAATCACTGAAAAATAATGACTTAAACATTTTAATGAAAAAAGTGGTAGACTAGTGATTAATAATTTTTTTGTTTTTTTTAGAAATAATTTTCTAAATTAAGGTGAAATGTACTTACATTTCGGCACAGAAAATAACAGTGTAATTCGGATGCTTCAAAACATTCATTAAGGCCTGGTTTTACAGACAGGGCTTAGACTAAACCAGGATTAGGCCATAATTCAATTATGACATTGAAGAATTGTTTTTATAAATGTGCTTTAGAAAAAAGCATTACTGGTGTCCATCATGAGAAAAAGCAAAGACACTGACATATTTTAAGGTCAGTCAGTGCAAATATCTTTCAGTTGAAAAAGCTCAGACTTGCATTTAGTCTAGGATGAGGCTTAAAACGTAAATTGGAGGTAAGAGATCAAAAAAATGTATTTAAAGTCTTCTGAAGAAACACAATCCGTTTACAGTCTATGATGAATATAAACATATATTCATATAAATATTGATCACTTAATGTTTCTTTTTATAGGGGTTGTATACCTTTAATTGGATGGGACAGTACAGAGTGTAGACAAAAGCATGGGGTAGAGAGAGGGGAAAAAGCCTAATGTATTGTTTGCATATAAAGGATGAAGAATATGTCTTCCAGAAGTCCCACATAATAATTTACATGTGTTTTTCTTGTTGTTAAATTTATGTTTATTTAAATACTGACATTTATCTCGGTTTAAGATGTTCACTAGTTCAGTACCTCCACAATGTCATTCAAGTTCGTGCAACAAGACATTAAAGATAAACAATCTGTTAACCAATTCAACAGAATCACCATTAGGATTCAGTTTAAAATAATAATTCTTTAGTGAGTCAGATTTCTTTCTTCATTAATATGAATGAACGAACACCAAGCTGTATCATGTTTAAAAATTCAAAAGTCCCACAAACCAAAATACAACACGCATGCCGTGCCAACCAACACTTCTTTTGTGTTTATGTAGCCTAGGATACACAAAACTCAATCACTATGCCTCCCACAGGGCCTGAGCTGGACAAGTTACACTCCTTCTGAGTTTCCGGATAAACAAAACCATGGAAATGTGCCCACATCAGCCACCAGCCATGGCTTCCTGTTCCCCACTGGGAGAACGTGACCAGTTGGGAGCTGAACCTCATCCTAAGACGAAGACATGGAAAAACTGAAGACGATAAACAAAAGCCTCCTGCTGTTAAGACCAACTATCCTCAGGTACTTAGGACAATCGTTCTCAAACTGCACAACACGTACAATCTGGCTCTTGATTGATTTGTGAAGAATTCACAAACATGAACAATACATGCTTACACCCTAAGACAATTTTACAAATGATGGATTCTAAAATTATAATGGCATGGCAAAATTATAAAATTTCAGAACATCCGTCCTTATTTTTATAACCTAAATCATTGATGCTACAATTGTTTAATCCTAGCATTTTTAAATTCGGAAGAAATGTCACCAGAATAAAACAAATGACATTTTAGTCAAGATACATAACTATAAACCATCTCTTAATTTATGTAGTTGTATGTATTGAGGGTCTGCTCAAAACTATTTGACTTTTTTTACTTATAAGGCATAAATAAACACAACAATAATTAATTAATTAATAAATAAATAGAAAGCATATTAAATGCAAGTATGTCTTTGTTCTTTGTGTTATTTAAGTTAATGCTAGTATCAATTGTACAGCATATTTTGTGTATATGTAAATTAGGAAGCTATAGTGAGAATTCAAAACAACTGCTCAGACACGACAATGAGCTCTGAGCTTAAAATGAAAAAGAATAAAAATAGGCTTAATTTCCCAGGTACCTGATCACACGGTCCTCTATTTGCTAGCATTTTTTCCTGAGGTAACCCGAGGTCAAACTGCTTTACTCGAGGACACAACAATGATTTTATGAGTATTGCCGGTTTATACTTTCAAGCGTTTATACATTTTTAAGCGTTTGTTATCAGATACCTCTGGCACAAATATATTCCCCTTATCAGGCACATTATCATATAATTTCAGATAACAGTGCAATGCTAAACACCCGTGATCGCAACAGCACCAGAAAGATAATGATAATTACTAGTGTCACTGAATTGCTAAACGATAAACATTTATGGGTCAAATGTGTTATGCTACCAAGGTGCTAGATTCAAAAACAATGGAACACTCAGTCGGATGATACTTCTCTTCTTTGATATCTTACAGCTGAACAAAGAGTGCATTTACATCCACTTTCGTGACCTGATTATTCTTAAGCTGAAAATGCATGCGAGAATGTAAATGTGTTAACCTGTTTTTCTTTATCAGAGTGAGGTCATAAACGGTTTAACATAAACTCTATATAAAAATAAAAATAAATTATCACAGCAATTTTTTTTGCCTATTATGGCAATTTTGCAAAGCATGTAGATGCATTAACCTGCTTTCAGTTTATTGAAGTGTGCATGCTTACTGCAGATTTAAGGACTAAGGGTGGAGGAAATATATTGCAAATATATTGGAAATATATTGACAAATCAGAGAACGATATGTAGTCTTTCAAAGGACCAGTCAAAGAATGACTGTGAATAGCCGCACCTTCATTTTATAAAAAGTTTGCGGTTCAGTCTGTCTACAATGAAATGGCACACCAGTGTTTCCGAATTAAAAAGGGGTCTTTTGCATTTTCAAAACTCTCTATTTTTGTGTATCAAATATGTCAGAGTAGTGCTATAGTAGATGTAGAGATGCCATACAAAATGCACTAGTGTAAACAGCACCTCAGACACTTTTGTTCTGTGTTTTGATCTCGTGCAATAAAAGTACAAGTCTTACAGTTAAAATGCTGCATAATATATATAAAACAATCCTTAAAATAGGCTATATAAGCCATAATGTTCCTGACATAAGTTTAAGTGTGATATGCAAATTAGTAGTTTATTGGTTTGCACGTAAACCAGGACAATGGATTACTTCAATAAGCTTATTTGTGTGAGCTATCAGTGTATTGGCTTGCATGTAAACATGCTTACTGTTGCCTGATGGCCAAGGTCAGTGTGACGGAGTTTGGGGATAGTTGACAGTCTATCACTTGGGTTTTGTGTGATGTGCGACCTTATTGTTGAGCTTTGCAAAGTCTCAATGGGTCACAAATAAATTGATGGTAGGATTTGCATCATATCCTCACCTTGAGGAAGCTCTTGGCAGCGGTGCGGCAGGACTTGTAGTACTCGCTGTAGGTCATGGTTTTCCACTGCTCTCCGTCTTTCCAGCCCAGTGCAGGGTAGTTGCCGAAACGCTGAACGGTGGAGGTGAACATCTGGTTCACGGTTAGGGGAGTTTCAGCCTCAAGGCCAGACTCACCCATCCTAAGCTTGACCTCTCCATCCCGGTGTGTAGTCCAGAGCTCTGTGCCTTTGGTGGGCAGGGAGAGGGAGTCGGGACGAGGGGTGGTACCTACAAAGAGAATAAGCATTTACTGTCAATGATAATACAGCCATGCATCTTGAAAAAAAAAATATATATATATATAAATATATATATATATATATATATATATATTTTTTTTGTATCTTTAATCTCATTGACTGTCACTTTTTCACAAAATAATGAAAAAAACATTTTCAAGAAGAAATTGCCGTATACAAATACTAAATACTTTTGAAAAATTCCACTTCAAAAATATCAGTTATCTGGATTTGCATCAATAAGTATGTGCTTTAAACATATATATTTTTGTTTTATTTTATTAACTACTAATAGAGTGAACTTTAAAAAATAAAAATAAACAAATATTTACTTTTTTCAGTGTTATTGTGTTGATACTTTGGCTTTGAGTTAAGCCTATAACAAATAAATATTAAATATTACTCTAAATTATTGCATATTAAATATTACTTTCAAATCACCATGATTATTACTTAACTAGATCACACATTATAAATATAAAATAATAATAATAATAAAATATAAATATAAAAACTAAAATATCCAAGCATAATTGATAACTTTGATAATTGATTGAAAACTTTAATTATACAACATTCTGTGCTGTCAAGACAAATTATTTGCAAAATCTCCCACATTGTTAAAGTAATAATTAAGATATAATCATAGGTTGTAAATATTGCACACTTCTAAATATACCTTAAAAACGAGAAAAAAAGAGAGTGGAAAATACCAACAGGCATTTTTGCAGCTAGTCATAAAAATGGAAGAAAGCCACCACTGCATTGTACAGCATCCTGTTCAGCGTCAATCTGATAAACTAAACGCTGACCACACACACTGCAAAACCATTCCACATGAAAAACAAAGCCATCAATGCAGCATGACCCTGTAATCCAGGGTCATGTGACTTGATGACCTCATTCAAAGCTCTGTTATCTTGTGTAAACACAACAGAGTGATGGAACTTCTGGAAATTCAGAGTTTTCAAATGGCTCTGGTTTAACCTTTTTAAACAAACTCATATGAGAGTGTGCAAATATCCTATAAAAGGGAAGTCAGTTTGCATACGAACAGCAGCTTCCCTTTCAAACACTTCCTCATATGACACATTGAAAGGTCTAATCTCAATTTGTCAAAACTTGAAGCTGTCCAGGAGATTTTGTGATGCGAGTTGAGGGACGGTGCTCTGGCCAGTTTTCGGTCCCTCTAAGTTTTATCTTTGTAATGAAGAACTGTGTAATGGTGTGCACATAGTTTTGAGGGCCTCAGAAAAGGTGGTTATGTTCAAAAGTGCATGTATGAGAGAGAGTAATGGGCCATTTGCACAGAATGCATCTAAAGACGCAAGACACCTCAGGAATGATTTAAAAAAATGGCAGCACTGAGCGTGAGGGTATTAGTATATAGATTTGAAAACCTCTGAGTTCTTCTGATTGGCCCACTGTTTTGGAACTGACATTAATGAGTGGTGCCGCATGTAAAGGTTATGTTTTTTTAACTTGACATGGCATCTTAAAAACACAGAGCTCATGCACAAAGTGCTTCATAAGACGCAGGATGCAAGCCTAATAGTCATGCATGTCCATCAAACATGTGTTTACATTTAAAGACATTGGAAAAGTATCACAATTTAATAGCAAGAGCACTGAGTATGTTGGTTAGGGAACAAAATGAAAATTCTGGACCAAAACCAAGAATGCTCTGTAATAAATTATTATATAATAATTATGACATTTTATAGACTGTTTATTTACAATTTTATTGACAGTGAACCAGCTGAGGTGTCATTTTTCTAGCGTTGCCATGACAGCACAGTAGCTGTATTGCATGAATAAAACTAGATAATGTGCCAGTGCATTATTTGAGTAGATTTTGCTTTTCCAGTGAGCATGGCTAGATAAGTATATGAGTACATAAGCGGAATATTAAAATATTATGAAGTTTATTATGAAGATTATGAACAAACCATTGAAATGAATTTCAGCTCTGGTTTCATTGCAGAGCTCAACACTTTCCGTATCTGGTGTGAAAGCCACTTCACACTGCAAACAGTGACTATGGCTGGACGGAGAGTGAAACCAGCACAACATAACTTTTTTGGGTAATAATTTCAGCCATTTTTCTAAAATTCGAAACAAATGCCATTTTTGGCGAATAATTTGACAGCCAAACATTCAGCGCATCCCTAATGCATGTTTGCAGGACAGTGAGAAGATGTTCTAGAGTTTTGACCTGAGTGTTTGAGAGTTCAAAGTGATTTGCAAGTGCTTGTAAAGTGAGAGTGTGTGATCTCACCTGATGCTGTGTTCGGTTCGGTTTTGGTGTTAGTCTGCACTTCTCTGGCACATGCAGATTCCTCCTCTGATGACTCACTGTAAAGAAATCAGGACATTTTAAGTAATGGCATTTCCAGAAAAACAGCATTCTATATTCTACCTCTCTCAGTCAGCCACGAGTATCACTTTACATTGTTCTGTGAGCTTCAGATTTATTGAACGTTAATGTGTTTCACCATAGTGCAAAACGTGTGGTCCTTTATGCTTATAATGGCCATTTAATTGTGTAGAGTCGGTTATCCACATGAAAATCAATGTCAGTGCTGTTAATTGTGACCAAAGTCAAGATGTATATGACTTTGGAGTCAATACGTTTTTTTTGTTTGTTTCTTTTTTTAAAGAAATGAAATCAATTAATTTGATCAAGTGTTAATTTTATTTCTAATGTTTTATTTGTAATGTTTGCCATTTTTATTTAAAATATATTCTGTTCTTTTCAAGCTTCAGTTTCCACAAAAATATTAAGCAGTTACTAAATATTAAGCAACTGCTTTCAGCATTGAAAAATAACCCAATATTTCTTGAGCATCAAACCAGCAACACTTAAACTATTTACATTTTATTAATAGTAGTAATAGTATAGTAGTTGTAGTAATTTACAGTTTTCACTGTATATTTGATCATACAAGTGCAATTATGTTGAGCATAAAAATCTCATATTGACCTCAAACATTTAAATGGTAGTGTGAAGATAATTGATACTGCAGATTACTTTACTTTTATGCAAATAAAATTATATTCCAGCTGTACTATATTTGAAAAGCAATGTAAAATCTGTTCACACAACTCATGTTAATATTTTACGCTGTAATGAATCTTTATCGAATTCATTATGATGACATGTATCTTTGTTGATGAACCTTGCATGGCATTTTCACAAATAGTTTTGATACAATGACAACACTCCCACGTGTCATCACTTATGTTTACAAACACAAAACTCATGTGACTAACATTTCATTCATTCATTCATTTACCTTCGCCTTAGTCCCTTATTTATCAGGGGTTGCCATAGTGGAAAGAAACGCCAACTATGTTTTACTCAGTAGGTGCTCTTCCAGCCGCAACCCATTACTGGAAAACACCCATACACTCCCGCATTCACTCCCGCATTCACTCACACAGCTAATTTTTTGTTTACGCAATTCACCTATCATGCATGTCTTAGGACTTATGGGGTTAAACCGGAGCACCCGGAGGAAACACACGCCAACACGGGGAGAACATGCAAACTCCACACAGAAACGCCAACTGGCCCAGCTGGGATTTGAACCAGCGACCTTCTTGCTCTGAGATGACAGTGCTAACCACTGAGCCACCATCCCGCCCTTTGACTAATATTTCACAACTGTAAAATATAAATTCCCCGTGGGAATTTAGTTACTTATACCCGACCTAATATATAAGCACCAAAAATGTATTTGTACATAAGAAATTAACAGGGACTGACTTTGCTGTGGACTCTGCGGTGGCATCTTCCAGAGAGGCGAGACTGTCCGCGGTTCCACAGGACTGGAGGAGGCTCTCATCTCCTGGATGCTCCATCACTAAAGCTGTAGACATGGCCGTGGGTTCACACGCAGTCACTAATGAGAACAGACACAGTGTTAGGATTAGCACTCAGATGATTTTTCCCCTAATGTTAATATCTAGAGAGCAAGGTGACCTATTGTAAATATATACTTCTAATTGAATGACACAAAATGCTTAGAGACATAAAATAAATAAATACATAATTAATAATAAATTAAAAAACTGCAATTAAATCTATGTTTATGTAATATTTACTCAAGATTCATTTAAAATTAGCATACTATCAATACACAAGTCACAAGTACAATTAATATACTGTCCAGCATCACTGGTATTATTCAAGTTGCCTTTTTTTGGTTGTCATGAGAGTGTTGAACTAAGACACATATTGGACTGCACAAGCAGTATTGCCAAATCCATACTTTTCCAATGGATTTGGGCAACTTTGTTTTAGTCTGCAGAACCAGGATGAAACCAATGGGAACAACAGAACATGACTTGGCTAATTTTAGAGTAGTTTTCATTAACAAGCTTATTTTTTAATCCAGACCTGGCAACTCTATAGAAGTCAACAATGGTAACACATACACATAATATCAACCTACAACCATCGCGCATTCGTTGTCCTTGGAAATAATGCAAAGCCAAAAAGCTTTGATTTAATCTCAGCCAGTTCCAATGCATGCTTGGTAACCAGGAGTACAGGAGAAGGATGGGAAATCTAATACCAATATAATACCATTTTAACTGGAAAATGTATTTACTAAACATCTCTGTGAACATGATTTTCTTTGACAATACTGTGTAGAAAACCTTTCTAAAACACTTTTCATGTTTTATAATAGTCAGTGTCAGGTAAACATACCCTAAATCTGAAGTTAAATGGATAGTTCACCCAAAATGAATCATTTACTCAACCTTTTGTTCTGTTGAACACAAAAGATGATATATTGAAGAATGTTGAAAACCTGTAACCATTGAAATCCAAAACAAATACTATGGAAGTCTATAGTCACAGGTTTCCAAAAATCAATATATCATGTGGTTTCAACAGAACAAAAAAATAAATCAAGGTTAAGTAAATGATGACAGAATTCTTATTTTTGGGTGAACTATCCCATGACTGTGGGATGACAGTCACATGGATGAACAAATCACAAAAACTCAAATCAGACACAAGCAGGGTCTTTCCCTTCCTTCCTCAGTTTTCTAAAATGATAAGCATTTTTTTCCTTTAATCAAAGACGATCATTCACTATTATAATCAAACTCTTGGAACAAGTTTTCCAAAATCTGATTAGTCTTCCATCACTTCATTTTATCCAACTTTTTATAATAAATAACCTCATTGAAAAACATTAAAATGTCAATTGCTCTGGCAGACGACCACATCATTTCACAAAATGCCTCAGCATGACCCTGTCTCCTTATCTCTCAGGGTGGACTGCGCAGAAAGGAAACCCATAGCATGTCCAGAAAGATACTGCTGCCCACCCTTATATTATCTTCTGCCCTCTCCATACCAAAGCCTGACCTCTGCACCTTTAGAGCGGCATGTTGTTTTTACACGCCGCTGCCATAAAAACACTGCCAGCGACGCTCCTGCCCTTCTGTGATGCACTCACATGATGAGAACAATCAGAAACGGCCAGCGGACAGAAAAACAGGCTTTCTGATGCATTCATAAAAATAAAAGAGAGTCTGAAATAAAAACAAGGCGTGAAAAATAAACAGAGTGCCATTCATTAGCCTCGTGCTTCATGACCTATTGCTCAGTGGTTTTAGTTTTGTTTTGGTTTTAGGGGCTTTCATGGATGAGATGATGATGCTGGTGGGTTATGAATGCATGTTTATGCTGTGGTAATAATGCCATGGTACACGATCATTTCAATATAATGCTATTTTGAAATTAGGGCTGATACCAAAGAAAAATACGATAGCATGTTAAATAATGCGATATCCGATATGCTGTTTGATATTTTAAAAATGTTGCAAATTATTCCAGAGAAACAAAGCGTCACTACAATTTCTGTAATTTGATCACATATACATCACCATCATTTTGCTCCACTGGTATAGTTTTAAACAACCGTAAAATAGAGATAGAGACCGGTAGAGATGCACCAAAATGATAATTCTGGGCAGAAACCTGAAAATTCTGGATGCACTTTATTGGCATCATCCATTTTATTATTAAATTATTTATATGAATTATTTATTCCCAGAGATGGGTTGCAGCTGGAAGGGCATCCGCTGTTTAGAAACATATGCTGGATAAGTTGGCGGTTCATTCCGCTGTGGCGACCCCAGATTAATAAAGGGACTAAGCCGAAATGAAAATGAATGAATGAATTATTTATTATTTTATTAAATAATAAACATTTTAAAGATTTTTTTATTTTAGCTCAACTCAGATTATACCGATTTCAAAAATCACAAACCAATAATATAACCACATTTGTCTTATGCTGCACAGATATATTTGGCAATAGCCAAAATTACATGGTACGGGTCAAAATAATTGATTTTCATTTATTTAATCTTTGCCGAATATTGTCCTATCCGAACAAACCATACATCAACAGAAGGGCATCAGTTTGCTGGTGTGGCCATGACAGCACAATTGCACTACTGCAAGCAGCAGGAAGTACACTTCGTAGAAATTTCATGTTAGTGTGTTACTTGAGTGGACTGGTTCATGCATAAGCGGAATAGAGCAGAATATTTAGTTATTTGGAACTTTGGACGTGGCACACGCGATCCGCTCTTGTGCTTCTATTCTACCTTTGAGTAGTTTATTGAAGGAATTGGTTATACAGTTCAGTGCTTTCTGCATGCTTTCTGATAATTTTTGGTGGCCAAAAATTTGGTGCATCGCTACAATCAGCTAAACAACAACAGAATGAAGTTACTTCTTTACTGACTTATTGTTTTCTTAAAGGGATAGTTCACCCAAAGATGAAAACTAATTGATTCAGAATGTAAAAAACAGCCACTGATTTCCATAGTATTCCTTGTTCTTCAGAATATCTTGTTCTACAGAAGAATGAAATTCATAAAAGTTTAGAAACAGCTTGAGTGTGAGTAAATGGTGAGGAATTTTTAAACTATTATTTTAAGATGGCCTAAATGCTTAATCGAGATTTGAAAGTTGAGATTAGCATTTTTGAGAGAATTTATTGTTATATTATAGGTACAGCCCTATAATTTGAATTATACAATTTCAAGTATATTTAACTAAAATAATAATAAATAAATTCAACAGTTTGAATCAACAAATTCTTGCCATATTTAACCATTTAAAAATAGATGCACATTTAAAAAAGAAAATCTGAACAAAAATTTGAATAACATAGAAATTATGTTTCTTTCTACCCTAGTGTAATGGTAAAAATTACCCTAGTGTACCGTATGAAGGCATTTTCTGTATTAAAAAATTATTTTTAAATAGTTTATTAAAGTTTTAAAAAAGGTTTTCAGTTTTAAAATGTAGATCATAAGATCAATTCATTAATCTGCCAAAAATTCACCAGCTAGTTTAACACTACACTTTAGTAAACTCCAGTGAAACTAAGCCACTTAACATTGCTCGGAGTGATAGCCTTTTCCCCTTCCTCTTTTCCAATCCATTCACCTTGGCAACTTCCCTCCAGAGGCGTCCTTAAGCACCCTCAGTAGGCGTCATGGCATGAGCTCTTCACAAACACCAGTCACTTCCAGCCCGACCGACTCCTGCACGCCTTCAACAATGGTGCAGACGTCAGCTCGCCTGATAACATCCTCACAAACAGACCCCCTTGTCTGGAAACTGAAGGCATGGCACTAAAAGCATCGAACGGGCTCGACTGCGATTTACAAAGTCACGTGACTGCATCTCATTGCTGGTTTGGTGTCTTGTAGCTTGTGGGTGAAGACAAAGCCATTCAGAATCACAGAGCATTCCCAAGATTCCCTGATTTCCCTCACCACAATATGAACTCGTTTTGACTTATGTGGCATTTGAACTCAAGCATCATTTAAAAACCTAAATTCCAAATGCCTCGACGATACTAAAATATTTGAAATAGTATATTTTCGTTTACATGTTCTTGCACTTGAACAGACAGGTTAAATATATTGTATGTTAAAGGTCTTTAATGCATAATTGGTTACATCTAAAGTGAAATTACAAGAAAGTTCTTAAAGTGACAGCAGCCTAATAAACTCATCTGGATATTATTTGTTTTGTCATGTTATTTTTTCTAATTCACTTATTTGTTTATTATCGACTGTTCACTTGTTTTCAATAATGTTTCAACTTTATATAAGTTTAGCTAACACTGTCTTCTGTAATACTGACATTGGAATTAAAATTGTGAAAATGTATTAGAATGCTACATGCAAATGTAGCAAAGCAAACAGCAAATATTTGTATTTTCCTCTATTTATCAAATGTTTTCTGAACTAGTGAAAATTTTTGCAGGGCTAGAAAAAACTCCTTAACATTGAGCCATGCTTTAGGTTTTAACTCTTGCAAATGAAGAAATTAAGACATAGTATTTAGTATAAATACTGCCTTTTATTTAATGCCATGGCAGTACTTCCTATGCTATCGACAATGAAACTGAGTCTTAATATTTGAGGAATATTTTGAGAAATTCTAGCATTGTTACAACACTGTTATGAACTTGATTAGCCTTTTATGTGGAATTCGAACTAAAGCAACCTTTGACAACCTGAATTACAAAAGCCTAAATTCTGAGATTTATATCTTTATCTAGAACTACACATCTACATACCACACAATCTAGTTTTTTTGTGCTTTTCAGTTCTTTATCTTATCTTAATCAGTCTGAAGCTATGAGACGATGGTAACGATGACCAAGGCCTTCTTCACTCGATGGAAATTTACTGTATTCAGAGCTACTGGTGGAAAAGAACGAGTGACAGTGGAAATGAAAGAATTATGGGGGTGCAAGAAGAGACCTCCGTCTCATTCGTTTGTGCTGCAAAAATAATTGTTTGTGCTGTTTTGGTTTTTGAGATATTAAAAAAATGTTTGTAGCCCCACCACATGCTTCAAATTAACCCCAAATAGCCTCGTTCGTTTGTGCTGGTTTGTGTCAGTGAAAGTTCTGTTTGTTATTAAAATATTACACATTTAATTATGGACGATGACGTCATCAGCTGCTTAAAAACTGCTTTTATTCTAGCCAAAATAATACCAAACAAGACTTTCTCCAGAAGAAATAATATTATCAGAAATGCTGGAAAAAAACAACAACCTTGCTCTGTTAAATAATTAGAAAAATATTAAAAAAAAGAAAAAAAAATTATT
>CAIGQW010000259.1:2938032-2964441 GCA_903798125.1 Danio choprae
TGTGTGTGTGTGTGTGTGTGTGTGTGTGTGTGTGTGTGTGTGTTTTGGCAGATGTGTCTCATGTCCTTCCCCCCTTCCCTTCTCTTGATCTGGGCTCCTGTCCTCTGCCAGAGTCCATCAGCATGACCGATGTGAAAAAACTACAGAGCAGCTACAGGATTCACTGTGAGGTAAATTGTAGTTGTAGGAAATAATTTTTTATTGCCTAATTATGAGTGCTCCCAGTGGAAGGAAGAACTTTACAATGTCTTTGGAAGGAAGAAACTCTTTAACAGCTATTTTAAGGAAATTATAAAAGCACACTGGCAGAAAAAAGCTTCCTCATGCTGGAAGAAATTACATTTCCATGTTATTCGATGTTTATTACAATTTAAACCATTTATCATTTTAAAATTAATATCGAAGTAAGAATAAATAATACATTGCATGTACGTTTGATTGTTTATGAGTGAATCAGAATAGAGTCTGAGCATGTATCATGTCATGTACATAAGAATGGGTAAATATAAAAAAATAAGAATCTTCAAGAAATACAATAGTGATTAAAAACAAAAGAATGAATAAATAAGCAAAACCAAATAAAAAACAAAGCTCCTAAAAATCTTTCAGCAGATCATAAACAACTGTTCTTTTATAACCTGTAGTTTTATTTTATCTATTTTTTAAATTTAATGTGCTTCATATTTACTGATGCATTTATTTAATTTGACATATCAATTGTTTAATGGTCTTTTGTAATTTAATTTGTAATTTTTCATAATGAGCCATCTTAAGTTTTATATAATGTTTTTTTTTTTTTTACTATAATATATTTTTTAGTAACAATACCATTCAAAAGGCTGTACAATATTTAAGAAATGTTTATTGTTGTTGTTGTAAAGGATGCATTCATTTGAAAATGACCGTAAACACAGTTTCTGACTTTTTTTAATAAACACTGTTAACATTTTAACTTTATATTTATTAAAAAAGTATTTGTTTTCCCTGTTTCCACAAAAATTATAATGATTTCTAAAGGAAATCAGAAGGACACTAAAGACTGGTGTAATATGTACTTAAAAGTCAGTTGTATTTTTGTATCACATTTCAAAATATATAAACAAAATACCAACACTATTTTAAACAAATATTTTACAAAATTGTCTTTTTCGAGTTTTAGACTAAATAAAATAATAATAGTAATAGTGAAGAATCAATTTAAGTGCTCTTAAAAATATAGAAGTCTCTATTCTTTCTGTGAATGTATTACCTTTTGTAGATAAGGAGTTGCTTCCTTTCATGAATAATAAATACTTCATTTTGTGTGTGCTGGAACGGGAGTGTTTGAAGATTAGATTTCTTCTCTGTGATCTCATTATGAAAAGGCTTTGCTTCATCACACTCTATTTTTAAAAAAATGACTTTAAATAGCAGGAATTAAATTCTTATTGTCTGTTTATGATCTTAAACCTTGGGGCAATTGAAACAACCTCTTTAAGTTTTACTTTTAGTTTCGGTGTGTTTTAATTGAAGAATAAAGGGCACTTGATTTATGTTTACAGCAGGCAATGAGGGAATGTGCAAAGCAAAAAAGTCAGTTTCTTCCTTCATATTTTTCCTCCCTCTCATGTTTTTCCCTTGCTGACAGAGTTTCTACTTTGACATGTTCTTGAGTTTTACTTTTTTCCGAACACAGCCAGTACTCGTTACAGTGTAGCACAATATTCTGACAGATTCACTCAAGCCATCTTCATTTCATATCTCTCACTTGTAGGGTCATTTCTGCCATGTTAAAACCTCTCGGTCCCTCCTCATCCACTGCACAGCTTTTTGTTCCAGGGCTTCTTTCATCCTTCAGACTTGGAGATTTCAGTCTTACCAATTAACCTTTTATCCAGCAAGACCTTTGCTGCCCGTCTGTGCACTTCTGTGGGTCCTTACGTGCTCCTTGCTTCTAACAAATAAGTTCATTTTTTTGCTGGTGAAGCATAGAAGAAAGTGTGGGATTTCTGCAACATCAAACTGGAGTATTGACTTAAGAACTGATTCTGCATTCTGAATATAATATAATATAATATAAGCAGTCAAAACATATTTGATGTCTGTTCGGACAGCTGTCTCGTTTATTAAAATGGTTCCATTTGTATTTGGCCATATAAATGTGTTCTGCAAAATAGATATAAGTCCGAACTTCAATTCTTGTGCTGTATGCAAATTTACAAATAACCTAAAGCTTCAGATATGAATTAGATCACCTATAAGTAGGACCAGACAGAATCTGTTGACATTTTTTGCTATTTCTGCGCACAATTTTGTAAAAAAAAATCTGCGGATTTATGCGGAATGATTTTGAGAGTGTCATAACTAAAAACTTAAAGTCCCCATGAACCGAAAGTTGCGACCGTTATGTTTTTCGCATTGTGAAAAACATTTTGCACAGTTCCTAGAGAAACGGAATATTAAATGACACAACAGTGGGCGTGGCTTGATTTTTCTACTGCAAACTGAATGGATGTAGTAAAGAAGGCATTTCATTCAGAAAGATCGGGAAAAGGGTTTGGGGAGAGTAATCTATCAGACTTTTCCTTCTCACCATTTCTGTTTGTTGTCAAAACTGACAGTCGGAGCAGCGTGGTTAAATATGTTAGCCATGCCCAATTCCTAAGATCTTAAATGCGTAATCTGACAATTTAACTGAAAAAAACAAACAAACCAGGAAGCGGGCGGTGCGGTGGCACAGTAGGTAGCGATGTTGCCTCACACCAGAAAGGTCGCTGGTTTGAGCCCCGGCTGGGTCAGTTGGCATTTCTGTGTGGAGTTTGCATGTTCTCCCTGTGTTTGCGTGGGTTTCCTCCAGGTGCTCCAGTTTCCCCCACAGTCCAAAGACATGCGGTATAGGTGAATTGGGTAAGCTAAATTGTCCGTAGTGTATGTGTGTGTATGAGAGTGTATGGATGTTTCCCAGTGATGGGTTGCAGCTGGAATGGCATCCGCTGCGTAAAACATATGCTGGATAAGTTGGCAGTTCATTCCGCTGTGGCGACCCCTGATGAATAAAGGGACTAAGCTGGAAAGAAAATGAATGAATGAAAAAACAGGAAGCGTATTTTCAGATTTCAATTAAAGATTAGAAGGGCAAACAATTTTTTTTTCTTAATGACATGCACAGATGAATTGTTCACCACAAAACTAGCAATGTGAGCGAACAAAATCATATAGTTAGTTTTGATTTCTTGGGAACTTTAATATATGAAATAAAAAAATAATACCTTTTTAACTTTTATTTAATGTTTACAATGCAAATCCAATTAGATCCACTTAATTGGTAAACAAAGCAAGCAACTTATATGATATATCTACTAAAAGACAGAAAAGATTACTTTACAAACTGTATTGTAAATAAATCATATAAACATTTTCATATTTCTCAATAATATTAATGAACTTAATTTTTAAAAACTGAATAAATATAAATGAACACACATTTACACAAGTAAATAAATTGATAAATAAAATGATAGGCTAAAAATCTCTGGAAATCGGTGTATTTCTGCGTTTGCAGATTCTGTGTGGGCCTAGCTGTAAGTAATGTTTGCATGACTCCAGCAGAATACTTATATTATTCATTCACAAATAAATCTCTCCATGACAAAATTGGCTATGTGGATTCTAATAGATCACAAAACTTGGATTACAAATTTGTTTCTATGTCAGGTCATCAACATTAAAATCCAGATAACCAAGTAATCCACATATAAAGAAAGGACCATTGGTGTTTTCACGATCTAATAGCTATAGACCAGGTGTAAATATGTCCCAATACACATTTATGTGCAGGTGGATGAGATTTAGTGACATATGGGGCTAAAACATTCCGTCACTCCTCATTTGTTGCACAAGCTAAAAGGTTTCCGGTGGTTATCATGCAATCAAAAAGAGAGGAAGTTATGAAACTGACCAACGTATCTTTTTTTAGTCATTTAGCAAATGCTTTTATTCAAGGAGCAAACAAGTGAGGATTATATCTATAGTAATTTGACCAAAATCGCTCAAAAATGTCAATCATTATGATCTACAAACTGAGAGGTAACGTTAGAATTACTGCTGAAACTCTTCAGCTCTGTGTTCTTCCTGAACTCTGAAAAGTGGTTTTCATAAACTCATAAGTGAGATACTGTTTAAAAACCATGGGCTAGTGCTGTAGATGCAGCTTTAAAGTGCTTTATGCTTTCCCCCTCTTTTCACTAAGGTACGAAAGCTTGTTTGTCCGGGAAGGAAAATTTTCTCTTTTTTTTTTTTGGAGTGCTGTTTGAACTGTTGCCGGGGAAACAGTAAACAAGGTTGCCATGGTGACCTGGCTGTGCAAGCCAAAACATAGCATGTGACCGGCGGGGAGGAGGAGAAGGAGGGGGGCTGTGTAACTGGAGACAGTAGCGTGTGTGTGTGTGTGTGTGTGTGTGTGTGTGTGTGTGTGTGTGTGTGTGTGTGTGTGTGTGTCTTCATCAAGGAGGAGAATCTGAGACAAACACACACTCTCAGTTCTGCTCTGCACTAAAGCAGCAACACCTACTTTTGTTTTCACATGTCAGTTTGCTGAAATGCCATCCTCACCACACACACTAAAACTCCTTTTTTGGACTTATGGAGAGACACTAAACGCAAGAATAGTTTTTCATGCACCTGACGGTTTGAGATTTTGGGCATTTTGGCTTTACACAATATGTTTTTTTCATAGCCCAAGGAAAAAAAGACATCCAAAATACACCTTTAAAGGGATAGTTCACCCCAAATCCCACATCCAAAAACATGTCCTCACCTCAAACTTTCTTTTTGAATTTCTTTCTTCTGCTGAACACAAAACAAGATATTCTGAAGAATGTTGGAAACCAACAGTCATAACATAAATTACGATGGAAGTGAATGGCTGTTGTTTACCAGAATATCTTGGCTGTTGCTGTTGCAAAATATCTTTCTTTTTTTCTGTTGAACACAAAGGAAGTCAAACAGGTTTTGAACAAGTGAAGGGAGAGTAAATGATGACAAGAGTTTTCAGTTTTGAGTGAACTGTCCCTTTAAAGGTTTTTTTGTTGCACTTTATCTAATTACAATTATAATATATATTTTAAAGTCTGTTTTCTAAAAAGTGTGAAACAGTTATTCACACACATGCACACAGACACGCACACACATACAAAAATAAAAGTTTGCAATTTTTTGTGTAATCAATCAACTTGGAAAGTGTGGCAAAAACTACTAGTTTACCCCTTTTTTTTTGTCTTTACCCTATTCACCTCAGTGTGTCACCCTAAAACAAAATATAAAACGAAGTTGAATTTATATATGTTGTTAGTGTTGTGCAACCATTTAAGCTGTTTTTATAAGAAGGTGGATTGCTTTGAAGATGCTGCTTCAGAATGAGGAGAGAATGGGTTTTGATGGACGGTGGTGTTATGAGTGGGCCAAATTCAAGATGAGCCATCAGGAAAGACAAAAGACACTTCAAATGATGGAGAAACACTCATCTCTCACAGTCTATATTCATGAGATCTTCTTACAGCCCCAAAAACCCCAGCTTTTGTTCCATAATCATTTTGAAAGTTGTTATTGTTGTATCAGGAGAAACATTTTTCCTGTTTGAATGATTGCAATGAATGTGAGCAACTTTATTTTTAAACCTGATATCTTTCCTTTAGGCTACTCTGGATGTAGTGATGAACCTGCAGTTTCATCTCATAGAAAAGCTGTGGCAGACCTTTTGGCATTCAACAGCGCCATCTAGTGACGGAGCCACTACCATTCCTAACAGGTGCCGTGTCTATAGAAACCTTCATACAAATAATTAGAAAACAGAATTCACACTCATGGAAAATCTGGAATGTGTCTAAAACTGTGATTCGATGATTTTTTTAGAAAGGCTTTAACATTTTTAGATGTTTGTTTTTCTAGTATTGTTCTGCTATTAAATGTAAGCTGCTATACTGTTCCAAAGTTCAATAAAATCACCAATGTTACATTTGTTATATTATAAAAGTAAATGTATTATTATATTATTCATTAATTTTCCTTCGGCTTAGTCCCTTTATTCATCAGGCGTCGCCACAGCGGAATTAAGCGCCACCTTATCCAGCATATGTTTTATGCAGCGAATGCCCTTCCAACTGCAACCCATCACTGGGAAACACCCATACACTTCCATTCACACACATACACTATGGACAATTTATTCATTCATTCATTTTCTTTTCAGCTTAGTCTCTTTATTAATCTGGGGTCGCCACAGCGGAATGAACCGTCAACTTATCCAGCATATGCTTTACACAGCGGATGCCCTTCCAGCTGCAACCCATCACTAGGAAACATCCATACACACTCATACACTACGGACAATGTAGCTTACCCAATTCACTTGTACTGCATGTCTTTGGAATTGTGGGGGAAACTGGAGCACCCGGAGGAAACCCACGCAAACACGGGGAGAACATGCAAACTCCACACAGAAATGCCAGCTGACCCAGCCGGGGCTTGAACCAGCGACCTTCTTGCTGTGAGGCGATTGTGCTACCCACTGCGCCACCATGCTGCCCACGGACAATTTAGCTTACCCAATTCACCTATACTGCATGTCTTTAGACTTGTGGGGGAAACCGGAGCACCCGGAAAAAACCCACAACAACACGAGGAGAACATGCAAACTCCACACAGAAATGCCAACTGACCCAGCCGAGGCTAGAACCAGCGACCTTCTTGCTGTGAGGCGATTGTGCTACCCACTCCGCCACCGCGTCGCCCACTTGACAGCTTGTGCTTTTTGTGGAGTACATTAATAAATATGCACTTTAATTCAGTTCATTTAATATGTGGATCATGAAAATTTATCTTTATTTATAATGAACTATAACATCAATTTATAATAAAATATAACAAATTTAGTTTTTTTTTTACATTTATCTCAGTGCTTTCTCATCTCTTGATGCAAACATCACTCTGGATTTGGGTCTGAATAAAGGTGTCTGTGTGTGTATTGTTCAGTGAGGAGGATGTGGAGGACATCAGAGGATTCCCCAGAGACAAGTTGATCGCTCTGTGTAAATATGAGCCAATCAAACAGTGGATGAGGAGCTGTGATCACATTCTGTATCAGTCGCTGGTGGAGATCCTCATCCCTGATGTGCTGCGGCCTGTTCCCAGTTAGTATTTTGTCTAGTACACACACGCTGACATGAGCTGTTTGACTGCATGGCTGATGGGAAATGTGATCCTGCAGGCACCCTCACTCAAGCCATCAGAAACTTCGCTAAGAGTCTGGAGGGCTGGTTGACCTCAGCCATGACTAACTTCCCTCCGGAGATCATCAGCACTAAGGTACGTATGTGTGAGTGTGTGTTGTTTTTTTGATGTCACTTAAATCATACTGTACATCAGACACTTTTAAGAAAATAAAGAATGTGAAAACATATTTATTATACTAAATTTGTTATTTGTTTTTATTATCCAAAATTATTTTATTATGCTATCTTTTTATTTTATTATTACAAAACTTAAAATTCAAAATGTATAATCTCATGAATGACATTTGAAAATACAAGTGTTTTTAAGAGACACACTCAAGGTTTGTTTTTATTATTATTAGGATTATTATTATTTTTTTTAATTAAAGCAAACTACAAATGATTCTGTACTGTACCTAAATGTTTAGATCCAATGTTTAGAAATGTTACAGGTTTTTTATTTTTAATAAATTTACAAGAATTTCAAAAAATCTTTTTTCACATTGTCATTATGGGGTATTGTGTGTAGAATTTTGAGGAAATAAATGAATTTAATCCATTTTGGAATAAGGCTGTAACATAACAAAATGTGGAAAAAGTGAAGCGCTATGAATACTTTCCGGATGCACTGTATGTTGTTTAATTTTAACATATTTGTTATGCTGAAAGATGATCGAATATTGTTTTGAAAAAAACCTCAAACTTAACTTTACTATGCTAATATGCAATCTTACCTGTAAATGAAATTTGATGCAGACTGTCTTTGAGTCATTTGAGTGTGTGCTGTGAAAGTGCTGCAGTGTTTGAGCAGTGTTACTGTGCTCTGTTCAGGCTGCAGTAGTGAGTGCGTTTGCACAGACCCTGCGACGCTACACCTCTCTCAATCACCTGGCTCAGGCAGCGCGGGCCGTCCTGCAGAACACCTCCCAGATCAACCAGATGCTCAGCGACCTCAACAGAGTGGACTTTGCCAACGTGCAGGTCTGTGCCTTTCATCTCTCACGTTCACTAAGGTCATCCAGCTTTTTACACATGCAACTACTGCGTTTCAAAGTATGGGTTGCATTTCCAGTTTGGAGATCACTTCAAAAAATAAAAAGGTTTAAATAGTCCATATACAAAGTAAAAATGTCTTTCGTCTTTATTTATCCATCATGAAAAATAGTTGGTGTTTTAAGGTGGCATTAGTATCACAAGTAGGGATGCATTATATATTTTTTTGCTAAAGTGTTCATTAACAAGCATCTATTTTGTGATTATTATTCTCCATAAGTTGTAGCTTTTAACCATTAAATCAAATCAGACTTATTAAAGGTATAGTTCACACAGAACAGAAACATTCTGCCATCATTTACTCACCCTTTACTTTAAAACATGTTTGACTTTCTTTCTTCTGTTAAAGGAAAATATTTTGAAGAAAGGTGGAAACCTGTGACCACTGACTTTCATAGAATAGGTTTGTCCTAGTGTGGATTTCCTAGTGTGGTTACAGGTTTCCAACATTCTTGAAAATATCTTCTTTTGTGTACAAGAGAATAAAGAAACTCAAAAAGATTGGGAACCACTTGAGAGAGAGTAAATAGGGAGTACATTTTCACTTTTGAGTGAACTATCCATTTAATTTATGACACCATTTAATGCTTAATTTAAAACTAACTCAATATTTTTGTATTTGACTTGAAGTTTTATGTGTAAATGTAACACAGAAAGCCTCGAATAAATCTCATTTCTCATTGGGCCGGCACTAGGACCCAAGGGGACTAGGGGAGGCAGGCACTCTGGTAGACATTTAAATCACTGAAGGCTCAATCAAAACATTGTCATATAGGCAAGGCATGTCAGCATCACTTTTCAATCCAAAAAAATAAATAATTTTCATGGGGGCTAACAATATTGACTTCTTTTTTTTTTGCATTTTATTCTTTTATTGTTTTTATTCCAGGCAAACTAAAAGAAATAAGATTATTTCCAGGAAAAAAAGGAAATACTGTGATTAATGTCCTCGCTCTATTAAACATCACCTGTAAAATTTTGTCTTCAACTGGACGTCTGTAATATTTCTGCAGAAAGTCTTTATATTTTAGGAGCTTAAGAATATTCTCATATTTGTTTATTTTAATAAGTTGCATTTTAATATTCCATAGATTAACTGTGAGGATAGTAATGTTACATCCTACCCTGTTCTTAAAACATTTCACCCTTTTTTTACAGTTTAACATGAGTTACTCTCCTACCCATGATGCTTTGCCTGAATGATGAAAGATTTGTATAAGATTCGTGTTCTTTCTCTGCTCACAGTGCATGTGTGTGTTTGTCACAGGAGCAGGCGTCCTGGGTGTGCCAGTGTGATGAGTCTGTTGTCCAGCGTTTGGAGCTGGACTTTAAGGCGACCCTGCAGCAGCAAAGCTCTCTGGATCAGTGGGCCGCATGGCTGGATAACGTCGTCAATCAGGTGCTCAAACCATATGATGGCAGCCTGAGCTTCCCTCGTGCCGCACGCCAGTTTCTGCTCAAGTGGTCCTTCTACAGGTACAAGACTCTTGAAAAATACTTTCACTGCATTACTAGGCCTGTTTAAGTGCCCCTATAATGCTTGCTTTTTGTTGAACTTTAGCAGTTTGTGGATGTAAAAGGTCTCGCCAACCTGATTTCACCAAGTAGGACATGTTACAGGATTAACATCTATGTTTATCAGGCACGGTTTAGGCTCACGGTTCGATTTATGCACTTCTACATGATTGTTATCCAACTATTATTCCCCTCT
The DNA here is from genome assembly GCA_903798125.1 of Danio choprae. NCBI lineage: Eukaryota > Metazoa > Chordata > Actinopteri > Cypriniformes > Danionidae > Danio > Danio choprae. The sequence continues at coordinate 2,948,044 of CAIGQW010000259.1, forward strand.
ACTTTGGGAATAATTTATAGTTATGGTTGGGTTTAGGGGTAGGGAATAGGTATGGATTATGTTTTTGAACAAAAATGATGCTCCAGGATCAACATAGATGTTAATCCAGAATCACATCATACTTGGCAAAATCGTGACGTGCTAAAAGGTCTGTACAAAGTTTTAAAGGGGACCTATTATGCCCCTTTTTACGAGATGTAAAATAAGTCTCTGATGTTCCTAGATTGTGTATGTGAATTTTCAGCTGAAAATACCCCACAAATGATGTTTTATAACTCTTTGAATCTGCCCCTTTTAGGCTTTGATCTTAATTGTGCCATTTTGTTGATTGTCGCTTTAAATTAAAATGAGATTGTGCTCTATTCAAAAGAGGGCGGAGTTACAAATGCCTGTGTGTCAGCATAGTGGCAGGTTCTAAAACAAGACTAATGTCCTGCTAACGAGGGAGAGATCGTCACTAATGGCTTAACTTTACCATTAGTAGCCGGTTATATTCACAGACTGTTGCCACCCCCTTATAAAAGTGATTTTTGCGTAATAGGTCCCCTTTAAAGATGAATGTACAGAGCAAAGTTGTTATCCCTTAAAAGAAACAATCTATTCAGAACTGCTTGAGCGAGTCATCAGTGCATAATGTCAGTCTAAAGAGCAGTGAAAGAATGACATCCTAGCCTGCAAGAAAAATTCACCATGAGTTCCCTCTGGATTTTCAGGTTGTATTTTATAATCAAAATAGTCGGGAGTCATTGTCATGTTTAAATATACCTAAAACTGAGCTAAGAGAGTGAGTTTACACTTATGCATTTACAATTTAAATTAGCGTTTTAGAATGAAAACACTCCTCGTCCAGACTGGCGTTTTTATTTTGCTTGAGAAAAATGATCCTCGCCCACACTATACAGCCTGAACACTCACTGGGTATGCGTGTATTTTGCTGGCATGCATACTGGCTTCTGGTTGTGTAGTTGTCTTATGACAGAGGCTTGATGAAATCAGGAAACAATACTCAATGGTCCAGAAGTCAGAGAGTGATTGTGGATAGCCACGACTCTGTTTTCTGTTTAAGTTCATCTACACTAAAACAGAACACCATGTTTCCAAACTAAAACAGACTCCCTTTTCATTAGACAAATATACTGGAGTAGTGTGGGTGCCGGGTGTAACCGTAACTAGAGATATGAATTTTTGGCCGATATCGATAACCGATTACTCTTAGGACTTGGAAGCTGATAACCGATATACTATAGCCAAGAAATATAAATATTTCAAAATGTTATATTTTTATACAGTAAACAATTGATTTTATTTTAAAAACTTTTAAAAAGTTTAAACTGATTGCAAAAAAAAGCAATAATTTCAAAATTGCAAGGTGATTATATAGATATATTCATGATTTTACATAAATCACGTGCCAAAAATAAATGATTTCCTTTTCTTCGCATAGCAAATTAACAGTTGCATAAAAAGATAATAGGTTAAATAACAAAATGGCATTTAATTAACAAACAAGTTAAATAAATATATTTGAAATAAAATGAAAATGAAGGAACTGGAACCAGCTCAAATGTTCTTGAATAAAACGTGTTACAGTAATGTACATATGTACAAATATGTAATGGCCGAAAAAGCGTTTTGAGAGGTGTTTAGACAGTTTAGAGCCACCTTACAAGTTCAAGGCTAAATACAAATAGTATTACTTTAGAAAATGCGGCATAAATTCGTCTCATTTGGCGTTTTAGATTCTTCTGAACACATATTGGTGCTGCTTGTCAATCAGACAACGCTGCTATGTTCATTCTTGCTGTCAATTGCAGGAAAAATGATCGATGAAAGTTCTGTTAAACCGCTGAGAGTTTGAAACTTTAACTGCAGGCGCTGTGTGCACGCAAAGCGGAGTCCGATTTTGATACAACACCTGAGCATTGAGCACAGAGGATTTTATGACAAACTCAGTACATAATATAGACAGGTTAAGAGCCCCTATGCTGGATTCAGTGACTGGCACTCGTCTCCCCTGCTGCTGTTTGGGGTGCTGTGAGGGCTCTGTCGGCTCACTGTGTGTATGTGCTGATATATGCGCTCGTTATAATCATTATAAATATGCCGATCAAACTGAATACAATCTTACACCAACAACACATGGCAAGCAACGCAAACAATGATAATAACAAATAATCATATTAGATTACAAACAACCTAACAAGTTGCTGATTAGCACGTGTGCATCGCTGCTATTATGTTTACACATGTAATATTTTTCCTGAGGCGATTTAAATTAAAAAACACAATGACACTCTATCAAACAAATCTACAGTGATAAGGAACATGGATACTTACTGAGATATTAACGCACAGCAATACCACACAAAGAAAGGACGGACTTTGAAGGATTAAACAATGTGAGGTAAGCTCCTTTATAGTGCACTGGACAAGTCTGAACAAGTTCGACCCACGCATGCGCGAGGCAGGCAGTTCTATACAATTACGTAATCTAAAGATATCAGCCTAATTTTGACACTGGACCGATAACGATAACATTAAAAATAGCATTTATCGGGCGATAACGTTATGGCCGCCGATATATCGTGCATCCCTAACTATAACAAAACGTATTTTTTCTTAAACACACAAAACACTAGTTGTGATTGGTTGAAGATTTGGGTTGATCAGCTACTTTTTCCCAATTTTTTTTAAATCGTTTTAGAGTTGAATTTCACATATGGTAATGAGCATTTTCTTTTTGACACATGCTCTAAGCAGTAGATCAATGAGAGCACAGCAGACTCTCAGAAAGGAGGTGCTTAAAGAACAAATCCTAAAACAAATGATTTAACTCTGAGAAATTAAGTGGATTAAAACGTGTTGTGTGATTTATTTATTTATTATTGATATGTTTTCCTTTTTACTTATATGGACCTAAACCTATCCTTGAAGAACTCCTAAACAAATTGACAGCATAACACAGGGGCTTTACCAGGCAGTTTTCTAACGGCTGATCTTCAGAAGCCAGTTCTTGAATTCAGCACATATACTGTACCTGCTGTTTGTTGGTAGTTTGTGCTGAGTTTAAATGTGTCTCTGTCATATGGTTTACAGCTCTATGGTGATCAGAGATCTGACTCTGCGCTCGGCCGCCAGTTTCGGCTCCTTCCACCTCATCCGTCTGCTCTACGATGAGTACATGTTTTATTTGGTTGAACACCGTGTGGCTCAGGCCACCGGAGAGACCCCAATTGCTGTCATGGGGGAGGTGAGGAGATCTGCACGTTTCACACACATTCAGCTTACTGCATGCAGGCACAATCAGTGCTTTAGATTGCCTACACATTAATAAAATATATATATATATATATATATAATTAATATTCCATCTGTTTGTCTGTCTATTGATAGTAGGAATTAAAATATCTTTATAGCTGTAAAATATCGATTTAATGTAAATAATATTTAGTAAATATGTCTACACATTAACAATACAGTTGAATTCAAAATGTTAAGCCCTCCTGTGAAATTTTCATTCTTTTAAAAATATTTGCTAAGTGCTGTTTAGTAGAGCTTATTTTTTTCAACACATTTTTCAACATATTTTTAATAACCAATTTCTTTTGTCTTTACCATGAAGACAGGTCATAATATTTTATTAGTTATTTTGCAAGATATTAGTATAAAGCTGAAAGTGAAATGTAAAGGCTTAACTAAGTTCTATTAGGCAAGTCATTGGACATCAGTGGTTTGTTCTGTAGCCAATCGAAGAGAAAATAATCTTAAGCAGGCTGGTCAGGCTAGTTTTACAGAAGGGATAGACATTTTGCTAATAATTCAATTGTGCGTGTGTGTCTGTGTATATATATATATATATATATAAAAATTATATAACATTTAAAAATATGTGTACATCACATTTTAAAAAAAATAAAATATAACTTTTTTTCTTTTCAGTTCAGTGACCTCAGTTCATTAATGCCATCACTCAAGGAGAAAGGTAACCCATCCGAACACCAACCCCAAAATTACATTGATTTTAAAGTTTCGTTTCCTCTTGTACTTTAACATTTCTTTCTGTTTTCCTGCACAGACGCTTCATTCTCAGACGACATGACCAGCGACGGAGACCTGTCGAGGATGAGCGAGAGAAGCCTGACTGAACCAGCGGTGAAGAGAGAAAGAATCGAGATCCCTCACTCCCTGCAGGAGATCTAACACACACACACAGACAAACTTCATCTCCGTCTTTAGGGTAGGGTCAGTGTGTGTCTCCTTTAGGTTTTCTGCGACTGTGAAGCAAGAAAGTGCTGGTTTGGTGGCGTGTGGTTTATTTTTCATGTGCCATAGTCTTCTTTCAGTGCCTTAGATGAGAAAAGAAACACTAGAGCTTTCTCTTTGACCTTCTGTCGTTTTCCTCGGCCGTGCCTCCAACCGCAGGATGAATGTATCGTCTAGAACCTCAGATGTCTAAAGCACCTTTTTAAACGACAGTCACTTTTTTTTTTCCACCCTCAGACGTAGATGCAACCTGCTGACCCCAAAGCCGCCCGCTTTCAGCCTCCACCCAAAACTTGCTGCAACACGAGAAAAGCCTTTCAAAAGCATCCGTTTTCTTTGATCAGAGCCCTGGCCGTATGAGATGCCTAGTCTATACCTCAAAGCGTTCGTAGGTTTAATCAATTCACGTCCAGCTTTTATGATGTTTTCTAACGAGATTATTGGATTTGGAAGCACCGTGGTGTTGTTGGAAAGCTTTCGGGATGTATATAAACACAGATTGCGTTGGCGGTTATTGCTCGAGCAAAGCAGAAATGGTTTGTGAAATTAGTTTTGTAGCTGTTTGACGAGTTCTTAGATGTTTGCAGTAGGTGCTTTGTGGATCTATTGTGTCTGTACACGAGGCCTTCTGAAGTAACTGGAAAAGAGTCACAAAGTTGTGAATAGTTTGTGTGTTGCTTATTATAAAACCAACCGGAGATGATTTAAAGAAAACATAATAATAACTTTCTTTGCGTAACCTATTTAAGTAGATATCGTGTGTATGTAATAGCAAAAAAAAAAAGCGTAAAAGCTACAAACATGTTTTCTAGAAGACAATAGAAAACCCAAAATAGACGGAATATGCAGATTCTTACAGAAACGCCTCATCACTTGGTGCTGTACGACTTTTCATGCTTTTAGTGGCCAATGGGCTGGTTTTCAGGAGATGTTTGTAACAATGTTGTGCTGGGATCTTTACTGGTGCCTGGTAGCGGCCCGTAACGCGGCTCTCTGCCCTTCACAAAGATCAGCTTCATCTCTACTCGCTGTGTGTTTGTGTTTGTTTTCTGGAAGTGATTGGCTGTGAGTGTCAGGCTCTGTACTTTAATGCCTGTCATGGTTTTGTTTTGTTTTTGCCTGTTGTGTGCTTTTGGGAAAGGAGTTTTTTTTTGTAATGTTGTTTCAAGGCTTCTGTCTAAGGATTATTTTTTCGGAGGTAGATGCAATTCTTCTCACTACTATATTGATACCTTATTTTTGTGTCTTTAAAAATACTGTTTATTTAGCATCAACTGCTTAGTTTGATTGTATTTTGTACTGGTAAGAAGTGTATTAAATTTGTGTAAACCACTTTTGTGTCTGTTATAAATACACACAGACTCTTTTGTTTTTTTCTCATATATATATATATATATATAGTAAATCATATATAGTTGAATACTCAATTTTATACCATTATACATACATACTCATTCACAAATGTCCACTAAAAATGAAAAGAGGGAAGAAGAAAAATGCACATCGGGTTGTTCAAACGTGAAATAAGAGTGTGTGGGTTTTTTTTTGTGCGCTGAACAAATGATTGTTTACAGATAAAAGAGCAGAGGCTGGTTGTGGTCCACAATTGCAGTGCTGTCCTAGAGCTATGCATCATGGGTAATAGCGACGTCCCACTCTATGTACACTGCTCTCCCTCTACCTGCACAGGTAGGTTTAAAAGTGCAAACGTTGAGTCTGTGTGTTCTCCGAGCAGCAATCGTCACTCATAAAGAACAGCCGGCCATGTACTTTCCTGAAGACACACACAGACAAGCCAATATAAGCCATACGTCACTATTTCAAATCTTCAAATCAATCATTTTCTTAATGTAGTAAGACATGTTTTCAGAGAGTACATAATCTTGAAGCTTCAAGCAAACTTTTATTTAACTTATCATTTAAAAAAAAAAAGTTTTTGCTTTCAAGTGCTTTTGATTTAAAATGTTCAAAAACTGATGGTTTTTATTGACAGGTTTTTTATCAGAAGCCCTTATGATTGTCTACTTTAAAGGTTACTTTTTTACTTTTAAAATGGTTCAAATATTTATAATATTTCTGCATTTGGCAAATGATTTATTTTTAAAGAAACTTCTATAACATTCACAATTCTGGCATTACCAGTGAATCCATCATTTTTTTAAATACACAAATATAAAATCTTTTCTAGTTGTTGTTTAAAATATGAATAATATTATAATGGTATACTCCATTTTTTTTCTTTGGTTAATATATATTTATATATACACACACGTACACCCCGATTAATGTTTCAGAAAAATATTCAATAAAATTAATAAACATGAAAAATCGAGAGAGAATTTTTTTTTGAAGTTTTGTAGTTTGTCATTTTTATTGGCAAAAGCTTGTTTGAATTTAAATGTATTTTCTTTAGATTCCTAAACATGTTTGGTGACCAAACTCTTATGTCTAATGGACAGAACTGTTCAATTCACCTCAAATGATCAGCTTTATTCACTGAGAAATTGATAAAAATATTCATTTTCAAAAGGGGGTGTACTCATTTCTGCTGAGCACTATATGTGTGTCTATATATTTATATATATTTATTGTATATATTGTGTTAAGTACTCCAAATCATAAAACTATTTGAAATAATAATGAGTTATAGCAACAATAATATTCTTTTGAAAGGAATATGAATTGTTTTTCAAGTTTACATTAAACTGACTTCAGGTTTTGAGTCTCAGTTAACAATGATCGCCCTGCCTGCTCAATGTAAGTTCCACCATAAAGTTCATTTCAGTAAAGCTCAGCTTGTTGCAAACAGCAGTGCCATTCTTTGTCAGAGAAACTGATCCCAAACATGGGCAGCTCTTCTGAGTTGAAGCAATCGCATCCTAAACATCCTAGAAATCCTTGCCATGAAGCTCTACGCTAATGAGAGAATGCTGATCTGAAAGCAGCAGAAGTGGGTCAGATGGTCACCTGTGGCAAACCTCTTCTTGACCAGAGACATGCGATATCTGCTGCCCACCAGCTCCAAGTCCAGGCCTGACAGAGATGCCCCCGAGCCCACAAACTGCACTGCCAGACTCGGGGCAGGACCACGGGGAACCTCCAGGCACTGCCAGCTGGCGCACAGCGTGCCAGAGCCTGAAACACACGCACACACACACACACATTCACAGTTCAGATGAAAGATCACCCTGATGGTGGCCATATCTGAATAACTCCCAGAATGCTGTGTTTGCTGGCCTCTAGATCTGAACAGCCTGAACTTCCTGCATCAGTGAAGACTCAGAGACGAAGCAACGCTACGCTATTTTTACAGCAAGAAAATCAATGTTCATGACATATTCTGCTTGTATTTGACAGTTCTAAAACGTTCTAAAATGAACCTAACATTTATTGATATTTGGAGCATTGTATGACATCAGTGTTCTTCATGATCTTGTTTTTTAACAAGCAGACATTATTTACTCATATTTGTGTATTTAGCCTTTTAATATTACTATTTAAAAAGTACTTTAAATATTATTAAGGAATATTTTTTATTCAGTTTAAAAAGTCTCAAAATGGAACATTAATAAAACAGACAAAATTACTAGCAAAATATTACGTACTGTCGTCATGGCAAAGACAAAAGAAATGAGTTATTACAATTATTCTGTTTATAAATGTGCTGAAAAAAACCCAACACATTTAAAAATGTTTTCTAATCAGCTAAAAACCACAGGACCAAGAGACGATTCTGGGCCTAAATGTGCTCATAACATGAAGTGTGTGAGAAGTTTGAGGTGCGGATGAACCTTTGCTGTGGTTTGTTGGCGAGAGGTTTGCCAGTTTCCAGAGCAGTCGGCGCTCCTCTGCGTTCCTGACACACAAAACAAAGCCAAAGATTGAGTGCATTTCCCTTCTGGAGTTTCAGCAGTTGTGAGTGCTCAGGGTTTGTCACCCACTCACCAGGCTGCGGGTGGTTGGCACTGCAGGTCGGTGGCGCTGTGGTCGAGGGGCAGCAGCACCTGTACTGAGGTCAGTTGTGTGGCGGGGGCAGTGGCGGGGCAGCAATGATAATCCAGAGAGACGCGGGTGACCGTCCCGCTGCGCTGACACTCAGCAGACAACAAAAGAGGAGCCCGAGACGGATCCTGAGATGAAGCCTGACAGAAAAACAATCAGTTCATCATTACCTGCGGCAGGAGGATTTATTTATTAAACGCCTTTTATAACCAGTGTCAACTGCTTGTAATGAAAGTTGGAAATATGAAAGCAACATTTTTATACGGAGGAGCATCGGAAGCTGAGTTCAGCTGACAGAATTTGTTGATCAAATAAAGTATTATTTAGACAATTGTTGTTTTTTCAGGATTCAAATGAAGGTTATAGCACATACGCTTCATTCTGGAGTGGATTTTAAAGCACAAGTGGGTCAATTTGGGTGAAATAATGTTCCATCGTCATGAAGAGAGCCATATTTATTGATAATGAAAAAACAAGCGTATAAACTGTACCGTTGAACTACAGGAAACAATAAGCGGTCGTAGACAAGCCTAATTAGAATTTAAATGATCTTATGAAATGACATTTTTGAAATATAGCAGTAAAACTATATCAACTTTTTTGGTGTATATACACACCATTGTTACGCTCTGATGTTTTAGTATATTTAAAAGTGGTAAAAATGTATGCCAGTCATTATTTTTGCTCAAGAAGTAAATAAAACAGCACACATTCTAATGTCTACAAATAAGCTGCAATATATTGTTATTGTTTTGACGCTTGAACTAAAGCAGGACTTTCAGCATCTTTGCACCAGATTTCATATGCTGATTTAGCACTCAAGAAATATATCAATTATAATATAATTGGGAAATAAAATGAAGAGTCCACTTTCTGGGATCTGCATCTGAGCACAACAAAATTCTTGTTTATGAAGTTAAGGAAGAAATATGGTGGAATAACACAACAAATGAAACATCTGCAAAAACGTCAGCCCGTTAGAAATTGGTTTCAAGGTTGAGGAGTGAAACTGAATTGACCAAGACTGAGCTTAACTTGCACCGATGATGACAGTATCAGCTGCTAGTGTTTACTGGCTTTCTGTTGACTGACCTGGTATTTGAGCAAAGCCACATTGTAATACGAGGCCTGTGGGTTGAGCTCTGCTTCTCTCTGCAGGTGAAGCGTTAAAGCCTGCATGTTGAACCAGAAATCCTTAGTATCCGGATCACTCTGTGACGGGTCACTGCAGACACAAACAGCAGAAACTGTCCACCACACAGCCTCTACCAGACCAAGAAAAAACTTGTTGTTGTTTTTTTGGCTACGTTTACACTAGTGTGTTTTTGTATTAAGATAATGTTTGAAAATGATGATTCGTCTGGTGGTCATTAAACAGCATTTCAGAAAATCTCCATCCACATTACATGGCCAAAAATGCATGTCAGACATTATTGTTTTGATTGATGTTATATGTGTAACACATATTGTTTTTCACGTACAGGAAGCAGGTGATTTCGAATAGTCAATAGTCTGAAACACAAATGCAGAACATTCAAACTAAAATATGATCTTAAATGTTTACCAAAGTCTTGAAAAATTACAGGCTTGTGTGATTGCCAGATGTTACTATTTGTGCATTATAAAACGCAAACACACCAGTGTAAAGGCAATGTGCCAGTGCATCGTACTGGACCTGTAGAGTAACTTCTGGTTGGGTAAGAAGTGGTCGACTCGAGAGATGTTCACCAGTCTGAAGCTTAACACTGGTGCATTGGCGTTGGAGGTGAAGATGCGGGTGATGCCAGCAGGAAATGACATGGTGAGGTCACCGGTGATCTTGACCAGACACCTGAAACAAACACAAACACACAAGGAGATCAGTGGAGAGGAGATCAGTGATGAACAGGGGGGCGATGGAAGGGTGAAGACGCTTAGACGAACCGGTTGTGTTCTCCTCCTCTGAAGTAGGCATTGATGTATTCGGTAATGGCTGCGGCTACAGGCCAAGACTCCTGAGCACTCAGAGAAATAGGACTGGGTCCTCGAGACAGACCTGCTGGGGCACAGTTCAACATAATGAGCACTATATTTGCTGGAGAAAAACAACTATATTACTGTTTAAAAAGCATGTGGAAGCATTACAGTTTCTTTTAGATTCTTCTGTTCTACGAGGCTGCATTTAATGGATTACACCAGTCTTCAGTCTCACACAATCTATCTCCCAGTCTATATATTATATTCTTATATTTCACAAAATACGTCTGTAATGTCCAAAAAAAAAGGTAAATAAAACATAAACCATCTAATTAAGACATAAAATAAACCCAGGCTCTCATTTGACTTGAAAACTTAATCTGCCGCTGTCAGTCCTAGGATTTTATGGGATCGCAAAGTGGCAAAATAAAAAGACCAGCGACTCAACACCAAATAGATGTGGAGATGCACTTATATATTTTAAATTGATGCCTGTGGGCTTTTTTAAAATGAGGGGAACCAAATCAAATCACAAGACAATCCTAACTGATCCCACAGTTAATGTGCATATGTCTACATTAGTTTGTCATGCTGATCTTCCAGCAGAGGTTTTAAGGGTAATGTATGATTAAGTGTGGGGTCTCGGTCACCTCGAGCTGGACTGGGGACGCGATTCTGCAGCCCCCAATCGCTGGGGCTGGAAGAGGAGGAGGAGGTGAGAGGAGGACTAGGGTCCGGCAGAGGAGACGAGCACAGAGACCTGGACTGAGACGCCACACAAAGACAACAAACATCAACGTTGACCATCTCTGCTACTTCCTTTATTTTGCTAATAATTGTATTTTTTCTGACTAGCCATGTAACTGATTAAGGGACTATATGCAATATTTATTTCTTTAGTGTGAAATGCCATACTACAATTATATATTAATATATAATATACACTATACAATGTGCATTTTTTCCAATCATTTAAACATTTGAATATTTTTGATGACCTCAATAATTGGTCTACGTGGACTATAAAAAACTATAACATTTACTCAGGACTATTTAAGTGAATAGATGAAAAGAAGGCAAGTGAATGGGGCGCGGTGGAGCAGTGGGTAGCACAATCGCCTCACAGCAAGAAGGTCACTAGTTCGAGCCTCAACTGGGTCAGTTGGCATTTTTGTGTGGAGTTTGCATGTTCTCCCCGTGTTGGTGTGGGTTTCCTCCGGGTGCCCCGGTTTCCTCCACAAGTCCAAAGACATGCGCTATAGGTGAATTGGGTAAGCTAAATTGTGCATAGTGTATGTGTGTGAATGAGTGTGTATGGATGTTTCCCAGTGATGGGTTGCAGCTGGAAGGGCGTCCGCTGCGTAAAACATATGCTGGATAAGTTGGCGGTTCATTCCGCCGTGGCGACCTCAGATTAATAAAGGGACTAAGCCGAAAAGAAAATGAATGAATGAAGATATATAAATAACAGAGTTCTACTTCTAAATACACTCCTAAGTATGAAACTGAGTCTACACCACATTAGCCAAAAAATCCAGCTAATGAACGATAAAATCATAGACACACTGTGAAATTAAACAAGTTAAAATTCTGCAAAAAGAGAAAAGATCAATGTTATCTATCAACTTCCCATTTACTTTCTGCTTTCTACTCTGTGTGGATGGAAACCTAGTATTTTTAGGCTAAACTAATCTCTAGAGGCTTGTTTCTGTCTTGTAATAGTTGTTACCTCCCAGTAAAAAAAAGCTATTAAAAGGTTGAATTGCTGTTAATTTAGAGCTGAAGTCAATGAAGCAAACTGAAGAACCACATGACAGAAACCACCAACTCTCATGAAACGATTGAAAAAAGGCAGCAGCAGAGCACGATTAAAGCTTTTCTTTATGTGGATTTATGGAAGCATGCGTGTGCTGGTTGGATAGATGTAATGAGGTCTGTGGGACATTTACCCGCTCGCAGCCGCTTAGCCTGCCTGAAGAGCGCTTGGACCGAACCGACCGCGGAGGAGCCAAAGCCAGACGCTCAGAGCTGTCTTGCCTGAAACCATGCTGCGAGACTGGGAGAAGAAAAAAAAGAGAAAACTCTGTGAGTATTTACTCAGCCTCATATCATAACCAATGTTAAGTCTATGGCATTAGTCCAGTTTAGTCACTTTTTGCCTTCTATGTAAGCATCATACATTTAATTGCTTTTAAAAACTCCTCTGCTGTATGTACATGCAGCATCCCACAGGGATCCGTTCTAGGTCCTGTCTTGTTTTCTCCTTATGCTAGCAATATTTTTTGTAAGAATCATATTTGTATTATTGTTATGCAGATGACATTCGCTTTTATCTTCCTGTGAAGTCTGATGAGAACTCATCTATCCAGCATTACTGGATTTTTGAGTGTTAAAAGTTAAAGTTGCATTTTTATCGACTCTGCAATCAAATCAACTCTGTTGTTAAGTCAGCATTATTCCAGCTTAGACAGATTGCCAAAATGACATCAACTTAGAAACAATTATTCATGTAATTCACTTTATTTAGCGGTCACTCAGTCTTGTCTATCTTTTTTGGATCAGGTATTTAAGGTCATCAAAAAACAAAAACCCTGTTGTTGTCTTTACCTACAACACGTTCGCAACTTAAGGGAAATCAGGCACTCTCGTTTGGAACACCTCTTTTATGGAATAATTTGCCTTTTAACATGAGATCGGCCACTTGTTTTAGTGTTTGTGTTTATTCTATTGCTAATGTTTAATTCAGCTTTCCCGTACAGCACTTTGGTGTACTCTGTGGTATTTAAAAATATAAATGATATGCTATATAAATAAATGAATCAAACTAAACTAAAAGTCAAAGCACACTGCTCCTTGATAAGTCACATGATTTCACACCTCATTTATGGGTCTGCGACAAACAATGTTCAGAGGACTGATAACAGGTAACCACAACAACAACAACAGTGATGCTTTGTTGAAAAACAAATGGAGGACCCTAAATTAAAAGCTATGAACATCGAAATTATGCTAAATGTGATATATATCAATATCATGATAAGGGAAAAACTTTAGAATTATGTTTCATGATTTGGCTATATGGTCCTTCCTTTATATCATTCATCCATTCTGTTCTCTAAATGATATCCAGATTGGCCATTAAATCAACATGTATCAGTGATACCTGGTGGTGTGTTAATATCCAGGAAGTTCTGATCTTTGTCTGTAGAGAAGCAGAGGTCCTCCTGTGGCCCAGAATGCCGTGTGAGTGGTGGTCCATTTCTGCGAGGCTCGTCGTTAAAGGATCTCTGTTTTCTGGTCGACTCTTGTGTGACAGTGTTACTGGTAGTGCCCTCACTGAAGGGGTTATGAACAGAGTTCCAGTGCACAAGTTCTTTCTTTGACTGAGAACTGGGGGCGGGGTTAGGACTGGGTGTTGGTCTATTACACCCGCCTCTGCCTTGTGCTGCTGCCTGCATTGATTGGTGTGTTGGACTTCCAATCATAGTAATAGCGAAAGGATCATCCGGGGAGGAGGGAGGAGGGACGCTACGATCTCTTTTCCTGTCCCGCTCCTTGCGCGAAGAGGATGGAGGAGGAAGGGTTTTAGTGTCATTTAGAGGAACAGAAAAGGGATCAGTCCTGACTTCCCTGTTGGGCCGAGGTGGAGGCGGAGCCCAGGCATCAGTTGGAGGCAGGTTGTCCTTGGGGGCGGAGCGTTCAAAAGCAGCTAGAAAAAGGTCTTCTGGAGGAATGTGTTTACAGCTCCAGACAGAAGGCTCCAGTTCTGAAGATGCTATGCTGTGGGAGAAGGCTGGGAAGCTGAAAGTGGTGGGCTCGACGTCAGGTGGAGCACATGGAGAACATAGATTGGAGGGCCAGACATTGGTGGAGTCGTCCTGGGGAAGGGGAGAGCGACCGGGCGAAGGGTCGCGGAATGCGGCAAGGAACGGGTCTGAGGATCGGCTCAAATTTATTGAGTCTTTAGATTGGGATTGAGTAGACGGCCAGGCTGCCCATCCAGTGGGCTCTGGGGAAACTCCAAGTGGCTGATGGGAAGGTGAATCCAGTCCAGAATCCTCCACATTCTCAGGAGAGGATGAATCTGAAGAGAATGCTGCGTCTGTCAAACATGAAGAAAGATTAAGAAAGAAAGATGTTTTTCATCAAAAATATAATAATTTGAATATTGTTTGAGTGCATCAATGCTCTCAAAGCTTGCAGAGTCTCTCCCTGTCTTTGTGGGATCAACATTTAATCTTTAGGTTTTATGTACACCTACATGCTGTTACACAATGCTAACATGATGATTGGGACACCATACATATACCCTTTTGGACTTAACACGTGTGAAAGCCATTGTAAGACCACAAGACTTCATGTCTGCCATTCGGGACAGGGCCTAACACTCATTTCTACTTCGTTTACATTTGGATGTGGAGTTTCTGTGGTATTTCAGATGTGCAATAGTGCCCCCTGCCTTTCAGGGAAGCAATGCCAGAAATAACATGAAATTCCATTAATGGCAGGAAGAGTTAAAATGCAACAGATACAATGAGAAAAAGGCTGAGTGCAGAAAAATAAATCCTGTTCCACTTTTGTCAGTAATTGAAAAATTCATGCTTTAATGCCTACACAAGCAGGTCTGATAAAGCGAGTCAATTAATTCCTGGAATATGGTAATGCACACTTTGGCACACATTAGGTGAGTTGAAAGCTTTTAATTCTGTGCTTTCTAAAACGCTGTAAGAGAATAGTTTGTCCAGTCGATTCTCATCTATCACAGTAATGAGGAGGAGAATGGTGTGTGTTGGAGATTTACATTCAGAAGCTGCAAAGGCGTTCTGGAGCTGCTCTCTACCAGAAAAACTGTGCGATTTAAAGGCAGATTCCAAAGGAGGTCCAAACAAAGCGTCTGAACCCGATGCTGTAGAACTCAACCTGCAGAGGACAGGAAAGAAACTGAATGGATAAGGCTGGGGCAATTAAGAAATAATATATCTATCTAAGAAAATCATATTAAAATAAACAATTTCAATCATTATTCAATTTAATTAAAATCTTTTTTATTTTAGCATTTTAATATAAACATTAATAGAATTTAAAAAAATATATTTTAGTATTGATTTAACTGCATTTTTGTTCAATTTGTCTAAACAATAAAACTTCTGGCTTAGCTAGGGGGTGTGAGTTTGTGGCAGGAAGGTACATCCTTCCATTTACACAAATCTGCATTTTTTTTGCATGGAAAATGTTCAGCAATTATGCAAATGGAAATCTATCTGTACCTGCTGTGATCTGGACTGGACGTGGATCTGCGCAAACCCTCCTGTTCTCCATCTGTACAACAACAAAGCATGTAAAACATCTAAATGCTGAAGTAAAGCAGTTGCTTTTACACAAAAATTCTTGCGTATTTACTACAGGCAGCAATATTAGAGAGAAATGGAGAAGCACCCAGAAGAAATATTAGGTTAAATGCTTTTCTCAAGGCCACAATGACAAAAATTCATCAATCACATCTTTCTGCACCGACTGCCAAGATTTTGCTCAGATCTTTAATCAATACACCACACCACATAATGCACATCACATACAGTACAATATTATTGGATAAATTCAAACCACATACTATCAAAATAGTACCATTCCTCTATGTGACTAATCTCTGCAATTAGGCAGTGAGGGAGGAAGACAGCCTAAAACCTCTTTCTCCAAAAACAGCATACATACACACACACATGCACACACTTCCACTTTTGCTATTACTGTCAAAAAGCCACGATGCAAAAATAGAACCAATTCTGAGGCTGTAATTACAGCAATTCAGCGGACCTGAGATCAGTCTGTCAATTTAAGGCAATAATGTCAGAGCAGTTAGGATACTGATCCTAGGTCAGCTGGATGGCAGATTGCTCTGATTAAGGTGTCAGTCGGAGCTGTGTGCTGTGGGATAATGGCATCTTTTAATGTGGACAGAGGAGGAGGTTGGTGGCCATTGGAGATGGCTTACTCACAGGAACAATGCGTGAGTACTAAAAAATTGATGCTCTATGGTGTAACTCTAGCTGTAGGAGTGCAAAAAATGAGCATCTACAGCGTGTGACTGACCTCTCAGGGGAACACTTTCCCCTTCCCCTTCAGATCGACCAGCTGAACTTGAGTTTCCTGTTTAAGGAGAATATATGCCTGAAAACA
>CAIGQW010000259.1:2972261-3014789 GCA_903798125.1 Danio choprae
CACACACACACACACACACACACACACACACACACACACACACAATTATTAAAGAAAGTCTAAAGCTTAGCATTACATTACAAGACACTATCTGTAAATCTATAAAAAACTTATATTTCACACAGCAGGAATGAAGAAACTAGACAGTTTGTCTATAATAAGTGTGTTTTATCTGCCTGTGGCTCACCAAGTTTCTCCTTCCCTGTTCCCTTCTGCTCTGTAAACTTCTGAATGAGATTCTCGATGCCAATGTTCTCCACGTTCTGCTTGAATTCCTCATGGACCTGAAGAAGACAGAACAAAGATCTGAGCGAGACTATGATGACCCGAACAGCTCAGGGGTGATTCGTCTGAACAGCCTGCAGAACAAGTACAGAACGCAAGCTGAATACAGGAGCAGGTAAAATCACCAGAGTGATTTATGTGAGCCGTACCTGCCCAACCTGTACGTGTGTGTCCTCGATGGAGTGTGAGTACCCTTTGATCAGCAGTTTCATCTGCCGTAAATGAGCCTCCTCAATGTCCTGAAATTTCTGTCAACGTAAAAAGACAAACGTAAAGAAAAGCTCCTGACATCTACTCACATACACAAATGTTAGTGACAGTTTAGGTGGGTTTTATTAATTATTACTTGATATTATTAAAAATACATGTTTAATCATTAGAAATTATATATATCATTTATCTGATATGTAACACTTTAAAACAAAAATGTTGCAAGATATCACTGCAAATCAAAATAAACATTTTGTATTTAAATACATTTAAAATGTACTTAATTCCAGTGACAACAAGTCTTCAGTTGAACCTTTATCCATTAGAAATCATTATAAAATGCTGATTTGAGATTCAAAATCTGCTTAATATATTCAATGTTGAAAACATTTATATTTTTACACTGCTTTACATTTGGTGGAAATTATGATACATTTTTAGTATAAACTAACCAAACTGAAAGTTGCTATTGTTTAACCAATGTATGCATCTTTGCTAAAGTATTATAAAAGTGTCGATTTTTGTTTAAAAATCTCATTAACCCCGATTACCCCACAATATATTGTTAATAGTCAAAATAAAGCACAACCTCAGTTTCCTTTTTATATAAAGATGGTTAGTTTAAAAATATATGCTTAAGATGGTAAACAAACATTATCTATCTTTTAAACCGTTTTTTATAAAATAATTACAAAACATTTCAACATTACCATCAGACATTTTATTAATTAAGAAAACTATCTGAAGCTCTTGTTTTATTGTTTTGAACGTCAATGAGATCCATATTTGTTTTAAGTTTTAATTATTTTATAAATGTTTAGATTATCCTATTAGTAAGTAGAAACAACAGAAAAAAGCAAACATTTAATTGTATTGAACTAAATTGCTAACCTATATTTGTGATCTCAGCAAACCAGGACCTCATAATTGAACATTTGCTGTAGTTTAAGCAGAACTGGCCATAGCATTTAACAACGGTCGACCTCTATAATTGAAAGATTACTGCTGATGCCCTAATTGAGGGATACTGCGCTGATCTCGGAGCAAAGTCAGGACTCTTACATTTTTCTGACTTTCTTTCTTGGCTCTCAAATGATTCATACGTGCAGGTCGACAGCAGGCAGAAATAGACTGCAGGCATGTAATCATTTTGTCAAATAGACTGTTTTAATAGCCTTCGTAGCCATGGTAACTTCACATTGCTTTATGGAGCTCATTGAAACACTGTAAAAGGTCTACATTATGAGAACTTGCAGACAAACCCAAGATATTATCTGCTTTAACGATATTTCACACATGTGACAGTGGTTTGCCCTAATGTGCTCAGCAGGCCTGAAAAACTGTCAAATTACCAACCTGTGCTGATTCACTCATTTTCTGTTCAAAGTCTCCTCCAGCACGATTAAACTTCTCTATAGATCCTGCAAAAGACTCAGCCGCCTTCTTACATTTCAGCTCAGCCTGATGAAAGATAGAAAAAAATAAACATATTTTAGGAAAGCTAGAAATTTGGATTTCTTTTTTTTTCTCTCGCAAACATATGAGGATGATTCAAGAAGGAAAACAGCTTAAAGGATTAGTTCAAGCTAAAATGAAAATGCTGCAATGATGTCAAAGTTAAATGACTTTCTATATTCAGTGGAAGACAAAATGGGAGCTTTTGGAGCCTTATGTTTTTATTAAAAGAAAATATTGTAATGACAGCTGAAATGTTAACAAATCATTCATTCATTCATTCATTTTCCTTCAGCTTAGTCAACATTATTTTAGTATACAGGTCGCCACAGCAGAATGAACCGCTAACTATTCCAGAATATGTTTTACGCAGTGGATGCCCTTCCAGCCACAACCCAGTACTGGGGAAGTTAACAAATCAGACAATGCAAAACTTTTGAACAGAATGAAGTTGTGTACATATTTCTTATTTTGCCTAAACATCTTTTAGTACTGCCTTTCAGATGCTACAGAAGAAACTTACATTTTTCCCAGTAGTCAAAACAAGATACATTTACCCTGGTCTTCAAATTCTAAACGTTTCACCCCCATGACTGTAAATGCATTGTTTCCCTTGAACCCTCTGTAATAGTTGCAAAATGAGTCCCTCAGTTGTCTTAAGTTGATAAGATGGGTCCCAAAATGCATACAGTTATTGTTAGAAAGGGTTCAAATGCACAAAACTGCTGAAAAAACAAAGAGTTTGTGGGACCTGAAGGACTTTCTGAAGAACAGCAGTTAAGTTAAGGACAAACAAGAGAATTATTAACAACAATAATGGAATCAAAAACACAGCATTGGATCATACAGGTTACAACACAGTATTATATTTGATAGGTCATATTTATAAATCTAGTATTATTAGTAGTATTATTTATTATATTTGTCATAATTACTATTTTCTCTTGTGGACACTATGTAAAACTATGGACCTGTATATAAAATATCTTATTAATCAGGTCAGTACAAAATATAAAATAACATGCATTCAGTACGATCACTTTTAGTTTTGTAACCGTAAACTCATTAAGTGAGTCATGTGAAATGAACTGTGAGATGAAAATTGTGATTAATAAGACATAAACTAAAATGGAGACAGAATGAAAATTGTTGTACTTGTGCTCAAACAGCAGACCTTTTCCAGCTCTTTTGGTGGCACTCCCTCTTTGCGCAGTCTCTCCAGCTCAACACATTTGCTGTGGTATCCTTCTCTGGTCTTCTGCAGATGGCCGTTCTGCACCTGAAGAGACTGCACTGACTCCAGGGTACCAATCACTTCCTCTTTCGTCTGTATAAGACACAAAACATTCAAATACACAATCAAAGAAAATTAAGAAGGTTAAAACCCAATGCCATCACTGAAATAAGTTTCTTATAAGGTTGCAGGCTGACATACAGATATAATCAAGCCCTTCATTTACCTTGCGGTGAATTTTGACCTGCTCATCGCTGTACTTGTTGATGTCACGGATGAGGTCATTCATTTTCCTCATGAGCTCCAAGTGGCAGAGGGCCAATTTGTCCGAGGACACGCGAAACACGTCCCACATGGGGGCGAAAGTGCTGTGGAGTGAAGCAGGTGGTTAGATGCTGATGTGTGGAAGTGCGTAAGCCGCTCGGATTTCTTACAGCACAGCAGAATTAGAAAAACAACACGCTTCCTTGTTTTTGCATGTCTAAAAATAAAGTTTTTTAGAAAAAGAACAAGTTCACAAACTGCATGGAAAATTAAAAGTTCTTATTTCAATTGGATTTTTATTTGTGTTTATAAAAGGTCAGTTTCTGAAATTGAGTTTCTTTAAAGACCATCTAATAGGTGAAGAAACAAGCTTTCCGTAAGCTATACCGTATATAACCATTTGAGAGTCTGGAATCTAAGGGTTTAAAAAAAATCCAAATACTGAGAAAATCACCTTTAAAATTTTCAAATTAAGTCCTTAGCCATGTATATTACTAATGAAAAATGTATTACACATTATATATTACTAATCAAAAGTTTTGATACATTTATGGTAGGAAATTTACAAGTATCTTCATTGAACATGATCTTTACTTAATATTGTAATGATAAAAGAAAAATCTGGCTTTTTGACCTGTAAAATACGTTACTGGCTATTCCTAAAATGTATCCATTCAACATAAGACCAGGGTAACATATGGCTAAATGCATTTACAGTGTTACACACTGCAGTACAGTGTACATAGAGCACTGTTGTGACAAGCACATGCTCATGCACAGAGGAAGTAAGGTGAATAGAGCAGAGGAAAGAGTCAACCATAGCCATGACTTTTCAACCAATTAAACACAACCACACGTACTCATGCATACAAAAATAAACTCACACACACAATCCTCTCCCTGCTGTTAAGCATCTAAAAGGCAGCAGGCCAAACCTTTCAAGAAAACGTGTTGTTCCCGAGGTGGGGTTGGGTTGGTTAATAATCTATTAACAGTGGAAAATAGCTTGCACTGACCTTTATCTTAAATAATAATATAAGTAATTAAAATAATAGACACGATAATACAAATTTGACCACCCCTATAATGGTTTAAACCATTGTGAATGCATGATCGCACACAGCATGCAACGCAGGAAAACATTCAGTCGGCGATCTGAAACCAGCAGATGTAACCTACCGATAGACACCGCAAGTGTTCAAAATACACTTTTCTTGCAAAATAGGTGTTTGTATCAACATATAGGCTAAAAGTAAAGTAAACTTACATTCATAGTGTGTATTCTAATAGAGACTTATGCTCACAAGTTAAACGGCAAAACAGTATGCATTATCTTTCAGGAATCAAACTAAACCACAAAGCTATCGGTCCCGATAAAATTCAATGTTTTATTTATTTTTAATTGGTTGAGAATCCCAAGTCTCTTAAAATAGACAATTAGAGGTTACTGTAAGTCACTCAATATGGCTCAAAACACTGGACAATTCATTAAGTTTGATTAAAAAAAAAAAGAGATTTAGCATACTTAAATTGAATTGTTTCTCTTCAGATGACATGCAATTAGATGGTAATTGTAAACCTTAAAATCTATATCCATTCTACATGGCAATCTGCTTAAGCAAAATGTCATATTAAGATGAATCCCAAATATGTACTATTGAATAGTGAGGAAATGTTGATTTTTGAAAAGCAGGATCATACAGAGGCCTCACAGTGGCGCAGTGGGTAGCACATTCGCCTCACAGCAAGAAGGTCGCTGGTTCGAGCCTCGGCTGGGTCAGTTGGCGTTTCTGTGTGGAGTTTGCATGTTCTCCCTGTGTTGGCGTGGGTTTCCTCCGGGTGCTCCGGTTTCCCCCACAAGTCCAAAGACATGCGGTACAGGTGAATTGGGTAGACTAAATTGTCCGTAGTGTATGAGTGTGAATGGGTGTGTATGGATGTTTCCCAGAGACGGGTTGCAGCTGGAAGGGCATCCGCTGCGTAAAACATATGCTGGATAAGTTGGCGGTTCATTCCGCTGTGGCGACCCCAGGTTAATAAAGGGACTAAGCCGAAATGAAAATAAATGAATGAATAAATGATCATACAGAATTGCAGGATATAAAGTCAGAATTGTGAAATATAAACAGATGGGATGGAACAGTGATCATAATAACAGTAAAGATGATACTTACCCCAGAGGGCTTCCATTGCTGGCCATCTTGGCCAGTTTGCTCATGGACTTCGAGTAAGTCTCCTCAACAGCTGCCCTTAAATGCAAACACAAGTGCACAAGAGCGTTAGCAGATAAATTGTTTGCTTACATAAAAGCAAAAACATTTTTGCACTAAACTGATGGAGAACCAATATTAATGCTCCAGGTTCTTCAGTTCTAGTTGCTAAGTTTTATGTTTTCAATGGTAGACAGTGTATTTGAGGACAAAAAATGTAAGATAGAGCAAAAATAAAACATAAAATGTACCATAATAGCCACAATCTATACCTAAATGTAGTCATAGATAATATATAAGCAATCATTTGTGAAAGCCACCAATTATTAACAGTGAAAAAAATCAACCAAGCTTTGTTGTTCTGATTTCAGAGTTTCTGTTGATGGGAAAAAAGGATGTTGTCATTTTCTTCCGGTACTGGACTGTATTGTTGGCCTTATCTCTTGTAAAACATCTTATTGGATTCTTATAAGTTAAATCTGCTTTCTGTTGTGACGACACAATGGAAAGTCAAGTCATATTTTTCAAGGAAAGGAGCCACTTTGAGGCACAGTGTCCAGAGTGGATACGAAATGGCCTTTAAGAAAACTGATTTATGTAATTTATTGCACAAGCTCTGATTTTATCAGAGACGCATTTGTCTCTGACAATTTCTCAGCACTCTCCTCCAGGGTTTTCCAGGACACATTTCTAACACAGGAAAAAAGAAATACAATTGAATTCTCCAGTCCATGACGGAGGCTGCCTTCATCCAGCTCCATTATAACAGATAGAAGAGACTATGAATGTTGGCAGGAGGCTTGGCGGAGCTGTAAATAGTCTCTGTTCTCGCAAAATGAGAGAGTTATGGAATTTTCATTTTAATTATTGCAATTAACTCCAGTGTCTTCTGCAGACCGAAAGGAATGTTCACACATCCCACATGTGCTGTAAGTGGAAGGGTTTTATCCTCTGCATGTACAGGAAAACTCCTGAGAGGACAGCGAGTACTTTTTGACTGCTCTGCTCCTGTCAGGTTAGTGTGTTTTGACACTGTGGTGTTGTGGGCTAAAAGGCAGCACCGTGGTGTGGAAAAAAACGAGCAGCTGAATAGAGAGAGTGTCATCGGAGCAAAAACACAACAGATAATGTGCCATACAATAGATCCATTCACATCAGATCAGTTAAGACATTAAATTAGATTTTACTATGCTATGTTGCATTGTAACTGTAATGGAATACTATACAAAAAAATTAACAAGGTCAAATAAGTCATTGCAATAGCATGCTTATAATGTAATGTAACATTATATGAAAAATACAGTACGATGAAATATGACATAATATAATACCAATATACTGTAGCATAATATATCATAAAACATGACAATAGCAAAGTCATATACCGAAAATATAAAAACAAATGTTTGTATGATCAAATGAGACAAAACATCATAATGTAGCATCACAAAGAATTGTTTTATGATTTATTATTTAATTGTGGGACTGCACGGTGGCGCAGTGGGTAGCACGATCGCCTCACAGCAAGAAGGTCGCTGGTTCGAGCCTCGGCTGGGTCAGTTGGCATTTCTGTGTGGAGTTTGCATGTTCTCCCCGTGTTTGCGTGGGTTTTCTCCGGGTGCTCCGGTTTCCCCCACAAGTCTAAAGACATGCGGTATAGGTGAATTGGGTAGGCTAAATTGTCAGTAGTGTATGTGTGTGAATGAGTGTGTATGAATGTTTCCCAGTGATAGGTTGCAGCTGGAAGGGCATCTGCTGCGTAAAACATATGCTGGATAAGTTGGCGGTTCATTCCGCTGTGGCGACCCCAGATTAATAAAGGGACTAAGCCGAAAAGAAAATGAATGAATGAATTATTAAATTGTTATATATTATTTTTTAAAGAGTTACATTTTTGTGTTTTAATTTAAACTATGGGCCTCACAGTGGTGCAGTGGGTAGCACGTTCGCCTCACAGCAAGAAGGTCGCTGGTCGCTGGTTCGAGCCTCGCCAGTTGGCGTTTCTGTGTGGAGTTTGCATGTTCTCCCTGTGTTGGCGTGGGTTTCCTCTGGGTGCTCCGGTTTCCCCCACAAGTCCAAAGACATGCGGTATAGGTGAATTGGGTAAGCTAAATTGTCCGTAGTGTATGTGTGTGCATGAGAGTGTGTGGATGTTTCCCAGAGATGGGTTGCAGCTGGAAGGGCATCCGCTGTGTAAAATTTCTGTGTGGAGTTTGCATGTTCTCTCTGTGTTGGCGTGGGTTTTCTCCAAGTGCTCCGGCTTCCCCCACAGTCCAAAGACATGCACTATAGGTGAATGAATAAACTAAATTGGCCATATGCTGGATAAGTTGGCGGTTCATTCCACTGTGGAAACCCCTGATGAATAAAGAGACTAAGACGAAGCAAAATGAATGAATGAACAAGCAGTGTAGTTTAAGTATTTCTAATAATTATATTTGATCAGACAAGATGATGTACCATTAAATACAAAAGATCAAAGAAGAACTTAATGTAATGTAACAGTGTAGCTATGCATATACAGTAACAACATCTAAAGTGAAACATAGTCCACTAAATCGAACAAAATTGTCCTTATACATGAATGGATGTTGTTTAATATTTTTAAGATATATTTGATTAAATGTTTTAATCTGCTTCAACTGTTGACTACTGTGTGCAATAAATGAATATTATTCTAACATAAGTTTAAAAAAAGTGAGGAGTAAAAAAACGAATTCCACGTCACATTCCTGTCAGCACCACTTATCACCCCTCCTCTCCATCACCATGACGGCATCCCATAACAACGCCTCACCTCTCGCGCACAAACTCAGCCAGCTCTTTGGTGGCGATCTGTCCATGCTTCATGTTGTGGTAGAGAACGTCAAAACCTGCATTCTTCTCCCCCTGTGAGCAGACACAAACAACATAAGGTACATTCATGTAGTGTGTGAAAAAAATGAATCATCGTCACATACAAATACTAAGTGTTAAAATAAAAATAGCATGAGGAACTTGGAACGTTGGGCTGTTGGTGGAGGGACAAAATACCTGTGTTCAACCATTTCCCTTTCACATAGTCAGCCTCTGAATTCAAGATGCAGGGCAAAAAATGTGTGAAATCCAATGCTATCTCATGGCAATCTCATGCGTATATTTTAATATGATTTGCTCATCCCCCAAAGAGGGGTAGGGTTAGGGGTGGGGTTTTGGGGCCTCCTTTTAAAGACTGTACGTTTCAAACAAACAAGGTCATATGGATTTGTACAAATTAGCCACTTTTCTGACAATACGTAAAATAGTTACATATGCTCGTAAGATCAAGTTGGCGAATTCTTGTTTATCCTGCAAGTTTTATAAAGCATAGCTATTTGAAACTGAACGAGTGCAGTTATTGAATGAATCATTCTAACCATTTTTTGTGACTCAATAAATGACCAATTTTGAATGAATTTAATAAATTAACCTAAGTCATTCAAAGAGCTAATCAGTACGGCAATAACTTGCGACCACCTACTGGCAGTTTAGCTTTATATTAAAATAAATAATTTCACAGCATAATTTCAGAGCTTTGTGGATAGTGTGAAATAGAATGCATTTATAAATATACTATGAGGGAAATATTGGATCAAATCTTTCCAGCTGTTTCTTTAAAGCAGGTATTTGAATTGCAGACAGCTCCTGCAGTACAGAATGTCAGCATTTCTAAACAAACTTTGACAAAACTTTTCATCTTCAAATCACAAAAAGATGTCTGGGAGAGCTTGAATTAACCAGGAGAGGACATAAATATCTGTTTGGGTCCAAAATTGACCATATATCAACTGAAAAATGAAAAAAAAATAAAAATGTTCTGTATTTGTTTTTAGTAAATGCACTGAAGGAATAATAGCCTGACACTGTGTTTTGGTTTAATTTTGTCATGTGGGAAATCAAATCTAATCAAAGACATAACACAAGCCAAATGTTTTTCGTCTATTGTCCACCAAACGCAACATCTGTCATTTACAGAAAGACTTAAGTTTGAAGCAATATTTTAAATTGATGAGATACATTTTTTTAATTAAATTTCTCAGCTACTGGGAATTAGCAAGAGTGATTTGGTGAAGAGGTTTGATGAAGCTGACTGAGGTGCAAACATGCACACTTCAAGATTAAGCACAGTGCAGTGCAGTGAAAAAGCAACAACAAATAATAGCGCAGCAGTGTGTGTGAGAAACGCCACGTGAGCAACAGCACAACACTTCTGCCAGACTTCCCTCAAAGGCCAAGGCCCAGTAGGGAGATCCCCAGATGATAACCTTTGGAACAAAGTAACACATCCTGAAGTCCAAGTTAGGAAGACTAAAAATAACCCCTTTCTTTTAGCAAACTGAAAAATGCCAACAAAGGAGAGAGAGAGAGAGAGAGAGAGAGAGAGAGAGAGAGAGAGAGAAAGAGAGAGAGAGAGAGAGAGAGAGAGAGAGAGAGAGATGACAGAACCAGGGCAGTCCGTGACCATAAATACCTCCACACCACTGAAAGAACTTCCAGGTAAACGAAGGACTGACAAAATTCCCAGTATTCATAAAGCATACAACACAACAAAGATTGTTTCCTATTTATTCTATTAATTCTATTTATAACTGTTGATGGCAGCATGGTGGCGCAGTGGGTAGCGCTCTCGCCTCACAGCAAGAAGGTCGCTGGTTCAAGCCTCGGCTGGGTCAGTTGGCATTTCTGTGTGGAGTTTGCATGTTCTCCCCGTGTTGGCATGGGTTTCCTCCGGGTGCTCCGGTTTCCCCCACTAGTCCAAAGACATGCACTATAGGTGAATTGGGTAGGCTAAATTGTCCGTAGTGTATGAGTGTGAATGGAAGTGGATGTGTGTTTCCCAGTGATGGGTTGCAGCTAGAAGGGCATCTGCTGTGTAAAACATATGCTGGATAAGCTGGCGGTTCTTTCCGCTGTAGCGACCCCAGATTAATAAAAGGACTAAGCCGAAAAGAAAATGAATGAATGAATGAATGATAACTGTTGATGTCCAGTACAAGTATTGATGATGTTTATTTGAGAAATTTTAAAGGGACAGTTTACCCAACGATAAAAATTCAGGCGTTATGAATCTACCTTTTCCACAAAATGCAAATGTACAGTATACTTCCAGAAGACTTGGAATACAGCATGTATGTGACCATTTTGTGATACTACGGAAAACAAAAACGCAAACAAAAGAAACTTCCTAAGGGAAGGAGGATTGAGTTCCTCAAACTTTCCTTAAGGACTGAAACTTGAACGTTAGTCTTTCTGCTGGGACATCATCAAGCATCCTGGACATGATGTCGATTGACATTCGCTATGACACAGACACGCTATATAAGATTCTTGCATCCCATTGTACATTATCATTTAAATTACATTATTAAACACCCTGACTCCCTATTAAAATGATAGGTAGCTCTTTACAATAAAGTAAGGTTAGTTAATGTTAGTTAATTAGTCTGTGTTAGTTAATGTATTTACTAACATGAACAAACAATGAACAATATATTACAGTATGTATTGATCTTTGCTAACATAAGTTAACGGTAATAAAATTGTTCATTGTTAGTTCATGTTAACTCACAGAGTATTACCTCATTTTAACAAGCATGAATTTGGATTTAAATAATGCATTAGTAAAAGTTGAGCTTTCATTAATAAATGCTGTACAAGTATTGTTCATTACCAGGGAATACATTAACTAATATTAACTAATGAGACCTTATTATAGAAGTGTGATTAAATGATTAAAGGAAAAAGTTCTATTTTGATGTCTGCATTAAATTTAGGAAATAGCTTTTTAATAACACATAGAAAGCATGCTATAAATGCTAATAACATGTATACTTTAATGTTACAAATACCTTTTGTGAAAATAAAATTTTAAATATGGCTAAAATAATCTTCCGTCATCATTCAGCATTAAAAAACACATTATATTTATGTAAAAATTAATTAAATAACTATATCTTTATTCTGACCTGTCTGTATATTTAAAATAATAAGTGATCATATTGTAATATATCATAAATATTTTTTTTAATAATTCACAACAAATGGGTAAAAACCTCGTGGTTTGAAGCATGGTAGAATAATATAAGACTTTTAAAGGTCAATTAATTACTATGTACTATTTACTGCACTGTGATCCTTTAACAGAGTCTTTTAACATAATTTCATTAAATAATTCTTCTATTAAATATATCTAACAAGAATTTGGGGTTTATTTTTACTCTAAATTACAATAGATTTTGGCCAATCTATAGTGCACCAATCAGCTTACTTTAAATAAAATATTGTGATTTGTTTCTAAGCTGGTTGGTCTGGTTTAACACTTTATTGAAAATGCTGCTGAAAATGTGTTCCCTGTGTTCCCAAGTCCATGAAGTCGATCCATATCCAAATTAGACATAAATAACCCAGAAACCCTTGTGGTGTTCAGTTTCAACCTTTTATGCTGTACGTTTTCACAGTGAGCTGCTGTATAAAGAAGTGAGGCTACAAAACATAAACTAAGTAGACCAGTTTGCAACCAGCATGTAGGCATCTCAATGTTGAAACGAACTGAAAAACAACAGCTGATGTTTGTTGTGTGGCCAGTGCTCTTGCTGAAACCTGACCCCTCTGGAAAGCTGATCTCCCATGATTCTCTCTGCTCTGCCCACACAGAACAGGTACAACAGCACCACTTTTAAAGCCGCCTCTCTCTTCTGCTTCTTTTTCTCTTCTCTCACTTTTTTTTTACATGCATGTGATGGTAAACAAGTCTGAAACTAGTCTTTTCCACCCGATGTTTCAGTCAGAATGTGCTAAAAGCAAATAGAGTGACAGCCCATCTGATAATGTCCAAAATATGTCTGTCCTTTCAGAGCTTTTCACTGAAGTTCATTTGCAAAGTATACAGCAGTATCTGCCAGTCACTTAATCTAGCGTGATAGCTCAGACAGAGAAGGCTTTGTGTTTGACTGACAGCTCTGATGGCATTAAGCGAGGCTGCCGGTGTTTAAGCAGAATCTCCAGAGTGCTTTATTAACGTGTCTTCTAGCGAGATACGGTTGCTGAAGCGACTGAGTTCCCCTGGTAACTGTGAGAGATTGGAAGACACATGACAGCTCAGTGTGTAAGGTGACAGGTATGTGTATGTGTATGTGTATGTGTGTGTGTGTGTGTGTGTGTGTGTGTGTGTGTGTGTGTGTGTGTGCGTGTCAGTGAGAGGCTCAGGTCTTCTTTCTTGGTCATAACAATCCCAATACGTTAAAAATGCAGTTTGATCTCTCTTTTCTGGAAGCAATTGGTTTGGCATCCTCATTGGTAACACTTTACAATAAGGTTGAATTAGTTCATTAGTTAATGTGTTTACTAACATGAACAAACAATGAAGAATGCATTTATTACAGTATTTATTCATGTTAGTTAACGTTAGCTACTGAAAATACAGTTGTTCAATGTTAGTTCACGCTAACTCTCATGTGCATTAACTAATAGCATCAATTTGGATTTCAATAATGCATTAGTAAATGTTGAACTATGATTAATAAATGCTGTACAACTATTGTTCATGATTAGTTTATGTTAGCAAATACATTCACTAACATTAACTAATTAACCCTTCTTGTAGCGTGTTACCTCTTCATTTAAAACTGCTGTTAATCTAATCACCCTCAAGTTTTTTTTCCTTTAGTAAAATGTAAAATAATTTTTTTGGGCAGAAATCTTGGTCACGTAATTCAAGCCATTGGCACTCTGATAGTCAAAAAGACATACAGAAATAAAACAAAATTAAACCTGTTGCTAGTAAATTATTATTATTATTATTAATATTATTATTATTCATTCATTCATTCATTTTTTTTTCGACTTAGTCCCTTTATTAATCTGGGGTCGCCACAGTGGAATGAACCGCCAACTTATCCAGCATATGTTTTACGCAGCGCATGCCCTTCCAGCTGCAGCCCATCACTGGGAAACATTTTGCTTACCCAATTCACCTGTACTGCATGTCTTTGGAATTGTGGGGGAAACCGGAGCACCCGGAGGAAACCCACGCAAACGTGGAGAACAGGCAAACTCCACACAGAAATGCCAACTGACCCAGTCGGGGCTCGAACCAGCGACCTTCTTGCTGTGAGGCGATTGTGCTACCCACTGCGCCACCGTGCTGCCTATTATTATTATTATTATTATTATTATTATTGTGGCTATTGATTAATAACATGATTTTTTATTTTAACAGAATATTAAAGATTATAATTGTAATATACTTTGGAATTGTAATAGACATTTAATCTTGATGATTTCAGTTTACAATAAATAATGTCTAACAAAAAATGATAATTCTGTAAACATAGTAATGTTTCTAAAAAAACATTTGCTGGATCAACGCTTACAAAAAAATGAACACTTTTACCTTTCTTTAAAATAAGAGATAATAGTTTCTGCGAAAACATCTTATCTTGACTTGCCACAATTCTAAACAATTAGACACAAAACATTGATCTGAGCTGTAATAATTTATTAAGTCTTTAAATGTAAAGCTAATAGAAACCTAAACTGCTGAATGTAGACTATACTAACTTAAATTTTCATTCGCAAAATGGTGCCAAATGATCAGAGAGCGTGTAATAAACCTATGGCATACCTAATTTCTGTTTCTGTTAGACTGAACTATATTATCGAAAAATGTTTTTGAATGTATTCAGGAAAAGTCATTTCAACTTGAAATTGCCTTGTCAGTGGATGTCTCAGTCTAAGCCTCAACATCCAACAGCAGTGTCTTCTAACAACCGCTACACAAAGCCAGCCTGTGTTAGCCTACAGAACTAACCAGTCTCACTTGATTGTAATTACGCGTGCTGTAAACACACACGCAGAGATGATGACTTTACCAGCATGTAAGAAAGACTAATACAGAGTTTGATGAATGAGTCATGTCTCGAGGAGTTTGTAACTGGATGATTGCAGGGCGTTCCAGTGCCATGATGCCCAGGGCAAAGAGGCGATCATGTGAGACCCGCTAAACACACAACACAAGTTCATGGAAAGCCCTCAGAAAACCTTTTCACTAGTGTCCATCATGGCTCTGAGAACAAGCGGCAAGTAGTAGCTACTATGTGATTATGGACGCTAAGAAATGTGTATTTTGTATACTTGATTGTTTGCCTATATTTCCCAGCAAAGATGCAGTTGTGTTAAAGGACTTTAACTGCTGACTGTGCATTATTTTTAGAAACGCACACAAAGAGAGAGAAAGACATGGCCCAGTCCTGTCACCGCTGATGAATAACAGCATTAGCTCTCAGGTGAGAGAGAGAGAGAAAGAGAGCGGGAGAAAGACTGACCTGAAGCACATCATCCTCATCTCTTTTACCTTTATCTGGACAAGTCTTAATTAAATCAGAGGAGCAGGACAATAAGACAGATATACAGTCTCAGTGAGGTTTGTCTTGAAATGGAAAATGCAGACAGGACTGCGTTAACTTGAGGAATTCTCTCATATATATATATATATATATATATAAAAAACGAAACAGTAGTGCTTTCAAATGTAAGTCGATGACACCCACCATGCAACACTATAAATTATGGCTTACATGCACAAGTCATATCAGCGCATCACAAAAAAAACCAAATGAACAGGGGCATATTACAGTTTAATTCACTAAGGAGCTGAAAGAACAGTATTATTAAGTAAAAGTATAATCTGGTAACAAATGACTACTCTTGTAAAGGCATGTCTCTCAGATATGTAATATGGTTTGAATAATACAAATTCATGATTTTATTTATGTATTTATTTGTTTGTCAGTTAGTTGTAATTATAAATACGTTAGTTAACTGTTACTGTTACTAAGCATGATCAAAATAATGATCAGAGACAATTATAATCAGAGACTGTATTTTGACATCAAATCTTGATTATAAAGTACACCAGAATGAGACACAAAATCATAATAAAAGAAATGTATTATAAATGCAAAAAAAGGTCAAAGATGAGACAAAAAAAAATAAAACGTTTTTATATATAAAAATGCAAATAAAATTTGTAATGTTTCAAATAAACTGTCAAAATATGGGTGAAATAATGTTTCATTTTTGCCTACAAATGGAAAAGACCTAGTGGTTTAAAGGATAGGGGCAATATTGTATTAGAATAAATATTTAAAATGACAATTAAGCTTTTCTTACTTAGATTTTTGTCTTCTTTCTAGTCTAAATATCCCAAAATTCTTACATTAAGAAGCATTTTCTAGACAAGCAAAAAATATTGTCTACTTTTAAAAATTAATATGGCAAAATTAAGTGATTTTTTTACTTAAAACAAGCAAAATTATTTGCCAATAGGGTTAGCAAAATAATTCTTCGTCAAAAGGAAAAACAAGATTATTTTGCTAACCCCACTAGCAGATTATTTTGCTTGTTTATGTATAAACTCACAAAATTTTGGCATATTTCTTAAAACAAGACAATATTTTTTGCTTGTCTAGAAAATGCTTCTTGATTTAAGAATTTTTAGATATTTGGACTAGAAACAAGACAAAAAATCAAAATAACAAAAGCATTTTTGCAGAGTATTCTTAGGGATGAACTGTGAACCATGAATGCAGCCTTAAATATGATTCTTGCTGTAAATAAGACGTTTGGTTATAAACTATTGTTAACCTGAATGACATTATAGAGTATTCTGCAAAAAAAAAAAAAAAGCTTAAGATATATAATATCATAATTTTTTGCTCAGAATAAATATTTTAAACTGGAAATATGCTAATGTACTGCAGAATAAAATAAGCTGATTTACACTTAATATTCAATTTATTTTCTAAAAGCACAATATAAGTTGACATTTTACATTCACTGAAGTGGCCAAAGTCATTTTCGCAGGCAAATACAAGAAAACAGCCTTGCATTAAACCATTTTCTACACCTAATAAACCTTCAACTTTCAAAGCTCGATGAACACTTTAATGTGAGACTGTTAAAACCCACATCTAAGATCGCAAAACTGAAACAGCACTTTAAAGGTCACACTAAATGAATTAATTAGCCAGTTAAATGAAGTCTTTGTTATGAGACAACATCTGAACGCCCCGTTCTCCATCTGAGGACAAAGCAGATTGAAGACAGTGGTAAAGATGTAGACTTATGAGCTAAATAAAGAATGTGCTTAATCACTGCGATAGTAAATTCCCTCACCGAGACTTAATTAATCATGCATTTTCAGTAATTACCCAAATGTGTCACCTCAGTCATTTCACACAGGTGTTTTTATTCAGCACTGGAGAAAGTCAGAACAGAACACACACAACACATACAGTATAACCACATATAGTTAGGTCTATATTACACACACACACACACACACACACACACACACACTCACACACACACACACACACACACACTCACACACACACACACACACACACACACACACACACACACATTTTAGAATGACATAAAGTTGCTTTATAGTCAGTATTTGTAAATTATTTTGTTTTGTAATTTAATGTACACTGGAACAAAATTCCATAAGAAAATTTTAGAGCAAGACTTTTACCCATCAGGAATTAAATGAATTTTTACTACTTTACTTCTAATTTTCATTCCATTGATTGAAACTTAGCCTTAGTGACATCAAGCGACAAGTGAAAGATTTTTATCAACTATTATTAATTATAACTTTCTAAAATGACAAACAATGATTGAAAAAAAACTATTCATTTGATGCTAAATGAATATGTTTTTCTTCTTTTGTTAAAAGTAGATCATGCTTTGATGAATCATGCAGGAGACAATGTGCATCGAATTAAAAGGCTTTTATAAAACAGGTTATTACTGACACAAATTTTACTGTTGTTGATTTAAATAAATTAATATATGCTTATCACATTTCTTTTTTAAATAAATTATGCATAAAACGAGCAAAAATGTGTGATAAAATAAATAGTGCCACTTTTATTTTATGCTGACTTTAAAATCTGATCAAAAGGAAACTGAAAGTAAGGTCTTTTTTATAAAACACAGTTTTACTAGGAAAGTTGTTAAGATTACTCTAAAGAAATAAACAATATTTATCCAATCATTTGGACATATTTTTTCTTCACCTTTAATGCGAGAAAAACAAACACGCATTAAAGTAAACAGGGCCACTAACTTCTTGTTAAACTGCTTTTATTTTATAAAACTGCAGATGTACTGCTCAAAGTAACAAAAAAAAAGGTTCTTAGAAAGGTGCATTTCCTGAACAAAGCTTAACTATCATAGAACAATGTGTTGCTAAAGAAAATGTGCTTAACATTTCTCTTACACTTAATATTGACATAAAAAATATTAAATATCAGAGTAATGATGATGTTTTGAAGGTGTCATTTTCAAAACGTTTGACTGTTTTAAAAGAACTATAAAGAACTTTATTAAAAATTGTTGAACACACTTTTAACCGCAGACCGAGAGCTATAGTTCTAACCAACAAGTTTGCCATCCTGTTTACAAAAGTTCATTGGAACAATGGATTGAGGATAAACCACATCGTTGAACTATGTTGATAATAAAGAAACTTCTGAGCATAGTTGCCCAATGATGCTTTTGGGAAATGAACCCCAGAGCATCAGCATACATCTGCATGAGCGATGAGGGGGTCCAGAGCGAATAATAGCTCTGAGTGAATCTGGGGGGTGTTTTACACCAGCTTTGTGCAGAAACACAATAGAGGAGGTCTCTGCATGCACCACAGTCCTGCAACACAAAGCCAGACGAACACATGACCTGGCCAAAACCGGTCAGCAAGGCTGCAATCAACCCGGCAGAGGAACTCAGAAACAAAAACCTCAGTCAAGACTACAAATGAAAGAAAGGCAGTTCGGCTTTAGACACTTGACACTTTACTACACAAGTGCCTCAAAAAAAACTGATCTGACACCAGATGTTGTGAGTTTCTCTAACATATGGAGGCCTTTATCTGGTAGGAAGCAGGGCCATACAATATATCGTTTCAGCATCAATATCACAATGTGCAAATCTGCAATACTGCAGGATGTGCAATGTTGAGTCAGGATTATATCTGCTCAGCACCACAGATCAGAACACATGAGATTTGTGGAGTCGCTGTAGAGTTTGACTATAATGGAGTAAAAGTTTACCGTCTGCATGTATTTTATGGCCTGTGACTGTGTGAGCATATCAAGAGAGTTTAAAGCATTCTGGTACAAGAAATTGTACTGTTAGTAACTTTAATAATGATTGATTCTATTAAATTATGTATAAAATTAAGAGTATGCATTGTTATTTTACACTTGATCATTCAATTTCTCTACCTGAATATTGTTAGGCTCCCCTGAAAACCATAAAGCACTGTTTATTTTGTTCTATCTTTGCTCTATTGTTTTGTTTATTGTATTTTATGCAAGATTCACTTCCTTGCAGAGTCATCCAAATCAGTCTAAATTAATGAATTCTTTCCAAATCGCTATTCAAGAAATGTGGAGAATTATATATGTATTGCAGAAAAACGAAATATCACAATTTCTGATTTTTCCCATATGGTGCAGTCCTGTTGTACTGCAATGTGGCCTGCATTCAGGAGAAGTAGTTCCTGAATGTTCTGGCTCGATTCTCCTCTCTCTTCTTTTTGGTTCTTTCAGAGGGCCAGGTTAGGTATTAAAGTAGGACGCACCTGAAATAGCCCTGCCAGGTGTGTGGAAAGTGCAGACCGCGGCTGTCCTCATGGGACGGCTGACAAAGCCCTGGCCTACTGCTTTTGCTCTCTTACTCTGTTTGTTCTTTGATCTCTCCTCCATACTGTACTTTCATTGAAGTGACTGAAACAGACTGCTTACAAAGCAACTGTATAAAACATATGCTGAGTAAACATTTGCTCTTACTGTACTGTTACAAAGCATGAAAACCACCACTGCAAAAGAAAGGAAATGTGACACCTACCCAAAAATTGTTCTTGAAATATGCCATCTCCATTTAGAGGTTCCTAGAGCGTTCTGAAAGAGAGAAAAAAAGGGTTATGGGTTAAAAGGGTTCGTTTTTTTTCTCAAGATGATTTATAGAAAAAACATATATGTATTTTTAAAATCATATTTATTCATATAAACTTTTTTTCTCGTGCATTTCTGAATGTTTTTTTCAGAAGCGTAACCTTTTCTTGCAATTGTAAGTTTGCAGGATATCATTTCGAATTCTGGCTCTATTTCTAGCACAAGTCACTTACTATATGGTAGGATATAAAATGATGTAAAACCCAATTAAGCCTCAGAAACTCTACATCAAGACTTTTACACATGTTTAAGTTACACCTTGCAGCTAATTTGGTCAAATCATAACAGCTTTCTCCAAAAGTTATTGAAAAGATTGTTTTATTACATAGAAGGTTTGTGAAAACAAGATTGCACTAAAAGTTCACGGCTGGCAGTTTAATTCATAAGTCTAAAATGTGCTGTTCAAGAAACCTTTGTAGATGTAAGAAAACACACAATAGGGAATACAATATTTGATCAAAGCAACTGAGAAAACCCTGGACTTACTGATGAAAGAAGGAAAAGGCATTTCAGTGGGATCACAAGCATGGCCTTCATGTCAGGACACCTTACTGAACAGTACACTTGCCCATGAAGTACACAGAAGCCGGATCTGAATATAATACATATTTGAAGTTCTTGTGAAGATTTCTGTTGATGTATAGTTTGTTAAGATAGATATTTGGCCGAGATACAACTACTTATATATCTGATATATATCTGAAATCTGAGGGTTCAAAAATACTGAGAAAATCTCCTTAAAAATTGTCTAAATTAAATGTTTAGCAATGCATACTACTAATCAAAACTAGCAGGACATTTCCAAATGTCTTTATAGAACATCTTTACTTACTATTCTAATGATTTTTGGCATAAAAGTAAAAATATATAATTTTGACCCATACAGTGTATTTCTGCTTTTGGTAAAAATATACCTGTGCAACTTAAGACTGGTTTTGTGGTCCAGGGTCACATATTTGCAGCATAAAATTACAAAACTTTCTAAAAAACCTTCTTGTGTTTTGCTATAAAAATGTTGTTTTTTTATCTCAAGAACGACTGGACTCTCTGTCAAAATTCTGGAGAAACTGATTGAAATCTAATTAACAGTATTTGTTGACATTTGAAGAAGGCAGTAGGAACGTAAATACCAAAAATCATCTGGAAGTTTTTCAATTGAGAAATCAAAGCTTGTGCACTCTTAAAAATAAATGCTCCAAAAGGGAGATGAACCACTTTGGTTACCCAAAGAATATTTTAGTGAACAGTTCTTAAAAATATATTTTTTCCTAGTGTGAAGGACTTTTTCATTCATTCATTCATTCATTTTCCTTCGGCTCAGACCCTTATTTATCAGGGGTCGCCAAAGCCAAATGAACCCCCAACTATTCCAGCATATGTTTTACACAGCGGATGCCTGCCTGCTGCAACCCAGTACTGGGAAACATCTATACACTCTCACATTCACATTCACACACACACTCACACACTACGGCCAATTTAGTTTATTCAATTCACTTATAACGCATGTCTTTGGACTGTGGGGGACACAGAGAGAACATGCAAACTCCACACAGAAATGCCAACTAGCCCAGCCTGGACTCGGACCAGCGACCTTCTTGCTGCGAGGCGACAGTGCTAACTACTGAACCACCGTGCCGCCCAAGGACTTTTATTTAAAAAAATTGAAAATCATTTAAACTATAAAGAACTTTTTGTAGAATGAAAAGGTTTTATTGAAGGTTCTTCATGAAATTGTTGATGCCAAAAAAAAAAACTTTAATTGTAAAAGTGTAAAATCCTAAATGCATTTTTTATTTGAGTGAATAAAGAATTCAATATTTTCTATTTTCTATTTCTACTTTTGAAGGCTAAATACTTTCTTTTACATGAATGTGTGTAGACATTTTTTCAAGCCTTTTTTCAATGTGAAAGAAATAAGCTTCCTTACACATGCACATAAGCAAGTGTCTGGCCTTCATATCATGCTGGCGCAGTCAGGGTGTCATGAAGTGTCACAATGACTAATTGGATATCTTTAAAACAAGAGGGGCGGTGTTTCTTCCTGCATAATCTCCTGATATTAGTTGTACCTTTGTGAACCTGCTAAATGGATTCATTTCACAGAAGAGTCCAGGGAAGAAACAAGGTACGCAATCAAAACAAGGTTAACCGAGACAGCAGACAGACGGATAATGCTGATGTAAGCAGACTCCTGCAGGGGCTGGTGGCAAGAACTCAAGGCAATTTTAATAAGACCAAACCCACGCTGAGGTGCACACATGCAAACATACCCGCTCCGTTTCAATGCAAGCAGATGACACCGAGATGACTGCGAAAGTGTTTCTTTGTGAATGTAAATGTCAGAAATATAAAACCTCACCTCAGCTAAAAGCCTGAACAGCACACTGAATTCTTTTTCTTTTTAACTCGGGTCTGTTCAATGAAACCAAATGTACATTTATCCTTAACATCTGGAACTAAACAAAACATCAGAAAGCACGTTAGTCAAAGGAATTGAGTAATGCGTCAAGTGTTTTCTGCAGTATACGATGGTCCAATGTCTTTATAGTGAGACAACAGGTGCAAGTCACTGTAATACAGTCTCTCTCATTGCACTTTCATTCCTCTTTCCTCACTCTCGTTTGTCCAAACACATACTGGCAATGACTGCCAACCTCAAGGCATTTCCAGTCCAGTGTCACTCTTGCTTTCTAACACTCACCACCACCAGGGGCCCATAATGAGGATCTGGAAATTGTTGTAAATCCTCCAGAAACACATAATGATTATAGGCATTAATGTGTGATTGGACAGTGGACGTAGACAAAAATGTAGATGAAAGAAAAAGTCAATTGTACGGCTGTGCAATTAATCGAAACTCAATTTAGATTTTGGCCTCCAAAAAACATTAATCGTGAAGAAACGCGTCATATCTCACCCCCTTTCAAGCAGTCCGCATTCGTTCCTCTGCATTTCACATTCAAATTACCGAATGCATGTAACGGGACTTTTGCAGCATTGGGACGTGCTTCATTTATTAATGTGTATGAGATTCATTGTGAAAGTGAAATCCTTAATCAGAACTGTGTAGCTCTTAAAGCGACAACGCACTTTATTCCTGCTGCTGGTGAATATTTCTAGCATCATTAATCAAATAAAATAAGACAAGCACAAAATCACTCACTGCTCTTGACTGAAGGACTTTTGTAGCTTTAATAAGAAACAAATCAAGTTTAATTCCACATAAATTATTCAATTTACAGATATCTGTAATATGTCTTTTTGTTATTATTTGTATTTAATATTTTTAATAACATACACATACAGTAAATGACTTCCAGACAACTTCTAATGGCGACAGAAAACAATGTTGATATATGAAAGCATCAAACAAACACTGCCATGATAACACACCCCTGTTTTGATAACACCCTATCATCACTAGACACACCCCTTACAGTTGATTGGCAGGAAGTGTGTTTTGGCACTCGGTCTGACAGTGTGGTCAAAAGCATTCTTTTCAAATATTGCACCTGTCATTCTCATTTTTATGTTATGTTATGTTTTGTTTTGACACAAGTTTAACAGACTTGTCTGCAAGCGGTTTTATTTAAAATATAATAAAACTTTGTATGATCAATATTTCTTTTGAATTTTTTTATTATGCAAGATTTTCTATATTCTACATTTTATAATATATTTTAGGGCGGCACGATGGCTCAGTGATTAGCACTGTTGCCTCACAGCAAGAAGGTCGGTGGTTCGAGTCCCGGCTGGGCCAGTTGTCATTTCTGTGTAGAGTTTGCATGTTCTCTCCGTGTTGGGGTGGGTTTCCTCCAGGTGTTCCGGTTTCTCCCACAGTCCAAAGACATGCGCTATAAGTGAATTGGATAAACTAAACTAGCCGTAGTGTATGAGTGTGTGTGAATGAAAGAGTGTATGGGTGTTTCCCAGGACATTCGCTGCATATCATTCACTGTTCATTCCACTGTGGCAACCCTTGATAAATAAGGGACTAAGCTCAAGGAAAATAAATGAATAATATATTTTATAAGTACAGAAAATGTTGTTTCATATTTATAAAAATAATACACTGAATGATGATGGATTATTGCCTCACAGTGGCGCAGTGGGTAGCACGTTCGCCTCACAGCAAGAAGGTCGCTGGTTTGAGCCTCGGCTGGGTCAGTTGGCGTTTCTGTGTGGAGTTTGCATGTTCTCCCTGTGTTGGCGTGGGTTTCCTCCGGGTGCTCCGGTTTCCCCCACAAGTCCAAAGACATGCGGTACAGGTGAATTGGGTAGACTAAATTCTCCGTAGTGTATGAGTGTGAATGGGTGTGTGTGGATGTTTCCCAGAGATGGGTTGCAGCTGGAAGGCCATCCGCTGCGTAAAACATATGCTGGATAAGTTGGCAGTTCATTCCGCTGTGGCGACCCCAGATTAATAAAGGGACTAAGCCGAAATGAAAATTAATGAATGAATGATGGATTATTATTTCACCCATATATTAATGTTTTATTGTCAAAAAAGCTACTTAAAACCTGTATATAAAATCACTTTTTTAT
This sequence comes from Danio choprae, assembly GCA_903798125.1. Lineage (NCBI taxonomy): Eukaryota > Metazoa > Chordata > Actinopteri > Cypriniformes > Danionidae > Danio > Danio choprae. The sequence goes on from CAIGQW010000259.1 coordinate 2,996,513, forward strand.
TTAAATTTGATGCATGACAATAAAATCTCATCTTTGACCCATTTTATGCCATGCATCAAATTATATTTCAGCACTATTATTAATTATTAATACTTAACTCCCTTAAATTGTAATCATATTTCACAATACTTTGTTATTAACCTTTCTTTTCTTATTCTTTTTCAGATCTAAAAGTGCCACTTTGGTGAGCACAAGATACTTCATTTTTTTATTATTATTTTTTAATGGTACTGTATATCATACACATTTTATACTCTCGTTTTGCTGAACATTTCTAATGATAAATGACTGACACAAATACCAGTCTGACCTTTTTGCCTTTAAAAGCAGAACTTTCAAACACCTTTGCTACACCTTAGCATTGAGGAAATTGGCAGAACGAGAGCGCTGTCCTTGAGTTAATGTGTTTGTGTGCTCAGTAGAGAGCCGCTTGGAGGTGTGATTCCTGTTATGATTCTGGAGAGCGGGATGCTGGCAGGATCTGCAGCTCATGGAGTGCTGACCACAGGGCTTTTCTCTGGCACCATTGATGACCATCAGCCGGCACACAGCACGACCTCTCATGGACAGGGAAATACTCTTGCTTATGCCTCACTCCCACTCTCCTTCTCTCGCACCCGTTTAATTAACTCGACCCGGCCAACCTTACACCCCTGCGGACAACATAAGCTTGGCAGCAAGAATCATTCCAAAAATAAGCCTTATTCGTCAGTTCAGAGTGCTCCAAACAGACATCAGGGCGTAACGTGATGGAGACGGAATCTATCCAACTGGGACTAAAAGGAATTTCTAGATGTTTGCTTTTCATACCCTTTAATTAGACTGCATCCAACATGTAGAAAATATTCATTTTAGGATCACTACAATATTAATTTAACACATGCACTTCTTACGGCAAACCCAAAGCATTTGATATTGCCTGAATAAATCAGATATCAGAGTTACATTCCAGCCGTTTAGGATCATGCAAATCTACCCTTTGTGTTTGGCACTAAAATACAGTGACACTGGCAGCTGAATTTTCCACTGAAGACTCTAAGCCTCCTAGAGCTGATTCTGTGGTCACTGTGGAGCGAGCACTGGAGGATCCATCTGCTGCTCACTCAGTGAAAATGAATGCAGATTTTGCAAAAACGTGCCTCTAGAAGCATCTTTGCAGAGAATCCCTATCGCTAAGTTCATTCAGGTCAGTCCAAATTTGATTATTTGTGTTTCCAATTGATATCTGATGTAAATGACTGCCCTAACTGTGTACTGCATATCTACTTTGTGTGTACCATGGTGTTTTATTCCTTTATATCTACATTGGTACGTCTACACAAAAAATACCAACAATATGGCAAGGTTTACAATACAGATGTTATTTCACAACATGACAGCATGTTTGCACTGTTTTTTGTTTGTTTTTTGAGACAGTGGCAGAAATGTAGGAATCTGACATGGGCAGCTTTATTCTATTCTATGCGTCTCCACCGACACTCAAAGCGGTAAGAAACCAGACCGATCTGTAGTACTGTAGATATGTAGTACTGTATATTGTCATTTTCGAATTTCAGCATGCAAGTTGTTCTGCAAAAACATTCCCCATGTTTTCTACAGCTTTTTTTGTGGTGATCTTTTATGACAGCTCTAGTTTCCCCCAATTGGATTGGATAAATTAAATTGGCTGTAGAGTGTGAATGAGAGAGTGTGTGGGTGTTTTCCAGCACTGAGGGTTGTACACTCAGTGATGAGTTGTGGCAGGAAGGGCATCTGCCGGTAAAACATACGCCAGAGTAATTGGCAGTTCCTTCCTCTGTGGCAACCCCCGATAAACAGGCAATAAGCCAAAGGACAGTGAGTGAGAGTGAGTGAGATGTTGACAACAAAACCCGATTAGAGTGCTCAGGATGAAATGTTTTCCAGAAGTGCAATATGAATTGAATTTCAAACCACATAGGAATGTAGCTTAAATTTTATGGAAACTCATAAGTGCTCAATTCTGCTGATGGGGTCTTTCACTTGTAATGTATATATGCAAAATTCAAGTTAATTTGAAACTCTACAAAAAGTATTACACAAGTTTGTTTTCTTTAGAATTAAATTTAAATTTTACTCACCAAAATTCTGTCAACTTTGTCAAACTGTTTATTTTTGTAATGACATCACATTTTACAAATCACATTTTAGGTTTGTTTTTTCACTTTTTTTATGACAGGACAGTGGAGATTACAGACAGAAAAGCATTGGGAACAGGGAAGGATCGGCAAAGGACTTTGAGCCGGGAATCGAACTTGGGTCGCTGTGAGCACCATTAGTCCTATATGACGGCGCACAGTACCACTAGGCTATTGCTGCCAACAACAGATTACATTTTAGATAAGAAATTGCTAAAATAAATTAACTTGCACCAATAAACACACGGATGACCGGACGGATGGGCGGGCAGATGGCTGGATGGAGCAAAAAAAATTAGGAGCTTAGAAAAAGTTTAGCATGCAATGACCCTCAATCCTCTCGTGCTGAATTTAATGGCAACGCACAGCATTTTTAATCCCGTCATTCTTCTCTCTCTGTCATTTTGCAGTGGCTGAGAGGATTGTTAGAGAGCTATGAGAGGCAGATGCAGAGGAGAGATGCTGATCTCTCTTTTCTCTCTCTTTTCATCTGAAACTTCATACAGTGCTGTGTATAAACAGAAGCAGCGCATCAACCCTCAGCTGAGCTCACTCCAGGACTGAAGCATGGCTACAAAGCCAAGAATCAACAGTACACAGCCTTCTTGGCTACTAGAGCCCCATCTGTCAAAGTCCAAGAGCAATTTTACAAGCATGGTAGTGCTGTAGATGTGTGTGAGGAGAGTGACACTCTTATAGGAGGAAAAGGGCAAGCTTTGAAATAAATATTTTTCACAACTTCAACCCTCTATTAGAAAAGATATTGAGGGAGGAAACCAACCAGCAGTGGCCTATAAGACAAATTTATGAGAGATGACATTACTCTAATTGGACTCCCTGATGAACAATCCTTTAGAGGAAGAAGCTGTGCCATGACTGTCTGCTCAATTCAGTCTCTAATACATATTATTGTGTGGGTGAGTGTGAATCAGAGTGTGTGTTTATGTGTCCTTCCTCACCTGCTTTGGCAAAGAAAATGAGCTGAGAAAATTTCCTGTCAGAGGGGTTTTTGCAGCAAGCAGTGCAGTGCCAAATCCCCCACCCACCTACAGCAAGTCAGATCGTCTGTATCAGAGCTCCAGTGAGATGCCCAGAACTCAATTTGGTTTGATTGCAAATAAATTTGTGGGGATTTTTCAATGGAAACTCTGAGGCGTCTACTGTAGAATCATTTCTGTTGTTTCCACATGAAAAAAATTGTAATCTTACAAAATGTTAAGTGTTCAAAAGAAAACATTCAAATTATTATGTCGTACCACATAGACTATGGTAAATGATCATGATATTCATATACAAAGTTATTAAATAATATCATGGAAGATATATCAATATATTGATATATATAGACAAGATCACATTGCCAAATTACTCCTACTATTTCTCTCATAAAAAATATGCAGTTCTGAAATGAGACAATCTTTTACAGTTTTAAATACTGAATAAATCACAATTTTAAATGAATCATTTGAATCAAGTTAGACATTAAGTAACTGGTTCTGGTGGGTTTTATTAGGGTCAGAGCTATACAGGGGACAGCTGGACAGTGGTCCTCCAGGAGCAGGTGAAAATGAAATGATGCAATGAAGATTGATGCAATGATGCAATGAATTTTGTCAAACATTTAGACCTTCTGAATGTTTGACAATCTGACATCTGGATTAGCAAGGCTAACTAGAACAATATAATCATTTTCCCCATATCTTTAATTGCAAAAACAGAAAATCTAATTAGTATGTAAAACTCGCTTTCTTTCTCGCAGTCTCAATCTATCTCAGTATTTTGAATGAATGTGTCAGTGACTTACCCATAAAGACACCCGACAGACACCCCTTACTGCTGTGTCAATATAATCTACAGGACAAAAATAATGAAAATATCCAACAGTAATGCACAAACTGAAAGACCATCAGGAATCTCTACAGCAAACAGTCAAACGTCCCAATGGTATTGGCTCAAGCAATCCAATTTAAAAGACCTGAACTAACTGCTGTATAATAAATCTTTTACAGATGAAAGTGTGCCTTAACTAAAGATCTGGAAGGAATGGTTAACCCAAAGGTTTAGAAAGTCCGAATACGATCAAGTCTTAAACACTGTTCGTCATTTTGGGTCATAAATGATCTGCCAAAAGAGTAATTAGCAATTAAGACTACACTGAATGTCACCTCACTGAACATTACACGAGAATGGCACCCAGGCCAGGTTCTTGCCAGCCGCAGATGGGTGGGCTGACAGAAATCCCAGGTGGGCAATTTTTGGGGGTGGGGTAAGGAGGTAAAATTCAAATAATTGAATGACGGAATAGCATAATAATGTTCTTATTTGAGCTTGGTTAAGAAGACATTATATTAAGTCACTATAGGCTCAAATATGCCTATTTTTAAATCCAGTCAATGTTCAGCATAAATAATAAGCATAAATTCAGGCATTTTTATAGTCTTTTTAAAGTTAGAATGAAGACTATGAAGATTTTGTGTAAAAATAAATATGTAAGTAATATATTCAAGAGAGAAATTGAGTATGCCTGTATTCACAGTGTGAGTGTTCTGTGTGAGAATAAACATTTACTGAATGTCAGTGGGGGCAGCACGGTGGCGGAGTGGATAGCACATTCGCCTCACAGCAAGAAGGTCGCTGGTTCGAGCCCCGGCTGGGTCAGTTGGCATTTCTGTGTGGAGTTTGCATGTTCTCCCCGTGTTTGCGTGGGTTTCCTCCGGGTGCTCCGGTTTCCCCCACAAGTCTAACGACATGCGGTACAGGTGAATTGGGTAAGCTAAATTGTCCGTAGTGTGTGTGTGTGTGTGTGTGTGTGTGTGTGTGTGTGTGTGTGTGTGTGTGAATGAGTGAGTGTGTATGGATGTTTCCCAGAGATGGGTTGCGGCTGGAAGGGCATCCGCTGCATAAAACATATGCTGGATAAGTTGGCGGTTCATTCCGCTGTGGCGACCCCAGATTAATAAATTAAGCCGAAAAGAAAATGAATGAATGAATGAATGTCAGTGGCAGTAGGGTATATCTGCGGTCTATAATGTTGAAAATGCAAAAAGGGAATCTGATCATGAATGACAAAATGTCTTATTTGAAAATAGTCTATTCCTATGTATGTGTCGTCAAAGACAGAGTGCAAGAATATGTGTCTAACATAATTAACCATTTAAATAATTTCGTTCTGAAATTATTCAGAATTATGAATAGTTGTAGTCTGATGTGATCACTATCTACTGAGGACCAGGAGCTATTTAAAGTTTATTCTAAAGTCTTTTATGGAGAAATAATAATAATAATATCAGTATTAAACCAAGTTTTTTAGCATACAATATTAAGATAATATCGTATGTGTTCAGTATCGAGATACATATCAAATCGTGACTTCAGTGTATCGCTACACTCCTGATACAGTAAATAGATTGTAGGAATAGGGAGTAGGAATTGTTTCTGACAAGGGAGCTGGGGGATGATGGATTTTTTGAAGCAACAACGGCCACGTTACTGTTATATTGCTGGTGCCTATAACAGGCTTTATTAAAGGCACCAAAAATCGATGCATTGAACTTGGAATTAGGGATGCTCATACTTATATGCTTTATTTACTTATATTAACTGTTAACCGATCAGATTAATATTAAATTTCTCATCACTCGCGAGGTTTGCTTGGCTTCAGTCTGTCCAGGATTACAGAGAAGTAATATTTTAGTTTTTTACATAATAGCCTAGTATTACATTACTTTGCATACATTTTTATTAGCTTATAAAGCTATAAAATGAAAGTCTCAGTTTGGTGTGGAGTTATCATATGTAGGCTAGTTTATAAATAGATCTTTTATAAGCACTATTAATAGCTTAACTATAATTCTCCAAATAAAAAATAGGCAATTGGATATCTGTTGACTTTGATCTGTTGACTGATAATTGTAATAGGATGGTGCGGTGCCGGAGTACGCTCAGAGCGAGAGAAAACCCTGACGCAAAGCAGACCACATTTCAGAAAGTTTAGATTTTCTCCACTTGTGCAAATAAACAGAGGTGTTTATGACATGGATCCAGACAGAGGCATCACCATCAGCGCTGGTTACTTGAAGATAATTTTTCTGGACTTTGTGAATTGCGTGACTCTGTAACAGCATCTCCGTAATCCTGGAAAGACTGAACCCAAGCAAGCCTCGCGAGTGATGAGTGCGCGTGCCGTTACTTAGACAATCAAACTGTTTGGTGTTGCGCTATGATTGGTCAGGGATTTCAATGCCCCTTTTTCCATTTTTCAACACAGAGCCTGCCTTAGAGTGCTTTTATCGAATCAAAAATCGTATGAAAAATCAAATGAAAGTATGTGTATGCTATCTTTTTAATTGGGCGGGCAAGACACCCACCCCTGCCCATGCCTAGAGCCGGCCCTGATGGCACCATGTGGGCAACAGCCACACATCCTTCCACACCAGCAGAATTCAGCCTGTCCCTCAGTTCAGAGCCCAGCATAATAAAAGCACAGTCTCTGCTGGCTTTTGTGCTGTGCTGAATGCTGCTGTTGTTGTTAGCAATGCTCCAGAAAAGTCTATGACAGCGGGCCAGAGCTCACCTTCAGCCTGTACATCTGCATAAGCCATGCAAGCTCACGCAGAATCAACTATTGTACACGATGCGGATGTGTTTATTAATTCAGACCATTAAACTATGTTTGTGTAGCCGAACAGCACATTTAAATGAAAAGACACATCCAGTAGTCCCTAACTTAAGTCTATTAGCAACACAAACTTCTACTCTCTGTCATCGATTGCTGCTGCTTTCTCAGTTTTTTTGGGGTCAGCGTGAGCCTTATAAACGACCTAGATAGCAAATTTGTTTTGATTAAGGGTCTCCTGAATTCAAGGACAGCTGCATCTCAATGCCACAGTTATATTGCGCTGAAATTTCCAGTAAACCAGTTCTTATTATCACACCACACAGCACGCAGTGCACAAGCTCTGTATTTGCCTGATAATATTACCTAAACTAAAACTAAAAATGACAACCAAAAGTTCAAATAAGTTCAATGGTTCTTTATTTGTTTCTCAGCCTTTAAAAATAACAATAATTTGCAGTTTTGCTAAACCTGCTAGTCAAGCTAATGTCAAACCTTTAGAGCTAGTGACCTACCAATCTCATTTGCAGCAACTTTCAATCAATAGCCTTATTTAGACTAATACAAAAGTGTTTGTTAAACAAAAAGCTGGTGAGCATGACTGTTGTAAATGCAATACAACCCAGGCTGTCTATGTAATAGTCATTTACTGTATAGTCTAGCTTAAATAAAGACAACAGTACAAATGAAAACACAACTCACATTCCATCTCTTCTGAAAAAAAAAGATTATTAAATACATTAAGGGTTATTATGGCTAACTTTAATATAAAATAAATGTAACTGAAAATAAATATTAAAAAATATTTATTTCAGTATTTGTGAAGTCAACCTGAACTATATTAAAATAAGTTAAACTGATCAATTTAATAAAATATAGAATGAACACAAATATAAAATGCTGGGTTGTAATAACCCGACGTTGGGTCAAATATGAACAAACATTTAAACATTTGGTTTAAACAAGTTGAAATTTGAATTTAATTGAAAAAATTTGCCCAACAATTGGGTTTGTCCATATTTGTCCCAACGTTGGGTTAATACAACTATAGAGTATACATTCGATAGATGTAGCTTTTTTTCTCCTGTTCAGTAAAAAATCAATATGTCTACAGCATTCAATGGTATGTTTTTAAATGTATATAATTAATATGAACAATTAAATACAGAATTAAATAAGTGTTTATTTATAATCTATATTATAACTAAAATGTATATTACAGACAATGAAAAATATACAAAACTTAATGCTTTTTCTGTCATTAAATCTTCATTACTCCAATTTTAGTGCCACATCATCCTTTAGAAATCATACTGATTTGCTTCTAAAATTGTATATATTATTATTATTATTATTATTATTATTATTACTATTGATTAATAGTACTTTAAATACAATAATATGTCTACTTATATTAAACCAATAATAATAATAATAATAATAAGAAGAAGAAGAAGAAACTTTCAAATTCAGTAAAAGAATTAGAATCATGTAGTTTAAAGATACAATAAGAGACCTGGAAATTGATTAGGGGGTCTCTGAGCCAAAACAAGTTGAGAACTGCACTGCTCTTTGACTCCTAGTTTACAAGTAGTTGCAAGTCAACTCAATATCTAAAGGGGAAATAAAGAGTTGTGAACTACATCAAAGAATGTGAGTGAATTTGTGTCTGTTCTTCATACAAATACATTGCTTGACTTCAGAAGATTTCCCTTGTAAAAGAAGAGTTTAGCGACTCTGTCTAAGATCTCACAGAGGATAAGAGCGACTGACATTTTCATTTTTGAGTAAACTATTCTAAAAAAAAAAGTATTAATTATAAACATGCTAGCATAAAATGACACTTCTGGAAATGTCCCACATCCGAATCATGTCGCAATGACCCACAATCAGGCTAGGCTCAGAGCCACGTTCCCTTCTCCAGGCTTGTGTGTGCCTCTAGACAGCCCAACAGACAGAAATCCTCCATCTGCCACGGGCTGCCAAGCTTTGCCCACAGGCGCTGTCCCGCTTGGCAGGGATCTAGGTGAGCCAGCAGCACTGACACAGAACTACAAATCTTTTCAGTGCTGCTACTAACGGCCACTATCAGCTGACGATAAAACAAGTGACATGAGGATTGGACCTGATTCCTAACAACTACAGGTTCTTGTAGTGCAAAAATGAGCTGCTCTCTATTAGTGTGTTGTTTAAGGTTGGGTAACGAAACCATATAGGCACTGGTACCTATATGAATGAACAGTAATGGAATGACTCAGAGTGCAAAACCAGAAATTAGTGTTGTTCAGTGACACAAAAATGACACTATATTGACGTGTACATGCTCAGTGGCCACAGCCATAATACTCCTAGCCATAAGTCAACCCAAGTGATATATACTTAAACTACTTTGATGTTATTAGCACTTAGGCCTGTCACAATAATCAATATAACAATTTATCGCACAACACATGGACATGACCTCAATCATTATTGGTGATGCAATATATATCACCCATATATAAAAAACAACATTTTAGCTGATTGTGCAACATCTTTATCTCTATTAGAGGTGTCAGTAGCAGTATGGTTAAAAAACGCTATAGTATTTACTATAAATTACTTTAGTATATTTTCATATGGGTGTCTGACAACTGAAAATAGATCTGGTAGCAGATATTGCAGCCTCTGTTTTTTGTTAACATTTATTATTATTTGTTTAGGATATGTGTTTTCACATTCTGATTCCAATGCCTAATAAATAAATTGTTAAAACGACTATAACTAAATTAAATATTCCTAAGAATATAATATATGTCTTCTTTGGAAGAGTGTACTTGCATTGTGATGATATTATATTTCCATTCTGGCATTATATAATGAGTGGCATAAAATGGTTTTAAAATGACAATAATATCGTTTATCACAAAAATATATTTTGGTGCAATATATTGTACAACAAAAAAAAAGAGATATTGTGACAGGCCTATTAGCACTGCAACTGGTTTTGTTGTTAAATGTTTGTAGTTTGGTTAAAAGGTTTTATTTTAAATGCATCGTGTTTCGAATTTACTTTTATATATTTTTATTTAAAGTTTTTAACTTGTATTAAATTGTTTTGTTTCATAATAATAAAGCCGCTTTTTTTATATTATCCAACACGGTTTCAATTCAGTCACTGGTACTATTTTAAAAGTATCACGTTGTCAGCCGTATCATAAAACACATACAATACTCAACCCTAATGATGATCCTCCACTATTATAATGATAGTCCTGATTAAAATCAAGCCAATTCAAATTTAAATGCAAAGTCCTCTACTCCCTGTCTCCATCCTTCTGTCCTCCCTCCCTGAGTCGGGGGTGTTTATAGATGATCCCTCTAATCTCAATCCGCACAGGCTTTCATGTGTCTCAGCTCTTTCAGGTCTGATAATGGAACTTAAAAAGTGCCAGACTGGCTACAATTCAACTGACCCAGTGTGGGGTCAAAGTATCTACTGTTAACTTCAGCATGACCTCCAGTATAAGAAGCTGAAAGCTGGGAATGAGATGTGCAGCATTTCTAAAGCTCTTCCTTTGAATAAGACTTAAAATTAGACCTACTGAGTCTAATAACTCTAATAGGTGTTTTATATAAGGTGAAACAGGCTCAAAACATTTGAAAAAGACTCCAAAATCCAATTTCAGTATGACATTTTAACTGAGAGAGAAAAGCTTACTCTACAAAAGTTAAAACAATGCATTGTGCTTGGCGAACCGTGCAGCACTGGAGCTCAGGGTGGATGAAATCTCTGAGCACACAGAGGAAATGCAGCACCAAATCAGCAACTGTCTTCAGTCTTGGTCCAAATATAAAACTGTTTGCAAGTATGACTCAGATACTAGCCAGAAAACCAGATTTCTCTAGCTCTATGATTTCTGTAAAGCTGAAAACAAGAGGCGAGTCCAAAATCATGCACATATTCTATGCTGATCTTTATAGTGCTGGTAGTTTGTTCACACTGAAAATTAGAGAAAAAAAAAGATAAAAAGCTAATTGAATGTTTGACATTTGCCAACTGTTGCTGGTTTAATTATCTAGTGGAGGGGCAAAGCTTTCAGACAATGACAAAACTCTTATAAAATGTTCGTAGACTTAAAGGTTAAGTTGATAAATACATAGTACATAGACTTTTTGATGAATAAATCAAATATAGTGTTATAAACCAAATCATATTGCAGTCGTGGACTAATATGAAGTCTGCATGTCTGTCTGTCTTTAGTAAACGACACATGCTCAGACTTGTATGCATCTGTCATCTCACTATATGAGGACACGAACACATGAACTTTATCTGTATTCTGAGAGTCTCTTTACAAGCATTAACATTTTATGCAAGACAAATTTCATAATTTCAACAGCTTCTTCACAAATCCAGTCCAAATAATATTCATTCATATACTGTATGTATATAAATTCATTTATATATTGTATGAAGAAAATATGACAAAAAAGTAATAACACTTTGGGGAAAAAATAACTTGCTTTATAAGGTTTCAAAAATGTATTTGTTTAAATAAATTGTTGTTAATCTCAATCATAAAAAAATAGAAATAAAGTTTGGCAATTAAAAAAAATGCTATGAGTGTAAAAAAAATTGCAAAAGACGAGCATGGAGATTTGCAGTCTTGTACAGTAAGAATGACATTCAAAATTTCAATTCATGTCTTTACATGAATGACTCCAATCAAAAGCACAGGTTTGATTTTGACACTAAATGATCATAATCAAAAGAGAACAAGAGTCATGAAACACACACTCAAAGGACAATCTGCATCAGCATCACAAGACCCTTATCATGGGGTGGGAAACGCAAAACACACTGAGACGAGAACACAAGTTTCATAGTGAGCCTCAGGATATGTGTAGTACAATACAACTCTTTGCAAACTCTTTTGACTTTGTTGGAATATGAAATACTAGCCAGCAGCCATTCTCTGCAATTCTACAAGCGGACAGCATGAGCTCAGGATGTGACATAGTGCAATAAGTGCTTCTAGAAATAACCCGCCACACTTCTGCCGGCTGGACACTTCTAGAATTATTTCACCAGACTCACTTCAGCAAGAACATTGACAGGGACATTAGATTACCCATCCACACAATTTGCAAAACAAAATATGTGTCTTTCGAGGCATGACATTTGATAGTCTAAACAAAGATGTAATTAGGCTCTTGTTGATATTCCAACCGATATAAAGGGTAGTCCTACTAAAGTCTCTATTTAAAAGTAAATAGATTTTTAATTCCCACAAAGTCATTTAATAGTTTTATTGTCAATCTTTAAATTAAATATAGGATTTTATTACTAACATATTATATACTAGTAGCTTAGCTATTATTGTCGTTATATTGTAACATATATTATATCTATATATTACACTATACTGTATGTATTGTTATTATGTGATGTTACTATACTATAACACTTCTATTATATTATTGTCCTAGTGATATGATTCTAGCATATGTACTAGCATTTGTTGCCATGCATTCTGTGGTAAAGATTAATTGTCATACTATGTTGCTATGCTATGTTCATATCATAATCATATACATACTTGGAATCACTTGCAGTATAATAATAATAATAATAATAAGATATTTTACCTTTATTTACTAAAATAAATGTATTGCTTTAATCATATAATATAATTTCCCATATGTGGGTGGCTAAATGTGCTATATAATAATATAATTACTATAATGTAATAAACTATAATCTTATAATATGATTTCTCTATTTTGTGTGGTAAAATGTGGAATTTACTAAAGACTGTGTTACAGTTGTTTCAGTTATCTCAAATGATTGCAATTACATTAAATAACCACAATTAGACGATTAATCAATAACTTCAAGAGGGCCAGTTTCGACAATCCTCAAGCCAAGCAAGCTAACTAATCTATTCCAAACAGTGAAAAAACTGTCCATATGCCACTGAATGAATTGTTCTAGTTCATGCAATAACTATTCATTACTATTAATTTACTATTCATTATTATCTTAAAAAGGAATTTAATAAATAACTTGACACTAGTAATCAGGAGAAAAACAAACATTATTGCCTAATGAACATAGCTACTTGTTAAAGGGATAGTTTACCCAAAAAAGAAAATGTAGTGTTTTCATACCTTTAGACCTTAGATCTCTTTATTCTGCTGAACACAAATATTTTGAAGAAAGCTGAAAACCGGTCATCACTGACATCCATAGTAGGAAAAACATACTATGCAAGTCAATGTTTATCGAATTACAGCTTTCTTCAAAAAAATATTACTTTGTTTTTAACAGAAGAAAGTAAGTCAAACTGATTAGTGGACAAGTGAGTAAATTGGTACCAGTAACAACTTAAACAGTCAATAGAATTCAAAAGCACAAATGTGTTGCTGTATTTTACTAGAACTGTTACATTTCCCTATTAGAACTCTACTAATAACTAAGAACTTGACTAATAAAAAAATAACACTGATAACGCTACTAGTATGAATATACATACTGTACAAACTACTAGTGACTACTGGAATAAACACAGTGCTTAATAAAAGATAACTACAAAGGTTACTAGAATTTAAAAGGATAAGCAGCAGTAGTAGTGTAACCTAATTGTCGATACTAAACACAGAGTTTCAGCATAAAGATTAAAGAAAAGATAAAACCATAAACTATGACTTTGCCTCAATAAACTCCTGATTTGCTGCTTATTAATAGGTATAAAAGGTAGTAGTGGTGTTTAGGTATTTGGTAGGAATAGGTCAAGTAAAATCATGCACAATATGTACTTTATAAATAATAACAAACAGCTAATATCTTAATAATAGGCAGGTATAATACACGAGCTAGTGAGAATTGTTACATAAACTAAAGTGGTACCAAGAAATCAGTTTAGTTAGATGCTAGTTAGTGAGCTGGCATGACACACCACTGTACATGTACAGTTCTTAAATGCAAGATAAAAAGCATTTACTTTATAAGGAAAGAAAACAAGCTAATTATTATATCCAACTTTTAATTTCCACATGAGGCACAAAAATTCTCCAGCTTCGTCCACCACTATTGTGATCTGTCACAGCAACTTCCTCCCACCAAGCACAGAGTCTGAAGTCTTTGTTCAAGACAGAGGAAACATACGCACTGATGGGGAACAGCAGCACACATGCTAAACTGAAACTGACCTTTCTGCAAATGTTCAAGCTTTTGCTCCACAGTGCTGACACGCTGAAACAGAGATGCTCCGCTGGGGAAAGCCTCACTGTCAGTGACACATGCAGTCAACCAACCTACTGCTGGATGCCTATTATGTTGCATTCCCGGGAAAAACGCTTCACAAGCATAACCAACGACTTCATTCTGGGAGTAGAAACGTTAAAAAGTATGTTACCTGGTTGTAGCTTCAGTAAAAACAGCGTGGCTCATTTTCAGCGCCGGTTAATGCCAGTAGTTGTTCCGACCGCGCAGCGTTCAATGTGTTACGGAGAGTAACAAGCTTTGGACGAATAGTTGACAGTGTATGAAAAGCCCCGCCTATTTTGCTCCTATTGGGTCACTTTTCCCTTCACTCAAACGTCACCGGAGCAAAGATATGTAGGCATGGCAACTAGGTTTCCAAATCCGCTTCCCCTGGCCAATAGAATAATGGTTGAATTACAAGAGGAAACGCCCACCTGGCTTGGAGAAGAGTCATTGGATAAAGGGTTTGTCAATCAAGGGGAGGTTTAAAAAGGCGGGAACCGTCGAGTTCGTTATTGTAATGTATGTAAATATATTGTTTTCCTAAATGTTCGGTGTTCAGGACAAATGCAAAACTGGCAAAGAGTATAACAACAAATATTTACTTACAACTGCAATTTATGCATATTTCCAAAGAAACAAAAGCCGAGAAGAGACTGAATGTTCAATTTAATATTTAGGCATAAAATAATATACAATATATTTAACATTCATGTCACCTTCCAGTTATACTTAGATGCCCTATACTTTTGACAAATAGTTACATTTATAAAATTATGAAGAGAAAGTCTAGTCCACATTTTTGCCAAAATTAGTCCGATTTTTAAATGCACAATGTTTTAAATACATTTTTTAACAAATAGTCCATTAATAATGTGTATAAAGCATAAAACCCAAATACATCTCTCTTCATTGTTCAATATTGAATACACTTAGCAACATTTGGATGCTCAAGTTTTTAAACAAAGTTATTTTAAAAATGATCAATAAGGGGTATCAAGCATAACATCATGAATACAAAGTGTTGATAACATTTGTGGCAAATTTATTTATATTTAGACATTCATATTTGACTAAATGTTATTTTGCAA
Organism: Danio choprae; assembly: GCA_903798125.1. Lineage (NCBI taxonomy): Eukaryota > Metazoa > Chordata > Actinopteri > Cypriniformes > Danionidae > Danio > Danio choprae. The sequence goes on from CAIGQW010000259.1 coordinate 3,011,624, forward strand.
ATGCTAACTAATAATGTGTATCAGGCAAAAAAAATAATAAAAATTCGGATCAACTTTATTTAACATTTACTTTGACACATTTGGAGACCCGATATCTTTAATAAAATGATTTCAAGAGTTCACACTTAGATATTGCTTGATAATAATAGCAGGTTTGGCATGCTGTCCCGGGAGAGAACCCTGAGCTCGGAGATAATTGAGCCCAGGGCTCCCGCCTGGTCAATAAGCATATAAGGGGTACGAGATCAGATAGTTCTCAAGAGCTCCCCCTGGTAAAGGAGGAAAAGGGGAATATGGGGTGGATGGGGGGTTTCTTCGAAAACGTTGATAAGAGAGTAGTTTTTTGACAGGCTACTTATAGGGAGTTTGTATTAATCTGATTGGCTTACTAGTGATTACAGATGAGAGACCGGCTGCAATCAATCATATCACGTGCTCCTCTCAAAATTAGTTTGTGAAACTTCACTTCAAGACAAACTGTCGATTTGTCAAATACTGACCTGTGTATGCTGATGTAGGTCCATTCACAGCCTCTGAAAAATCTATTTACATCTTAAAAAACAAAAAACAAAATAAGAACTAACAACATTGATAAGGCATCACGTGGAGAATTAGTTTACCAACCAGTCCCACATTAGAGTTTGCTTGAGGTCAAGAATGTTCAAACTGTTGTCACGACTCTTATTCTGCAGTGGGTTGATTCTTAGAAACAGAAGGGGAAGATCCGCGGTGCCTCAAGGGATGCAGGAGTGGGTCAGAGAGAGAAAGGGGAAGAGAGCTTTCCGGAGTGCCTGTATTATAGTTTGGGTGACTCTTGCTACGGTGAGCCGTAACATTGTCTCTCTTTTCAAAGCGACGGCCACAGATCTCACAGGGGAACTGGTAGGTGCTCTCAGCATTGTGTTTCCGCATGTGCCAATTCAGAGAGGCTTTCTGTCGACAGGTAAAGCCACACACTTCACACCTGAAAAGGAAAGATACAAAAACTTTGTCATGAAAGACCCTTGAGCAATCTAGTTGTGTTAAATATTGATTGAGTATTTGTGAAAAAATTAGTTTGGAGTTACACAATCTTTGGTATAAACAAAAGGCCTAATGAATATGTGGTGAAACTCATACTGCAGCGGTTTCTCTCCGGTGTGTATCCTGCGGTGGATGATCAGGTTACTGCTGGTTCGAAACGCCCGAGCACAGAACTCACAGATATAGTCTCGCTGATCTCACAGACATAAAGAAGCACAGAGAGAAAACTGTATTAACAGGAAGAGCAGAAAGACAAAAACAAAACATCAACTCATCCCTATTACTGTACTTGTTCAGTACAAAAAGTAGTCCTGACGTTTCGGTTCTAGATATAGATTTTACATTGGATAACACAACTCTCAGGATAATCAATGTGGACAATGATAAATATAACTTTATGGACTGGATTTTCTTTTCTGTAATCACTTATCTGAAATGCTAACATTTAAAATCATTTCATGAAAGGCACTTACAACACACATTATAACAAATGTACTTATAACATACTACAGTAAGTACACTGCATATAAATGCATAATAAATATAGAAACCTACAATTGTTTTATATTTATCCTTATACTTATTTACCCTTTATTATTTGCAATTAACAGTTGCTGTCAAAACAGATCTTCAACAAGCTAAAATATAGACATACTTTAACATTTTATTAAGTATACCCGTTTAACTGCTTGCTAATGCAAATATCTAATCAGCAATCAAATGAGAGCAACTCAATATCTCTAGGCATACAGACATGGTTAAGGTGATCTGCTGAAGTTCGAGCTGAGCATCAGAATGGAGAAGAAATATTATGCAAGTCACTTTTTAATGTGTTTGTTGGAGCCAGTTGTGCTGGTGTGAGTATTTCAGAAACTGCTCATCTACTAGGATTTACGCACATAACCATCTGTAGGGTTAACAGAGAATAGTCCGATGTGTAGCTGACAAATCTGCAGTAATATGAACCAATTTCTCGGAGGTTTCCATGTCACAAACAAATAAAAGGTGCACTAGTTGATTTTTGTCAAACAAAGTTGTTTTTTGAAAGCACCAAAATTAACCCACCTATAACCCAACAGACATCACCCCTTTTTTGGTTATCTCTGCTATCAGTAATAGACACACCCTTACTGCCGATTGGCTTCCTGTAAGTGTCTTTTGCTTAATGCTCTGACACTAGAGTCTAAAAAAAAAATCACTGAGTGCACCATGAAGGCAGTCCTGTAGGCAAAAGGTGTCTAACTCGGTACTAGCAAGCTGTAACTAATGAAATGGTTATTGAGTTTACAGCAAATATACACACATATATGCATGGATGACATCTGTTACATAAAATCTGTAATATGGACTGAACACTCACTACTATGCAACTTTTCATGCTCCTTCAAATGCTTCTTAAAGTTGAAGGACTTTCTGCAGGAGGGATGCGAGCAGGTGAAGGTCTTCTGATGCAGATGCTGATATTTGATGTGATGCTGAGGAGTAGAAAAGACTGTCTGATTCAGTGCTGATGTTTTTCCAAAAAAAATGTGTAGTAGGCATCTGATTTGAATTAAGTTTATTTTCTTATTTAACAGTCAGAATATATAAAAAGTTGTGCTAGTCAGGTAATGATTAGTGTCATGGGATGTTAATATCGACTCGGCACTTACATTTAAATATTGCCGACTGGAGAAAATCTTATCGCAGCCTTCAAACTCACAAGACAAAATCAATTTGGATGTCGATTTTCTGAAAACACAATGAGTTTCATGTGATATTATCTTAACATTTAATAGAGTAGGACATCATACGGCATTCACAACAAATAATACTATGTATTATTCATATATCCAGGACAATCACCTGTTTTCAAGCATCAAGTGTAAAGCAGATTTAATATTTTTCATACAATACACTGTATCCTGTTTTTTTTTTTTCTTGAAGCATTAAAACAGGTGATTGTCCTTGATTTTAAATAATATTTAAAAAAAAAGTTTTCAGGCATATTTAGAAAAATAATATACTTATTAAGGCTCTATTTATTTTAAATCTTTTAAAATTTTAAGTCATTTTAAATCTTTATATTTTTCCATTTTTCTAACCACTAGGTTTTAGTGGTCTGCCAACAATTTGTTTTTAATATCTGAAAAGATTTTAAAGA